>BMAV01019239.1:2244934-2345841 GCA_019973955.1 Trichonephila inaurata madagascariensis
TATATATATATATATATATATATATATATATATATATATATATATATATATACTCGCACACACTTCGTATTATAAGTTTTATTAGTTGCATTTCAGACAACTACAAATTTCAGAAACACAATCTCGACTGGAAAATTATGATTTTTAACAAAATTCCAATCTACAAATCAGTTATATTAAAAATTGTAACTTCCAAACAACTGATAAGAAAATATAAGAAATGAATCCGCCAAAACAAAACTAATTTATTCTAAAAAGTGACTCGAGTTTTATCTATTACCAAAGCCTCTTAGAGACTAAAAAGAATTTTAATTTTTCCCATAAGAAATGGGTAATGGAACCGCCCCACCTAGTATGGCGATTATGACACTCGGCTTATAATCGAGTGGGTCTTATAATCTTCGGGAAAAGAAGTCGGACTTTTGCCTGAAATGGATTCAGCCCTGGAATCACGGTTTTTGTATTATAATTCTATATTTTTCTGTGTTTGTATTGTATATTTCTGTTCATTTATCTCTCATCTTTCGTATGTATCAAGCTTTGAAACACACGGTAGCAACAAAAGCATGGGTAATAGAGGTGTGTAAGCATCTAAAACACAATTCAGAGAAAAACCAGGATACAACAACCAGAAGCATGTTTTTCTTCCACAAAAGTTGGCATTTTATTTCGAGCTGTGTTTAAAAGAAACTTATAGGAGTCGTAACGTTGCGCTGGAATGGGTCCAGGTGACTCTGAGGAACCGAAAATAAAAGTAAACAATTCCAGATCACTTTTTCTACTGAGAAAAATAAATGGTTGCGAAGGGTCTTTTTAATGCTCCAACAACACGCGGTAGATCGTTTCCCATAAACCGTGACTAACAGATCTTCTACGTCAGGAGAAGGAAATATAACAGACAGTACTTGTATACAATTTTTGGTTGAATCATTTTTTCAAGTCAAAAAATTGGGATGAGACCACCAAACAAATTACATTTATCAAGTGCTAGTTACAAGAACAGAAAAAGTGTTTTTTTTAATGTGAGGCAAAATTATTATAATTAAATTCTAAATATGACATATTATTCTATTAAATTATATCGTTTCTGTTATTTATTTTAGTTTCATTGTCAATACATTGTTAATAACTAATCCATGAATAATTTTGCTTAATTATTTTTATATCTTTTATATCGCTCCTTTTTCAATAGCGTGACAAAGCCATGGGTGGGCTTTGGAGCTCTCGAGAATTTTCCTTTAAGCCTCTTTTTTTGCCATGGTCTTCCAGTTATACACTTTCAGAGGGAATTCCCTTTATTCACAGTCAACCTTTCTGACTTTGGATCGAATCGTAGTGCTTGTTCCAGTGGGCTTGACCCAAAAGATGTTTTTAATATCATTCATCTATGAAAAAATAGAGTTGGGATGTGTGTGTGTATTTCGACTGCGATAGCCCAACGGTCGCTGTCACGAACTTATGCTTCTGTCGTGTCATTGATTGGAGTCCTGTTGCCTCGTGTGAAGAGGCTCATGGTTTTTAAGGCTGTTTTCGGTAAAAGTACGAGAGCTCTAACTAAACGTGAAGCACATTTTCAGACAGAAAAATGACCCAACTTCCATTGAAATTTGCAATATTATAACTCGTACCTCTGTTAACAATAGAGTCTTTTTAAAAATTTCAAAATATTCCGTGAATACTTTCTTTTTTGTTTTAATACGTGAAGGCAAAGCACATTTAACATTACGGTGTAGGATAAAAAAATGCGAAACACATTTTATACCAGAAAAAATGAATCAACTCGGTTCAATTGCTTGAATATCAACGTCGCACTGTTCAGCTACACGAGGGCTTTTGGCGACGGACCACGTCATTTTGAACCATGGTCAAGTGACGTGGACGACACCTGAGCTCCCCTCTCCTAATTACTACACCACACCAACGGGAGGACGTTTCATCTCTCGAAAGATTTAACGTGCATCGCTTCCCTACACGGTGGATCTTTAGTGGTACTGGGCTCGAACTCGTGACAAAGGAAGCCACGGTTCGATACTTATACCACTCGGCTACCACGGCCACTCAACTCGGTTCAAAATGGGAAGTATTATACAAAATGCTGATCTCTAAAAGGATAGTGAAACCAGAATATCATATTAGTTTCTCATTTCCTTTATATCTGAAAAAATGTTCCAAATTCGGGTCCTATTCTTTAACATGAACCGAAAACAGCCTTAAATCGGTCGAGGATGAAACTCCATTATTGTATGGATGTTTGAAGGGATTTGTTACCGAAAGAGAGCTGTCGCGTGTTGCTTCAGTTGGTGGATTGTTTATTAAGTTGCACTTCAAAGCAGCTCGAGAATTAAATTCAGAATTCATTTGATTAATTCATATATATATTTCAAATTACTTTTTAAATTTTGTCTGTAAATGAAATCGTAAGTTCCTCAATAGGGTGTAAATTATTTCTTGGTCTATCGTCTATCTTGATATAAACATCTTTACAGGAAATTATAAAAGTATATAATTCTTAATATTAAAAATATAATAGTTTTAAATAGTATCATTTTTATTCCTTTTAAGTTTGAAAATTAAAAAGTGCTAGAAATAGACTTTTTTTTATACAAGTTTGTACACACAAACATATATCGCTTAATCTATCAAAAACTGGTTTTGATTCGAACAGTGATCTAACTATCTTTGAAAGATTTTTTGAGAACATGCAATATGCATATTGGTATTCATATTCATAATGGGTTTGAAAGATACATTTTAATATTTTGCTCTATACTCTGAACAGAAGCAGGAGCACTGGTTAGCGACAAAATTGGTTCTAACCCCACGAAACAGTTTTGAGATTGCTATATTTATTCATGCAGTAGAATTCTACTAAATATGTGTTTCTCTCATCTAGAGAGTTTTCATATAACACAATATGTATATTCTATAGAAGTTTTTTTACAAAACTATTTTACTTACATTTTAATAACATTGTTTAAAACAGTTTCCTTTTGATTTTTGAATAAATTGAGAATCATTTTTCTAAGTTGATACAAATTGAACAATACCCCGATTATTTAAAAATGAGAGTCCAACAACTTAGAAGGCCTTCAAACCTTCCGTCTCATTTAGACCTCAATTAAACTGTTATCCCGTTACTTCTAATTAAAAAGTTAGCCTCCAGTTTTCCTTAATCCAATGAACCCCCTTTGAATCCTTCCCTTCACTTAATTAGCCACTCGAGCCACGTGGTAAACAGACGTCCACTCAAAACATGAGGTCATTATTCGATAAAAGGCATTTGGAATTCTCCACTTTACCCATCCGATAAATCAATTTCTCCGCAGGAATATTTGTCCCAATTTCTGCGAGAAGGTGGCAACACACGTAAAAGGAATTTCTGCTCAAACGGAAATCCCGGTTCAGTGGAGTAAAGAGCGTCTTCAACGGGCAATAATTGGCCTTTAATGAAATTGATTCGAACGCGCAGTGTTAGGATGTGTAAAGAAAATAAATAAAAGGGTACCCCCCAGGAACTATCGAATAAAAGGGGCTACGTATGTAAGAAATGCAAAAAAAAAAAAAAAAACTTTTTAGAAGATTACCTTTATTAAAAGACCGAACCGTTGCAATGTCATTTAATAATGTTATTATAATAACTCCTGTTTTACTAAAGCAGCTAATTTTATAAGGAAATTCTTTTTTTTTCTTCGTAGCTAAATTTTATTTTGTTAAAAATTTTTAAAAAAAAGTATGATTCAATAAAGTTTCCTTTTAACAGTTTACTATTAAAACCTCGACACTTTCATAGAAATGCTTAATCTCACGTATCTTCTTTCCTCAAAATTTTGTCTTAGTTTTTAAGCATGATATGCTACTTTTTTTAGGAAAAATTTTATTTAGACGATATTTTATTTGAAACCCCAAAACTGAACCGAGGCAGGTGAGTGGTCATGTTCGCAATCGGGAGGAAAGCATGTCCCATATTCTAGTCTTAGTGCCACTGAAGATTCGCCATGTAGAGGAGCTGATGCACGTTAAATCTGTCGAGGCTCAGTCCACCCGCTGGCGCAGTGGGGAAGGAAGGTAAGAGGGATAGCAATTCAGGTGTCACTTGACCTTGGTTCAAATTTGCGATTTGCGTCGGCAATAGACGTCATGTTCCTTCCTCACTAAAACAACAAAAAAAAAGTTTAATTGACTTCAAGGTTTTAAAAGTATTTCCAAGAACAGAAGATTGAAATAAAAGGCTCAGCTTTTTAAGTTTTCATTCTAACAGTGAAAAGAAATCCAGAGCCTACTTGAGATATCACGTAATTCTGGATCAGTTTCCAAAGCAGCATCTTGAATAACATTCTACCAATTGTACATCGAGACTTAACAGAGCAGCGTTTTTAATATGTGGCACAGCTGAGTTATTTGGCGAAATGTATTTTTTTAAAATGAAATGAGCATTAAAAAATGTTTTCCATTATTTTATGAATCCAAATTTTATAATGTTAGAGAGGATATTTCCGGTTTTTCAATTAAATTACCCTGTTGTTGTAGAAGGTAACGTAGAATAATTTAAATAAATATTGCATTAAATAAAACAAAATCTATTTTAAGACATTTTCCTGAATTTTCAAACAATATTAAATTTATGAAAATGTATTAATTTCATGTAAAACTGTTTATTATCATTCTACCATTTTACATTATTTGTATTATTTCATGATGAATTAATCCGTATTTTTTTCAAGTTTCAATTATAAGAAACTTTCAGTTTTGTTTCAAAAAGGCGAAACTATTGCATCTTAAATTCTAACAAAAATCGATGAATGGATAAAATTTTTATTTTATTGACACATATATTATAACGTTAAATTCAATCGAAAATAATTAGGTTTATTCTGACTTTTAATTTTCTTTAAGCAGCTTTATGGAACAATATAATAAAAATTGTTAGAAACTTCTAACGGATAGCCGAATAAACAATCGAATACGCGATTTTGTTTATTATATTTTAAGTGGAATTTTTTAACGTGTAAAAAAAAAAATCTATTCACTCCAGTTTTATGATATTAGTTATAATCGATTATATTTTATTGAAAGAGTGGGATTTAATGAATTAATTTAGAAGTGTTCGATAGATTAAGTTATAAATAGTTTACATTTAAATTACCAAAAAATCTAATTTTAACCTCTTCAGGATGAAGCGATTTTCTTTGAGACGCTCCCTAGAGACGGGGTGAATGCGTTTTCGTCGCTAAGCATAACTTAAAAAAAGCATAAATAATAAAATTTCAGTCCTAACGTCATAATTTTTGGTACCCCTTTAGATTACTATATAAGTTGCTGATACATTAAAACTAGAATGTAAAAATGTTTTTCCTTTAATTTATATGAAATTATGTAAAAAAATATCTCTTACATTGGGAAATAAATTTTGTAAGCGCTATTCAATTTTTTTCAAAATTTTCATTGACGAAATATATTAATAAACTTTTAAATTAATAAAAAAAATACGACAAAGATTATAAATAAAAAGAAATAGAAAAATTAAAATGAAGACTGAGTGTGAAAAATCTCGAAGCATGGGGAAACGCTAAGTCCTACATTGTATCATTTGCAAGCATAAAATGTTTGTTACGTTTTTATTTACACATGGTTTGAGACTTATCTAAAATGCATATTTGCACCACCCGACCAGGAGGTGCGTCAGTGATTGAATGATGCATATTTGCACTACCCGTCGCTATGGGGATAAAGATTAATACCCATTAAATGAGACATTGGATTGACAATATTTTTGCCGAATTCATTTTCAAATTTCCCCTTTTTCTTTCAAATCATGATCCTCGAGTTTTTCTTTCCTCCAGGAATGATTTACAAGCTTAAAATTCCAACAAATCAGTATAAAATCCCTAAATGAGTATTCAATTTAATAAATGCTTACAATGATCAGATCTATTTTGTTTTCGTACAAAAGGATTTGAAAAGTCACGCGAATACGTTTCATTGATAATTGATCCAATATAACTTATCAAAAAAGTTATAAAACGGGCGTCAGGATTTTTCTTTCCCAGTTCGATATTGTGTTAAAAATAAAATTAACCGTCAGAAAAGGCTGAGGAATCGAGGAACTGTTTTTATGTTTATCGGTTATGTAACGCATGCGCAGAACTTCAATTTTTGTTTCTCCAATTCCCTGGCATCCAACAAGTGTGAACTGATTCTTCAAAGAATTCTGGGGGCAGCAAAAAGTAGAAAAATTGAATCCATCCATCGACGAAGGCGGGAAGAGATTCGCGCTCACCTCGTTTCCTTCCATTGGATAACTGATAAGGAAAAATCAACGCATCTACAGAAAGTTCCTTTAATAAACTCCTGATTCGTCGATTATCCAATAAAAAAAATCGAACTCGGATGAACTGCCTCGCGTTCCAAGAAGAAAATCTAGAATCGATCCTTCATTTCAAACTAGGAGCAGTTTTTCTTCTTCCTCTCGTGAGAGTATTGACGAATTTCGAGCCAAAATGTAGTTTCTTAGACACGTTGCAATTTATTCTGAAAAGATCATAAGTACGGAAGGAGTGGATCCCAGAGGGTTGTTACAAAGATGCAAGAAGGCCGACTCGATGAAATCCAAGTCATTAGAGTTGTCTCTCAGTTATCAAGGACTTAGCTTTTTCTGAACTATATTTTCATTCGAGTCCAATGTTTCCTGTTCCGTTCTCCCTGAGATGTATCCGCCGCGTTTTTGATTCTATAATTTAGAATGTATTTGAAAACATGTTTCATATTCCGTTATTCATACTCGAAGGAATTTTTTTCCTCTATAGAAATCGTATTCAATTAAGATGAAGATAATATTAATAACAAATAATATATCGGAATATAAAGTTAAATATGTAATGGACATAACGAAAATTGAATGAACAAAAAGTAAGTAGAAGCAGTAATAAAAAGGATAGAAAATAAAAGATAAATGATATATTCAAATGAAATGGATCCCCGTTAATTTAAAATAAATTTTGATTCAAATTTTGTGATACCCCGCTTGCTGGGGGTATCATCTCGTCAACATCCACGCAACCTATGTTTGAGAGAATGAAGGATTGACCACTAAACTCTGCCATAGTAAAATTAGTTTATTATGATCCTAATATATAGTCAATGAAACAACACTAGACTAGGAGGCTTATGATCAGGAATTTTGCGACGTAAACCGTAATTATGACAAATAGGGCAATAAACCACTGTATCTATATTTATAGCTGATTTCCTAACTTATTAGAATCCGCTTTAGTCTTAAAGCTTAATGAAACTGTCTTACCACTATCTCCTCGGTGAACAGCTACGGTCCTTATATCTTCAATTTATTCTTCGATCCAACTTGATCCGGCTAAAGGGATACTCTTCTGATATCGGGCCCACTTATTAATAAGCATCACTGGCACTATTAAACCGACTCATAGAATACACATTCTTCTCCTAAAACTTTACCTCACTTCACTTAGCTTTACTTAGCGCTCATCGCGAATACTAACGTTCCAATATATACAATTCCTAATCTGCATAAACACGCTCTCTTCTTGGGTTGGTTGGAAAGAATTGCTATTCTGGCCCCAAAGATATCCCAAGAGGATTATTAGAAGAAGTACCGATAAAGCCCCGTCACAATTTATTCAGAATGCAAATGATCTATAAAAAATTGTTTTCTTTATAATAAGGATAAATACAGATGTATAACTAACATAACTGTTAAGAAAATTGGCCATTGTAAAAAAAATTGGAGCAGTATTGAAGTTTTCTATTTAATTAAGTGTATGTATATATATATAAATTATATGAATCAATCCTATTATCAAACCATGTGATGTCTTAAAAGGAATTTTTATCGTTCTGAATCAATAAGAATCCAACACAAAATAAAGGGCTGTGGTAGCCCAGTGATCAAGGTATCGGATCATGGCAGGCATGTCATGAATTCGAGCCCAATAACACCAAAGACCCGCTGTGTAGGGCAGCGATGCACGTTGAATCTGTCGAGAGCTTAAACGTCCTCCCGTTGGTGTGATGTGGTAGTTAGGAGAGGGAGGTGACAGCTCAGGTGTCGTCCACGTCACTTGACCATGGTTCAGAATTACGTGGTCTGTCGCCAAAAGCCCTTGTGTAGCTGAACAGTGCGACGTTAATATTCACTCACTCACCCAACACGAAAAAAACATTTTTAACCGCTTGATTATGAGTAACTTTTGATTAACTTAAGTAATTACTCCAAAAATAGAAAACTATTTTTTATAAATCATTTACGCTTTTAAATTCAGATATTTAAATTTTAAAATTTCGAACATACATCCTCGGAATGAAAATTCTGCAGGATGTCAAAGTGAATTAGAATTTTTACTTACTCCTTAAAATCAATAGGTTATGAATTTTTCTTTTGCGCAGAGAATATTCTTACGGTCAATTCGTATACTACTTGATAACCGGTAAATAAATGCAAGACGACATAATACTGAGTATAAATGTATAAAGCAAAATTTTTTTCCCTTTATATTGATATTTACTATTCATTTTGTGTATTACATCGTTAGGCTTCCTCCGAGAAGATTTTACTCCTCCCACCTACCAGGGTATAGAAATTTCTTTTCACTCCAACACCTTTGCCTCACTCCCTCATAAAACACAAAGAAAATGCCAAACTTGAGGGCGTGAGGGGAACATCCCTGTCGTTCCACAAAAGAACACAATAGAATGTTAACTAAATTCCCATCCTCAAGTCTCTGTGGGTTATGCTTGGGGACATTCTACTCTGAAAGATGAGAGAGAAGTGATTTATTGAGTTTGAGTTTGAGTTAATATTAACGTCGCACTGTTCAGCTACACGAGGGCTTTTGGCGACGGACCACGTAATTTTGAACCATGGTCAAGTGACGTGGACGACACCTGAGCTGGCACCCCCCTCTCCTAACTACCACACCACACCAACGGGAGGACGTTTCAGCTCTCGACAGATTTAACGTGCATCGCTGCCCTACACGGCGGGTCTTCAGTGGTATTGGGCTCGAACTCATGACATGCCTGCCATGGTCCGATACCTTAACCACTGGGCTACCGCAGCCCCGAAGTGATTTATTACTTCTGTTTTAGTTCAAAAGGAAGCTGGAGAAGAATCCGTTTTTTCCTAACAGAATATCACTTCTCATTATAGGGCACTCATGAATACGTGTTTCTCTGAATATACATAGGATCACAAACTCGTGGCTGGAGTATCGCGATTTCAACTCCTGATGCCGCTAAAGACTTGCCGTGTAGAGGAAGCCACTGCACATTCAATCTGTCTTGGCTCAAATGTCCTCCCGTTGGTGTGGTGGGGTAGTTAGGAGACCAGTTCAGGTGTCGTCACTTGATCGAGGTTCAAAATGACGAAGTCCGCCGTCAATAGCCCTCGTGCAGCTTTATAGTGCGATTAACTCTTCATCACTCATTGAATATATATACACAAAATGAAGAAAACACCTCCCAGAATTTGATATATAATGGTAGAAGAATTCCAAAAAGTTGCTTTTGATATTTTAGAAGGCATTAATCCTACGGTGGGGATAAAAATTGGGTAAATCTGATGAAGAGTACTTTTAACTAAACGACATTAGTTTTGTTTATGTATCTACTGTTCGCGAACTCGTGACCGGAGTGTTGCGAGTTCGCGTTCTGGTTTCACTCAAGAACCACCGTATAGAGGGGGCCGATGCTTGTTAAATCTGTCTAGGCTCAATGTTCTCTCATTGGTGCGCTGTGGAGAGGGGGAGCCAGCTCAGGTCAAAATTACGAGGACTTTTGCCAATACCCCTCGTTTCGCTTCAAAGAGCGACGTCAATTTGATTCTCTCACTGCCTCACTCAGGAGAGCCAGCTCACTCAACAAAAATTTTAAGCAGTAAACCAGTTTAATTTTTGTCTTATATACATTAATTTAATGAGTTGATTTACTTTTCTAGCACAAGAGCAAGCTGTATCAAATATTCATTAATTTACGAAAAATTGTACATTTGCGGTATCGAGATAAGATTTTGTAAATATCGGAAAGGAATGACAAGGAGAAGAGCTGAGAACCAAGATAAAATATATAATAATCCTTATTTTTGGTAAAATTGGATTAAACCTACATTTATTTTGATACTCATTATTCAAAGATCGAATCCATTGGTTAAGAGTTAAGCCTGATCGTTAATGAGTAGATAGGGCTCTGACTATAAACAAAACGAGTCCATACCAAGGACAGGATTGCAATACTTATAGGAATGTGCTAAGCCCTTGAAGGATTTAAGAAAATAAAATAGCTGCAATTTGCATTTTGTTTTACTAATAGGCATTGTTAACTAACTATATACTATTTTTTATTCGTGACAGTAACCCCCTCCTCCCCGTTATTTTAAATTTCAAGCATATTCCTTTTATTTTTCATCAAGAGGAAGTTATACATATTATATTAACGACCTTATATACTCATGTTTAGGCTGGTAAAATTTAATAAGAAACTACGTCAACATACATTTATCAAAAGTGCTTTGAATCCGTCCTAAACTGTTCTGAAATCTTTGTTCCCCTTTTCCTTCGATGTTACACTCTTTTCCGAGAAAATGATTCTCGAGTCGCATATTTGATAATCTGTCAAAACTTTTCAACTACAGATTGAAAGCAATGTCAATAGATTTGTTCGGTCAACGGAGCGCTCATTCAATTCCAGGAGAAATCCTTTTATCTCGACAATATGTCTGCTGAGGCAATTACGAGTTGGCAGCGAGAAACTTAAGTTGGGGCTCTGAAAGGAAGTTTAAATCCTTTATAGTTTCAAGAAGTAATTCCGAATTCAAAGCCGTCTGGAAAGAATTGTTCCAATATTATAAAACACGAAAGGACGGGAGATTATTACATTGTGTTATGCATGAATTTAAATTACACTTATGGGTGGTTTTAAAAAGTTTGTTCATATATAAATCTCTGTATAAAATCTTCGTGTCTAAAGATAACTATTTTATTATTTCTAATATTTTGATTAGTTAACCTGCTAATATATATATTGTCTCGTTCTTGAACGGTTTTTCAAAAGTAGGAAGGGCCACGAAATATACAAACAGTAGTTTGGGGAATAAAATAAAATTTTATTTTTTGGAATTCTGTCTACTGAATACAATAAATTTTATGTATACAAGAAATGAGAGATTAAAGTCACAGCATATCATCCATTCCAAATTCCCCCAAACATAGAATTCAAATCCATTGTATGGGGTGAATGAAATACTCAGTTACAGTCAACGTGATTTTTACATTGTCTTTCCAGTATTATAGAGGCTTCTAGAAATATCCTCTCAAATAATCAGTCTATACATTTCTAGATTTGGCTCGGGGCAACAGTTTTGGGGCGAAATTTGGGTGACCTGTTTGTCTCAAAGGTCATTTCTTACAAAGAGAAAACTTTTTATTTTAATAGAATTTGTGCCAAATAAGGAATCTAGTGCCAAGTTCTCTAATATATTAAATAAATGTTATTAATAAAGCTTAAGGAGGTATGGTTTGAGATTTAAAATACATTTCAAAGTGCCTATTTCCCATTATATATTTAGAACGATATATTTACAGGTTCTTAATTTTAGGAGTGATTTAATTGTTACTTAAAAGTAAAAATAGATCAACAAGTTATTTTATGAAACTTCTCTCTCAAAAGCTCTATTATAAAATATGTAAAGTTTTAAAAATAAATTTAGAACCTCATTATTATTTATTATCTTAAAATAAACCATCTTAATGCAAAAATGTGCAGATTACTTTGATAAATATATATTGAAGGATAAATGTTTACACAATCCAAACTAATGAAGCAATTCAGGGGAAATAAATCAAATTTTTATTTTCATTTTTACCAGAATGGGAACATAATCCAATTTTTATCGTAAATATTTTGAAAAGGAAAATAAAGCAATAAACAATGAAAAAAGAATAAAATAAAATAATCTAACATAGAGATGAAACGCAAAGAAGAAAAAAGAGTTCTAATTACTTTTCTGCCTTTGAATTATTTAATTTTTAAATAAAATTAAAGGAACCCCAGGTAAAGGAAAGTTCATCTTCACGTATCATTGTTTCTCATGAGTAAAAATGTTTAAGAGAATGACTATAAAATTCCTTTTTGAGTACATATCAGCATGTTACAGGATGTTTAGATCGAGATAAGGTGATTTTCGATAAAATGCTCTGCACATTATAAATTTTAGGCAATCGTAACAATTGCATCGTAGTCATTTTTGTCCATATAATTTGTTCTCCCCTGTTGTTCATCCAGTGTGCACCAACAAGTCCATTTCGTTAGCGTAGTATTTATTCCTAGTAATCCCTGAAAGGTGGAATGGAACAAAGGCCACCAAGTGAACATTCCCTTCAAAGTAAAAATATTTTTACACGAGTCCCTTTGGGTGAAAAGCGCTTTGGAACGCTCCAAGGGCTGCGGTAATTATCGCGCAGGAGCCCGCGCTTCAACTCTTCTGAATATTACTGCCCCTTAATTGGATGAGAGTTTGTTGTCCTTGCTGTATCTCGCCAGGACACGTATCCGTGATCCTTTTAATCTTGTTCTTGCGCTTCTATGGATAACCGGATGAAAGAGCAATGGTCTTTGCAGAAAAGAGTGCATCTCAGGCGAAACGTTAATTAGTGAGAAGATCTTAAATGCATTGCTCCAGAGCCTCTTCTTTCCCTTTTTTTCTCTTCATTCTTGCGTGCTTTTCGTAAGAAGCACCTTTCCAGGGAAGGTCCCTGTATTTAACAGGGAGTGAAACATTACGATCGTCTGACGCATTTGAAACATATTTATAATTTCTTACGTTTTGATCCAATGTTTAGATGGGTTTTTTTAAAGTGATGTGTTTCATTTCTGTATTGACACACGATCTATTTCTGCCAACATTTTGTGCATCTTCATTAAAGAAATGGTGCTATTAGGAAGGTATCACAGAAAAAAGGGGACAAAGTCGCGACTCGTGAGTATGCGTTACTTTTGTCCTGGTGCCCTTAAAGTCCTACCGTCTGAATTTTCTGATGCCCATTAAAACTGCCCTTGCCTGAACATTCTTACGTTAAAGTGGTGTAGGAGCTTGAAGAGTGAGGTGCCAGCTCAGGTATCGTCCTCGTCACTTGACCTGTGTCTATAGTTACGAGGTCCGTTACCAATAACCCTCATATTGCTTCCAGCATTAGTATAAAATCAATCAATCAATGACAGTCAATTCATTATTCTTAATTGAATTTGATTTGTTAAATAATATTTTTAAGTGTGCTTACATTTTTTCTCCTATAATTCTTTTTTTCTATCTTTCTCTTTCTGAGTTTAAATGTATTTACGTTCTTTTCTGCAAGTTTAACCGTTCAATAATTATTCTATATTTCATAGAAATGTATGTGAAAGATTATTAACTACAATTATATTCTTTAAAAATATTTCCATTTATACAATTTTATCCAATTAACGATATGTAATATTATTTACTTATTCTTACATCCATTGTCAAATTGGATATCTTTTCATGAAATATTTTGTCTTTGCTTTTTTACGATACATTAATGAATGTGGATTCATAGTGCAATGTACAATAAATATGTCGTGTGTAAAAGAAAACCAAATGCGCATTTATGGATTGTAATACGTAAAAATTTATAAATTTGTGTGGTGCAAGGTATCGTTTCACTAAATCCGGCTTTGATTGGAAAGTGAGTTTGAAATGTGAATGTTATTATCTTCTGTTGTATATGAATGGAGTAAACTTTTAAACTAGACAGAAGACCTCATTTAGTTGTTTAGAATTTAATCCAGATACATTGTAATAACTTTAATTGCATGCATTTAAAAATTTGTAGTAATTTCCAGTTGCTATATTCCCATTAACTTCAATATTTTGCGATTCAATAAGTTTTAAAGGAATTTACGTATACAATTTAACAAGCTTTATGTAATTTAGTAAAGAAATAATGAACTTAATATGTGCCTTCTACTTGAGCATAAGTAGCTTAATCGGCAGAGAAATTATGATTCTGTTCTAATGGAAGGCAAATATAATATAAACAATAATTTTCTAAAATGAAAAAAATTAACAAACGCATTAAATTAAAATTACAAATAAATAAAAAAAATACACCCAATTTAGTATTTCTTTTTAACTGTCGCATACCCAATAAAAGCATCTGAAAAGGATTATAAGAATGAAAAATGAATCAATATGTATATAAATGGAAGGAAATTGCGTGTTAAATGAAAATCAAAATATCATGCGCTCATGGTCCATTTCGTACTTTATCATTCTAGTCCGCATTCATTCCCCTTTTGTTTTCTTTTCAACGAACCGCAGGGCCAATAGCATTTTGGTTGTGTAAGGTTTATTTAGAGCCGATTGTGGAACATGTAGAGGACGATGTCATCTGCAGCAGCATCTTACACCTCCCCTCTCCATGCACCTCAGGAAAGGCCATTAGAGTCGGCTGTCATTTTCATTCTGCAGCATTAAGCTTGTCATTAACGCGCGCATGTCTTCGGCACAGCTGACGCGGAATAATTCCAATCGCCATTTTGTATTCAGTCGGGCTTTGTTCTATGCGTCAATGGAAATCCCAACTATCAGCGTCTCTTCTAGTTTTACAGCGGTGCTTTCCCGACCTTTCTTTTAAAACTTAAATTATAGTTTTCCCCCTGTGTTACACAAAACGTTATACCTTTTCTTTTTTTTAAAAAAAGCTTATCTTTTAAAGGTATCCGAACACGTTCGGAGTACTTTTTGACAAAATAACATAATTAAATGTTATAAATGCTTTTGAAGGACTCAATACCAATAAATACTAATATTTAACAAACAGTATTTAAAGTAAATTGCCTAAATTTCACCAAAAACCACAATTATAAGTGAAATTTTAGCAATATTTTTGTAAAATTTCAAAGCAGTTAGAGAAAAAAAGTAAGAAACTTCTATTAGTAAAAGTACTAAAACAAAAAAAAATTAGATGCACTAATGTACTAAAATTTTAATGTTTTATTAAAATTTGAAAATTTTAGAGCTGATTGAGTAAACATTATAAGAAAAGTCACATTCTTTAAGTGACCATTATTTTAAATAACAAGCCCTAACTCAAAAAAAGTATTCATACCATAAGTAATATTTTAATACATTCTCTCTAAAAAATAGCATAAATATCAGGTTTAAAAAGTTTTATAAAAATACACATATGTAATATTTTGAGTTATCAGACTCGCGCCATGATAGATTTTGAACAATTTAAATATCCACTTCTGGCAGATCAAAGACTCACTTCCGGTTTTTCCAACTTTATAAAATTGATTGTAGCTGACCTCTAGGTAGCGTAGAAACAAAACAAAGTATATTTTGTAAAGCCAAAAGATAGTTCTATTCAATAAAATAAAAAAAAAAAAAAACAGAAATATCTGTCTTGATCGAATTTGGTCACTTTCAATGAATTCGGACACCTTATTTGTAAACAATAGACACAACTATTATAAATAGAAATAAAAGTTCTAATTAGTTAAATTATATATATATATCAAAGGGAAAAAAATTAAGAAATCTAAGTGAAAGTATAAGTATCTATACTTTCAAGTGATACAAATATATTTTTACTTATGTATGTATGTTTTTGTCGAATTATGCGTTTGCGCATGTAATAGTCTCGTTCGACTATTTGACAATGGTTTAAGTTTAATGTAACAATATTTGTGTGTGAAAATATGTAAAGAATTTTGAAATGATCGCGACAGTTTATGAAGTGCATCTATGTACTAGTTGAAAATAAGCTGGGATAAATTAAATGTTTTCGAAGAGCCACTGATTATTTTTGCTCGTACTTTTTCCTATGTGTAACGTGTTTTCTTTATCCGTTGACTTCGAGACGTATGACTAAGTGTTTCGCTGTCATACGTTACTCTGTCTCTCCGTCCGCTTCAAACATTTTAAATTTTAACTTCATCACGGATGGACTCATTTGGGGAGAGTCACACTACACACTTTTAATATTTTGTGGGATGTTAGATACTTATACGTCTAATTTTAATTAAGAAACGACCCTTTCCTTTAAATTTTGAGCAAGGTTATGAATGAAATTCTAAAATTAAAATTCTAGCTTCACTTTGAATTTGGTAAAAGACCGGTGGTCAGAAACTGTGAAATCAACCCGCCGTAGCTTTTGGCGATACCAACACTGGAGTGGTGGGCTCATCTGACGGACAACCACTTTGAGTATAGAATGCAGAAGCTCACTGCTGGATGTAACTGTTTCAGTTGGGCGGGAATTATGTTGAAAAGTTAACCGAGTTCTAGGTTTTTATATACATATTAAAAAGTTTTAAGAAATTTCCCTTATATTTTTTTTAAAAAAGTATCGGAATGGTATTTACCTAAAAAGACACGCTTCGTGTATATACAAATCAAGACTTTGTATTAAAAATGCTAGGGGGGGGGCGACTCCCATTGTACCAATTATGTAAATGTTCACTCATTGCTCAAACCGTAAGGTTTTTTTATACATAGACATGTTTTTATACATAGTTTTGAACGTGGTCTGTCATCCTTCCATATATTCTGTGCTCTCTCAATTGTACTTGGTTCAATCACAAATAATACAAACGTGCTCCTTCGATTTTCAGGTACGCATTTATGATGTAATGTTGTGTTAATGAGTGAGTGAATATTAACGTCTCACTGTTCAGCTACACGAAAGCTTTTGGCGACGGACCACGTCATTTTAAACCATGGTCAAGTGACGTGGACGACCCCTGAGCTAGCACCCCCTTCCTAAATACCACACCACACCAATCTTTGAGCTTGAAGTTGACGATTGAACTTAAAATTGCACCTTATTGCCAATTTTTAATTTTAATGTTGAACAGGACATCTTATTATTACTCTCGTGTGTGAGATAAATAAATTTTATACATAATCAAGAAAAGCTGTTGTATATATGAAGAGATTAGAATAACATTGATGTATAAGAAATGAATATTGCTTAATTTTTTGTGAAATAAATGACATGGAGTAATAAAGAGAGAAAAAAAAGAACATAACCACTTATTCCACTCTTTAAATGTTAGATTTGTAAGATTTCATCTTTTTCTGATATGAAAATAAAACTAGAATTATTGGAATCATTTGGGAAAGGAATTAAAAATATAAATGGTGCTCAAAACTCTAACTCAAGATATTCTAAAAAAATCGAACGCTAACTTCTCATTAAATGTTAAATTATAACAAACTGTAAAAATTAATAATAGTGCAATCAGTTTTTAAATGTCTTAATTATTTTATTTTAATTTTTGGTACTGATTGAGTAAATTTTGTTTGCTTTATTTATTTTTCTCATCGGCATTAGGGGCCATGGTAGTCTGGGGCCATACTATTGGATTCGTGGCAGACATGCCAGGAAATGGAGCCCTAATGCCACTCAAAATCTGCTGTGCAGTGGGGCTGAGGCACTTAAATCTGGCGCGAATCAAAGTCATCATGTTGTTCTATGGGTTAATAGAAAAAGGTGCCAATGCTCGTTATTGGGCCCTATTTCAAAATGAAAAAATCAGTCGCCAATAGTCGTTTTTTATAGTGCGACATTTATTAGTACTCGTCATCTTAATTGCTGTGAGATACATAAAATAGTTTGGCATCTATTATTTTTATAAGTGTCTAATAAAGAGTTAAAAAAAAATAATTCAACAACGTAAAGGATTATAGCTGCGAGATTGTAAGAAATAATTTTTACCTCAAAATATATAAAAAAATCAGCTTTATGTTTCATTAAAATTTCCTTACGTAAAAATTTTTTTTCATAGTGTCTTATATGCAGCACTCGTGCAACTCTCACACGAAATATTTAAAATTCGTTTTAATTTTTATTCCATTTAAGGAGAGAAAAATGTTTGGGGAAATTTTCACTTTCCTACTTAATGCTACCTGTCGTTTCAACCTCGTGCATCTTCTATAAGCTTTGGAATATCTCAATTTTAAATTTCTCGTCATCTATCCCTGACAGTTCTCAAGCGTAATCATGCATCTTGTATTCTGAATTCCAAAACGCTCCATGTCAAGGAGCGGCAACTTTCTTGGTTCAAACTCTTTCTCGGAGAACTTGGAATTATTTCCTGCAGGGATATTTTAAAAGGAAAGTTCTGCTCCCAAGTGGAATTGTGAATCTAGTACTCGGAACAAATGGGTGTATAATTCATGCTGCTTTAACGAGTAAGGAAAGGGGGTTGTTAAAACCCAAGAGAGACACCCGTATGTGCTTAAGTTAGTTGTAGGGTTGATAGACGTGAGGGGGGTGACCGTGGTAGCCTAGTGGTTATCACCACGAACTCGCGACCAGAGTGTCGCGGGTTCGAGTCTTGTAGCCATTGAAACCCCGATGTGTAGAAGGGCCAATGCATGTTAGATCTGTCGAGGCAATAATGTCCTCCCATTGGTGTGATAGTTTGGAGAGAGGTTACCAGCTCTGGTGTTGTCCCCTTCACACTTAACCGAGTTTCAAAATGACGAGGTCCATCGCCAGGTGCATTTAAGTGAAAGCAACGCGCGATATATAAGAACCCTCCCTCTCTCTATAAGTATGGGTATCAGAAAGTTTTAATTCTAAGAAATCCTCAAGGTAGGTGAAATCTTGATTCATCCTATTAATTGCTCCTGAGTACATAAATTACATCTATTCATGTTGATTTGTTGGGTTCAGTTTAAAGTAATCCGCGTTATGGAGATGATAGAGGCTTGTATTGTTGAAAAGTTACAGAGTACGGTCAACTGACGATGAAATGATGACTGCTTGCAAAATAATAGTCCGTCATATGACTTTACTTTTATAGGCGAAAAAGCTATTCTGAACCTGGCTACATGTCCCACTGTCAATCCACGAACTGGATCTTATTAAATCGAAAAGAAACCATCCAAATGTTCGTCCTGCGTGAGACTCATCTTATTTATGACAGTGTGTCGATAAGTATTCAAGAAGAAGAGCACATTTCAAAGAGAATGGACTATGGATTCCTTTTCAAAATCCTTCACTGTGTTGTGAAGGGAGACGTTACGAAGCAAAATGAAAGTGAATTTTTTTGTTGCTTTATAACTTGCCTTTTATTATATTTCTTATTTTTACTTTTTTATTGCTTGCATTTTGGATCTATGAATATGATTCAGAGAGCAGAGAGTAAAAGTACTCTCCCCAAAGAAAGTTTGATAGTAAGTCCATGTTGTTCCTGTTTTGTTACGGGATACTGTACAATGCTTAACAAAATGCTCGATGCTCTGATTAAAAGAGGAATGGCGTGGCAGGAGAGCCCCAAACCTTTTCCTTACCTACAATGCTCTTACTTCTTCGAAGTGTTATTGAAAAATCAAAGCGATTGGCCTTTGAAATTATGCTACATCCGGTACGTAACTCCTCGAATGGAAAAATGTCATTCGTCACAATCTGCTGGTTTTTTTCAACTGAGAAAGAATTGGGAGAAATGTTAAGCAAGGGATGGGGGGGGGGGGGGGGAATGTTTATTAACGTTGTCCTCTTAAGTAACACGAAGGATGTAGTCTGCATACCTCATCATTTTCAACAGCAGTCAAGTGACGAGAACGACACCTGAGCTGTTACCTCGCTCTCCATGCTGCGAAGAAAGATAACGCGCATCAGCCATTTTACACGACTGGTCTTCAGTGATATCGGTATTCGAACCTGCCACTCGACAATGTCAGCCACTAGCTCTTGACCATGGTCACCAGGCTACTGCGGCGACTTATAAGTGGGGATAGTGACCACGTAGAATTGTTTTGAGAAGAAGTAATAAAAAATAAAGTTCTGTATATATTTTGATTGCTTTTTTAGCTATAATTATAAAGTGTTTGATACCACCTCTATGTTAGCTGAACATTTTTTAATTAAAAATATGCCAAATTTAAATTATTTACTGAATTAGTAAAAAAAAAAAAAACATTAATATTTATTCGCTTCTCATGCAATTAGGATTGATTCTATGAAAACAATCTTTTTTTATTGTGTCCATTGTAAAAATTATGAAGGAATTTAGTTAACTGTGGTGGAGAAAATTGCAAAGTGGTATTTCACGTTTCCAAACTCATTTTCTTACTTTTCTGTTTATACACAGGATTAGCGAAATTATACTTCTGCTACTCAGAGAGCCCTGAAGGCCATTCTGCTAGTCTGAAGAGAAAAATGTTTGGGCAACAGACATTTCAGATGATGCTCTCAAGGTTTCTGAAATAATAAAAAAATAGCTAAGAAAATATCCACTAGAGGGTTAGCTTGTGAAAAAAGGACACACTGAGATCAAGAAAGAGTGAAAGTCTTAATGAGTGGTCTTACACAAAAAGAACACAATAAGGACAATACACAATTACAATGTTGCACTTGCAAATTAATAAAAATAATGCAATTTTCTTAATGACATGCTGTACTTTACATGGAAATCAGTGCTTTAAAACATGTTCAATGTGTGAACCATCATGTTCGACATCACACTCCATTCTAAAAAAATTCTTGCTTTCTATCTCTGAACGGAGAGAGTCAACATGGATGTTGTTAATATGACGGAGATCATTGTTCTTCATATCCAACGCAGTTGTCAAACGCTCTTTCTGTAAACGTTATCTTTCAAACATCCCCATTACCAGAATTCACGAGGAGTGAGTTTAGATGATCGTGGAGTCCAAGCTGTTGGGAAAGATCGGCTAATCACACGGGCGTCTGTAAATAACTGCCTTAACAATTATTGGACTGAGCTCAAGATGCGAGTTTGGGTTCCATCGTACATGAATAAGGTTTCCTGTAGGCAGTCTCGTGGCTGGAGAATAGGAATTACGTAGGTCTGCAACATCTCACGATACCGTTCCCTGTTCACAAAACAGGTGGTAAGCCCTTGAGGGGTCACTCGTGCAAAAAAATAGCGTCTGAGAGTGAATGAAGCTGTGAACCCGCACCATACGGTCATTTACGCATCATGCAAGGTTTTGGCATGTACCGCGTGTGGGTTTTTGTCGCCCAGATGCAACAATTATGGCTATTCACTTATCTATTAAGATGGAAGTGGGCCTTGTGTCCATCCACAGTAAGTTTTATGGCCATGAATCATCGACCACCATTCTTGTGAGAAATTCTAGCGCGAAGGTTTTGTGAATGTCTGGGTTGTGCGGTTTCAATTGCTGAACCGCTGGAATCTTACAGGGGTAGAAAATTCGAAATTTTACGCATGATATGTTGGACAGTGGAGTGAGGCACATCAAGGGTACGTGAAGTTGCCGGTACGGTTACAGTTCCGTGAAGCGATTCACTGCTTGCTTCTACGACCGCTGTAGCAATATCCTTTACGATGGCAGTGTTGATTCTCTTTCGTCCTCTTCCAGGAAGAACGTCTAGCTGTCCTGTTTTCTCGAATTTCACCATCATGTCTAAGAGCACGCTCCGACATCGGTGCACGTCGTTGTTTCTTGAGATAGCTGAACTCTGACAGTTGCTGCAACATTCTCACTGTTGTGGTAATGTAGCTTCACAAGAAGTGCTCTCTCAGGCAATGTCAGTGTTCTGCAATGCTTACCTGATCGTGACAAGAACATTATCTTCCTTTTATTGTGCATGATATTTGCACATTTTGCTGGAATGTCCTGATGTTCTGCGCCATGTATTGGCAATTTCTTAAACTATTTTTTTATTATTATTATTTCAGAAACCTCGAGCGCATCATCTGAAGTGTCTGTTGTCTAAATATTTTTTTCTTCGGACCAGTAGAACGGCCTCCAGGGCCCTCTGATTGATTGATTGATTGATTGAATATTAACGTCGCACTGTTCAGCTACACGAGGGCTTTTGGCGACGGACCACGTCATTTTGAACCATGGTCAAGTGACGTGGACGACACCTGAGCTGGCCCCCCCCCTCTCCTAACTACCACACCACACCAACGGTTCAGGGCCCTCTGAGTAGCTCTGAAGTTCAATTTCTCCAACCTTGTATTTATAATCACATTTAATTAGAATTCTAATCCCTGGATTATTTTTTTAATATCTTGTACAAAATAAAGACGGGAACCATCGAAGGAGATTTTAAGGAGTTTCTTTTACTAGCACATATTAAACCTTTTCTTTCTCTATTTATTTTTTGCTTGAATTAGAATAATGTTTCATATTTAATTTTCATTAAATTCTGATAAAATTTCATAGATAATATTTTCCCCCCTTTTTAACAAATCTTATTAGTGAATATAAAAATATGTTCTATGAAAAAATTTTTTTTAGTAAAATATGCCTTTGTATTGTCTCGGACATGCCACATTACGAAATTCGTTTTACACGAAAAAAATAAAACAATAAAAGGTCAAATTCAAAAAATTAGAAAAAACTGTATTATATTTATTATATTTCTATATACCTATAATAGAAATGTACCCGTATTTATTAAGCAATTTCCATACAGGTTATTACATATTAACCCATTCAGAACCAGGCTATTTTTTTTTTTGTTAAGCCTAACTTCATTTAAAAATTCTTATAAAATCATTACTGTAACAAAATATGCCAAAATTTATAGTTTATAATCATTCCAAATATTTCACAAGTTCCAAATTAAGATGACATTGGTATGATCACGGAGCTCAGAAGGGGCAGAAAGCAATATCACATATGATGTCATGTTTCCTGAATGTGATCACATATGTGATCATAGTCCTGAACAGGTTAATATACGTTTTAAATCAGCCACCCATCCGGTGCAGTGGTTAGTGACGCTGACTGCGATACCGTAGGATCTGGGTTCGAATACTGGAGAAGGCATGGATGTTTGTAAATGTATAGTACCTTTACGGCATTTAGAAACTCTAAATAGCCCTCCAGCTGCAAGTCCTCTCGTGAGGTTGGTGGAAAGGGAAGAGAGGTGAGAGACCTCTAAACACCCCCAGGGTATTCTCCCTCAAATTTGGGGTGGAACCAAGCAAATTCGTAATGTCACCTGCACTGTGTTCAAAGCTATGGCTAATGATAGGCGTAAAAATCTAGCCCTTATACACGACGAATTTCGTGGGCCTTGATCTGATGTTACTGTCGACCAGGTGGCATAAGTAACAACAACAAATCACCGAAACTCAACCTGCGGTCCGCATATGGCCCACCGGACCTTTCTGAGTGGCCCTGCTCGTTGCACCAACAAATTCAATTATTTGAGAAAAGTTTATTAAAAATTTAGTGAGAAATTCTTTTAACTAAGCAATCGCATATATCAGTTGTGCTATCGATGTTGTGTTGGTACGAATTGTGAGCTCACTTTTTTCTTTTTGTATTTGTTACAGTTAGTGATAACAAATTACAGAGAGTAGAGGGTAGCGACCCTTTTATGAATTAAATTAATTTTTAATTAACCGTCATGTCTTTCAAACGAAAAATATATAAAGAATATATGTTGTTCAAACATAAATTAACAACTTGTTTAATTTGTAGTGAAAATGCTATATTAAAAAGTATAATTTTACTTGCCACTATACTACTAATCACACATCTTTCAATGGCTGTTTTTCTTGATAAATAGATAAATTAGCTTTCTTAGAAAAAAAATCTTTGCAACAGGAATAAAATATTTGGGGAGGGGGCACTGGTGAAAGGAAATTTAAATTATCCCATGACTGGTTAAAAGATGCATCAAGCCTATATTTGGTAGTTAAGTTTGATTATGTTTTAAAATAAAATCCAAAATTCTGAGTTTTAATATTCTGATAAATTTTCCGCATTTTAACTGTCCTTGATCTCATAGCGTCCCCTACCCCCCCCCCCTTCCCTCCATTAATCCTCACGTTGCGGCTCGCGAAAAATAGTTGACACATGTTTGCAGCCCGCCGGAAATAATATTTAAATAATGTTTTCTTGAACGCTATTATATTCTGTTTTTGACAAGATATCCTCAACTTCTGAGCTTTCTTCAGCACATTATCTCTTCAAGCTAAATTTAATTTTCACAAAATGAAAGATTTTTTATATATCTTTTTATATAAAATGCTCAGAACTTAGATTTCTCTCAATGTTTGTTTCAAACAGGAAGAATCAAGAAATGCAATTCTAACTGAAGTGCCTTATCTCGAGTGAAACCATCTTAGAATGTAAAGGCTTTTCCCTTGCTTCTCAAGCCTTGGGAAGCAAAATCGTGTTAAAGAAGTGCACTGTTATACGCGGGGTTATCTATTCTAAAATTTTTTTTTAAATTGATTTATTCTAAAATAACCCATTATAAATAATAAAAATGATTTAAAAATCAAATTGTTTTTAAAATATATTTATGATTTCTGTTTCTCGCTTCTACACTTATTCATTTAAAAGTAGTTAGCGTTATTTTTAAAGCCGGAACTTGAAAGATATCTCTTGAATTGGACCATTGCAATCAATTATGAAATACATCCAATATTTTTCTCGAGGGTACGGAAATACTCGTTTTTTATGGGCAACTAGATACATACAGAAACTGCCTTCAGGGGCAGAAAATCGGATCCATCTGAACAGAAATATGTTCTTTGGGTCTTCTTTTGTCGACAGAGCCCATTAGGGAACTTCTTTTTTCCCATCGCGACGACTCATTTCTAATATGATTACCAGTAGCACCTTCCGTCTCTTTTGGATAGAAAAAAAGTGACGAAAGAGGCATTGCACTTCATAAAGAACAAAAGAGTGTGGCACAAGTAGCGTCTGCCGTAATCCCTTGTGTGTGTGCGCGCAGATTCCTTCTACAAATCGAACACTTTACGTGTGCCAGAAGACGACGGCGGAAAACATTTTACGTTGACAAGATTATTTTATTAGTTCCTCCTTTTTTTTACTCCCGAAGCAGAAAGGCAGAAGCTGATGATGCACTTTTTTCTGTTTCCTCTCTCGATGGCCAAATGTGTGGCACCGGAGAACTGTGGTAAATTGGAGAAGTGCACGAGAAAGAGAGAGAGAGAGGAGGAGGATTTATTTTTAGTCCTCTGTGTCTCTCTTTTCGATTTTGTATCTTTTGATAACTCGCTGTGAGACAAGGTGGAGGGTATAGGTGTATTGGAATGTACGAATCAGGGGTTTGGGCAAAGAGCTCCCTTAGCGTATTTAAAATTTAACTGAATTCTTTTCAAATGAGGTTAAAATGTTTGGAAATTAACTATAAGAATTCTTTATGGTTATAATTATTGCACTAAAATTAAAATATATTATAAATGAAATAATTTTACATCCATTTTTTTCAAAAGGTGAAGATATTAAACACTTTTTTAACGCTCCCTTCGTTGTTGTATACATATTTTGCTTCTACAAGCTTGTTTTACCGTTGCTAAGGGAACTCATTCAATCCATCCTCTATTCTTTTCATTGCCAGATACTACAGGATTAAAGACTATTAAAAACATAAGCATCTCTGACAAATACCACTCAATAATAGGCAACTAAGTTCTCATTGACAGAGGAGTAGCTCATCTATACTTTTCTTCATCCATCAACACCTGTTACTATAGTCTACTGTTTTATTTTTTATTTATTTTTCCTCTTCCTTTAGACTTCCTCTTATTGTACAACACGTTTTGATAGAATAATTACAGAAGACACGGTTTAATCACTGGTAGAATTTTGAAATGGATTAAATGAAACACACAAAAGTAGCGAATTCAAAGGCATTTTTAGTGTCATGTTTCATCAAATTTCTAGAGTGACCTCCAAGTACAAGAGGTGAAGGAGCCGATGTCTTTCTTGGGCTCGCGCATTCTGCAGTTGTTCTTTCCTGATGCCAACAAAGTCCCGCCATGTATGGAGACTGTAGCCATGATTCAAAATGACAAGGTCCTTCGCCAACAGCCCTGGCATCGCTTTAGTGTTCAATGTTAATTTTTTCTAGAATTTTCAAGTAAAATTCTTTACCTGAACAATGGATTAATTGTTCATTCATCTTTACCTTACTGTTATTAATTGTATGTTAAGGTAAATAGCGTTAAAAAATGGTTATGAATCATAACCTACCTGTGAAGGAAAATTAAAAGGATCTTTGGTATTGAGATTAGAAGGAAAATAAGTATAAAAGAGAGAGATAGTTTCAATGTTTAATGTTGCCACAAAAGGGTTGAATTTTCAACAAAAAAAAAAAAAAAAAAAAAAATGGAATAAACTTAACTTTGGTTAGATGATTTTAGAATCTAAAAATAATTATTTTTCTACAGCATACATGACCAACCAGATTGCTTTCTGATTATACAATGTACAACAGGGCTGTCAAACTCGGAAAACATTTTTGTGGTCCAACCAATATATAGGCACACAATAAGATAGAATAAAATAAAAATATTCTTCCCGAAATAGGAAAAATCGTAACAGAGAAGAGATGTCGGGACGTAAAAGTTAAAAATTTTTGTTATTTTATGTATGCTTATTATAATGTATTATTCGAAATAAACTACGTTTCAATGAATATTGATTTTTTTTTCGATCTACCTAAAATTAAATCTTGTTTGCTTGGCCCAAGTTTGTCTTACCGTCGATGTCAGTCTGATCAGAGTTTTTTCCGCCTTCTGCTTTATCGTGCGATGCAGATTTAAGGGGAGTTATTAATAAAAAAATTAATAAGAAAGTTGTTAAGTGTACTTGAAGTTTTTTTTTCCTTGTAACTATTAAATAGGTGTCTTCTCATCACAGTAAATGTGTGTGCGTGTTAAAAAGCACTCAATTCACTTTAACAAAAATTACTTTTACTTTTCACTATTTTTTTTTAAAGAAAAGCTTAAATACTTAACCTTGCTTTGGGTCTATATGACCCGAAATAAAATTTATGCGTTCATAAAAAAATATAGAACAGAAATATTTTCATGAAACTCCTTGACATCGTAGATAAACAATATAAATATGCACTCCTAGAGGGATTTGTGTTTATTTGTGTTTCGAAGGAATAGTTTTCAATTTATACCTACTGTATCGTTTGGATCAATAAGGCCCATCGCAAAAAATCATTCATACGTGTTCAGTTTTCTTTGAAATCAATTAAAAGAAAAGAATAATAAACTCTCTAATGTATCCGCTTTTAAAACTTGTTTCATTGATGTATGTGTTTGGTCACATGATAAGAGAGCATGTGCTCGATCACAAACTTGTTTGCAAGAAGCACGTGTGGCAGGAGCCAAACGACTTTCTTTTTTTGCAACGTTTCATATTTTTTCTGCTCCATTTCATTGTTCATACAGTAGAGGAGTTGTGCCTGCGAATGGGAGAGAAAAAATGGCAAATCGAATAAATTAGAGTCACTTTGATATAGCTAAACGAATAGAAGCTTCTGACAGTGAAGAAGAAGTATCCGAGTATGAAAATCATACGATGAATTTGTGAGTGAAGACTCTGACAATGTGATTTTGATACCAATGATCAACAAATGAACTATAAAGAGCGTATTCAGTCCCAAGAATCGTGAAAAAAAGTGTGGAAGCTGAATCGACTACCACACTCTTTCAATCTACAGCTGTTAATATTATAGAAACTACTCCAGGGGTCACACACTATGCAACGGCAAGGGTAACAGACGTAAAAAGTGCATTTGAGTTAGTATTCAATTCTACACTTGAAAACGAAATCATAAAAATGACCCATATTGAAGGAGGAAAATTTATTGAAAAAAGTGAAGAAATATCGAAAGTAAAACTTTCCAAGCATTTATTGGATTATTATTGTTCAATGGTGTTTATAAATCCTATGGAATATCAACAAAATTATTATGGGATAAAGAAACTGGGAGAAGTATATTTCGCACGACAATGTTGTTGCACCATGTCGAGAGTTATTCGTTTTGATAATAAATCCACTCGTCAAGAAAAAAGAAAATTGTATAAATGAGCTGTTTTGCGAGATATATCTGGAAAAAGAGTGGATTGAAATTCTACCAAAATTGTAGAATTTAAATGAAAATATTACTGTAGAGGAACAATTAGTAGGATTTCGTGGCTGACGTCCTTTCAAACAGTATAATGGCCTAGGAGTCAAGGTAACAGGTTCGTGGCAGGCGTGTCATGAGCTCGAGCCTAGTACAGATGAAGACCCATCGTGTAGAGAAGCGATGCAGGTTAAATCTGTCGAGAGCTTAAACATCCTCCCGTTGGTGTGGTAGTTTGGACAGGGGTGGGGGGTACCAGCTCAGGTGTTGTCCTCGTCACTTGACCACGGTTCAAATTTACAAGGTCCGTCACCAAAAGCTCTCGAGTAGCTGAACACAAAGTGATGTTAATATTCACTCACTCATTCAAACAGTATATACCAAGTAAGCCATCTAAATATGGGATCAAAAGATGGACTTTATGTGGTATTAAAACTTCGTATGTACTGAAAACACAAATTTACTCGGGAAAAGAGCAAGGGTCAAGGAATGCGAGTAGTGTGTGATCCCTTTTATGGGCATTTGGGGCACAGTATTACATGTGATAATTTTTTTCACATCTTACAACTTATAGCAACTTCATCTAGTACGAAAATGGCTATGCTTAACACCATTAAGAAAATAAAACAGAACCTGAAGAAATGCTATAAATAAAGAAGTTTACAACTCACTATTTTATTTTGCAATTGTAAACTACATCCCAAAAGAACAAAAATGTTATTCTTATGACCATTTTGTATCGTGGCAAAGAAGCTAACACAGACCTGACAAAAAACCATTAATTACCTTACATTATAATTCAACTAAAGGAGCTGTGGATACCCTTGATCAGCTTCTAAACATATACACTTGCAAAAGAAAAACACAAATCGCTGGCCCATGATAGTATTCTATACCATGTTTGATTCTCCTGTGTACAATGCATTTGTTCTATGGACTTCAATACTTAGTGATTGGAACGAAAACGAACTGACTAAATGAAGGCTTTTTTTTGGACGAACTTTCAAAATTACTCATTTTTTTATATATTTAAACAAGGCCAAACCTATGAAGAAGTGAGTGAAACGAATCTAGTGAAAAAGGGACAACGCACCATCGGGATCTGCTGTGAATACTTCATTGTGTGCTCTCTCTCTCTCTGTTCATCTAGCAATGGCAACTAAACTAATATGTCAAGTTTAGTTGCCATTGCTAGATGGCAAAACTAGCCGTTTGCAAAACTCATGTAAGATATTATTGATCCAATTATAAATAAAAGTAAGTTTTAATTTCGAATATTTTTCTGTTACTTTTATACATGCTTTATATATATTATTAGATCTATTTTTAAACTTTTAGTCTCTTCTGAATCAGATCCTGTTGACTCGAACGCTACGTGCATGCAGTAAATACGGACAGAACAACAGGTTTAAACCTCATTCACCTGTGTGGCAGCAGTACTTTACATAAAAATGAATTTTTCTTTTATTTTTCCCTTCATCTATATACTAGAGAACATCTTTTTGGCAAAGTTAGGTTTGGAAACACTGAAAAAATGTTTTTGATCCACCCTATTGTATATTTTTTGGTTAGAAAACTGAATAACCTACGCGGTAGGATAGATTAGGTTGTTTATTTTTGAAGCTGTTGGCGATGAACCTTCTGAATGGCGAGACTTTGAATTTATTACTCGGCCAAATGAGCCACGAATTCGCGACAGTGACTCCTCGGCTACTGCTTCGACTCCAGGTATTTTTATTTTGAAAACTGTATTTATAGGTCATACTAGCCGCCCGCTTTGCTGGGTATTTCATGATGTTATATGAATGGATACTGTTTATATATATAAATATAGTAAAATAAAATAAAAGTGAAGAGAAGTATTAGAACCTACAGTGCCAAAGCAGGAAGAAATTGGAATTCACCTACACAACAAATGTAGATACAAAAAAGTCTTTGGACTAAACTGGAGACCTATCATGATTTCTAAAGCTGTCACTGAATTAGGCCAGCGAATTAGGGTTAGCAATGCTTTAATGATCCAACCTTCCCCGTACAGCAGAAATTTTCGACAGAATAGGGGGAAAAAAACCCTAGTTGAAAAGTTAAGCTTGATACAACACGTGGAAGAAAAACCTGATAATATATTAAAATGAAGTTAAGAAAAGAGAACAATAATGAATGGATATATATATATATATATATATATATATATATATTAACTAATGATATCTTAGCATTAAGAATTTGATTGTATTGAAAAATATTCTTATAACTCTTGCTTTAAAGAGGACAAAACTTCCAAATAATAATTTCTTGAATTGAAGTAGAAATTAACTTTTACTCTCGTGTAGCCCCCTCCCAAGTGGATTTCTACATAACCCATTTTTAGCGGATTTCTACTCATTAAAATAAACATGCTTGCAAAATTTCAAGTCTAAATATACAATATCAAAAAAAGGATTTTTTTTATCAATAAGCTCCAGTAACCACATCTGAGAGCCGATTTCTTTAAAACCCGTTCAATTCAACAACATACCAAATGTCATTAATGTAGGTCTAGTAGTTCGAAATCGGGTACCTTTTTTTAATACGGCACAAAAAATTCCCTCTCCATCTAGGAGTAGATTTCTGTCAAATCCTTTCTTAGCGAATTTCCATTGAACAAAAGTTAGTATGCATATTAAATCTCAATACATTAAGTAGTAAGTCGATAACGAAAATGTTTTTTATAAACAAGTCACTGCAACTCCCCACTCCACCCTCAATTTCCTTAAAGTCCTTAGCGAATATATATTAAAAAAAAAAAAAAAAACATGCTTACAAAATTTTAAGACTCTACGTCTAAAAGTTCAAAAACGGTAATATTTATTTCTAACATCCCTTAAGCCTTCGCAACGAGCTTTCCGGTCGATTCTCAAAACACTTTTTGTAGCCGAACTTTAGTCCTTGAAAGGAACATGCCCACTAAATTTCCAGCACAGAGTTCTAGCAGTACAAAAACGGGAATATTTATCTCTAACGCCCCTTAAGCCCTCGCAAGATCCCTTGGGATTCAATTGTTGTAAAACTCCATGTGTAGCGTATCTCAACTTTATAAATGGAACAGGTTTGCCAAATTTCAAATTTGTAGGTCCAATAGTTCAAAAACGGGATTATTTATCACTAACGCCCCTTCGGGGTCAATTTTACTCACTCAGAAACCTTCCTAGGCATGTGTCCCCATTCCCCAAAGTTTCCTCGCCATCGGATAAACGGCATAAGAGACATACAGATACACACATTCATTTTTATTTATATAGAACACACACATTCATTTTTTTTTACATAGATTTGAATGTTACTATGCCATAGAAAATTTAGGGTTATTGCTTTTTCCTCTCTGCGTTTGATAAAACTTAACCTTTTTCCCATAAACGCGGGAACTATTGAAATTATAATTACCCACCTCAGTCTAATGACCACAGTAAATCCTCACTCATTTTTGAACAATGGTATCTTTTGTCTTGTATCACCATTTCTTCTTTTTCAATCAACGATACTTTTATTCAAGAGACAAGTGTTTTATTATTATTTCTTTATTTCCATTGACGGAAGAGAAAAGTCGTCAATCATTTCCTACGATGATCTAGGATACTTAACACTCACTCTCCATATGGTATCCACATTCAATATCTTGCTAGTGCTTAAGGATTTGTGTTAGTTTATAGCTAAGCATTTAGAATTTTAGTTCATTTCCTAACTTATAACGAGGAAAGGATGATCAGTGACGACCTTCCCTGTCCTAAGCAAGAATTTCTGGATCGGAATAAATATTCTGATTTTTTTAAATTTAAAAATTATTTATGTGGAAACTTGTAATTTGGAGAAAACATCATACAAAATACTCATCGAGTCCATACTTTTTATTAAACTAATTTTCTTTAAATCTATCTGAAAAAATCTTTCATGCACTATCAGTACTAAATTTTTTCTCTCGAAAAATGATTGTTTCAAGTTCAATAAGAAGGAAAAAAAAGTAAGTGCGTGGAAACTTGAAATGCGCAAACTTTGCTAAACTCGGTTGTTATATTTACTTATTTTGTTCCTCTGAGCTGTAACGTCTGGAAAAAAAAATATCGGCTTCAACGTCTTCCATTTTGAGTGCGTATCTGTGAATTTTACAGAGCATCTGGTTTTTCATTTCAGGATCCGGAGAGTTTGCCTACAGAGCGTGCACCTTATGGTATCAATTCATAAAAAATGTATTTTTTTCTTTGTAGACTGAATAAAAAAAAACGGCTATCTAATCTCCCCTACAGATAAGCCTTCCTTTTGCCCACCTGCATAAAAAAAACGCCTCGGGTCTTTTGAACTGTTTGACGTTGAGGCACGCTTTAGTGGACCTGAGGTACGTTTGCAGGAAAGAGATAAGACAAACTCAATGAAATAGATCCTTCGTCAAGGCAAATCCAATTTTATATTTCGAAATGGAATACCGAATTTTTCGAAGCAGAAATTTCAATCTGCCCTTGCTAGTGGTCCGAGATGTCCAAATCTCTCTCTTTCTTTTTCCTCCCCTTACAGCTCTATAAATAAAAGGGGTTTGCTAAAGGGAAGAGAAAGTTCGAAAAAGGGTACGAATTTTTCCGTTCGAATCCCTATTGTTTTGTGGAATTTTTGTTAAACTTATTTTTCTTAAGTTTTTTATTTTTTTTTATTTTAGTTTTTTCGATAAAAGCGAAACATGTATTTTTGGATACATTTGAAGTAACTTTTATTGAAAGCTGTCAACTGAATCTCTTGAACAGTTCTAGATACAAAAAAATATGAATACATATTGAAGTTAAAATAATTTCTCTCTCTCTCTCTCTTTATACATACATATATATATATATATATATATATATATAGTTCAATTAATATCTTAGATACCTTTTAAAAATCAATAAATGGCCACTAGTAACAGAGTAGTTAGTCATAATTCTAAATTCGTGGCTTGCATTGTTGAGTCGTTGGTTCAAACCCAGGTGCTTCTGAAGACCCACCATTTAGAGAGAGACTGGGGCTTCCTAAACTCTGTAGAGACTAAAAGTCTTCAAGCTGGCGTGGAAATTTGGAGAGGAGTGACTTCGGTTCATTCTCGTCGCTTGATCGAGGCTCAAATAAATAAATTTTAAATTAATAAAAATCAAATTTAAGAAACAAATTATAATATTATTTTTACACAACAATTTTATTCCTTAATGTTAATCCAAAAAATAAATTTGTACTATGTGAGGAAAACAGTGACTAACTTCTTCTTTTAAAGTAGTATGAATGGAATTTATTTTTCAGGCAATAATTCTATGTATCAGTTTTGTAAAGATTTTCCATTGATCAAAAAAGAAAATAGAAATATTTCGAAAATAATTTACGCATTTTTTTCTCGGTATGTGAGCGGTGGTTGAGCCGAGTCTCGTATTCCAGTTCTGATTCCACTCAAGTCCATCGCGTAGCAGGTTACGTAACGTATAGCTCTAAGTCCGCCCTTTGGAATCCCGAGGGAGAGCGCAATCGCAGCCAAGTGTCGATCATAGATCAAAATTACGGGGACCTTAACTTGTCGTTTTCGTGTTGCTTCAATGCTCGATATTTATGAAACAATCCATCAATTTTCGATTTATGTTTATCGATAGCTTTCGTTTCATCTAGAAATTTTGACAATGAACGCTTGCATGAGAGCTGTAAGGAGAAGACCCCGAAATTTTTCATTCAATGATTGTTAGAGCTGTGATAACAATTGAGCCGAATGAAGACATTTAGTTGATCTAAAGGAATTTTCTTTCCAAAAGAATTTCCCAGAATCTAAAATGGAAATCTGCGATCAATAGGGTTTCTCACTGAACGCTGAAGTGAAATAAGTGATATGTGAGTTATGAAATAATTTTGAATGTTGTGTTCTAAATGTAGATGATTTTACAACGTACATTTAATTTTATATTTATGCACTTCAACAACAACAACAAAAAAACCCCAAGCAAACTAGTTTTAAGAAAATGCTGAAATCTGCGTGATTTTTTCCTAGAGATTCACTCAAGGATTACAACCCCTTTTTCTTAAATTCTTGGATGAAGCAAATGAAATTATTGCGAGCCATTACTAATAGAAATATAATGAGAGATCTCTCTCTCTCCTGGACTAGAGTCAATATATATTTATGAGTCACCATAATTAACCCCTTTACGTGCACGAAGCGTAATTCCTGGAGAATTCCAAAGTATGCCGATCTCTGATATCGTATAGCACGGGATGGGAGGAGGATGTTGAGCGTTTGACGTTCACTGGAAACAGCTATTGGTTACTGATGTCCCAAAGAAATCAAATTCTACAATGACACATGATATGAATGACCTCTACCAGCAATTATTCATAAGTATGGAGTGCTTACAACTAACCCTTAACCGCAGCGAAAAAATTACTCCCTCCTTCCCAAAGTCACTGTTCTTTGCACTGATGCACGTTTAAAACATATTGGGCGAAAAGAAAAGAGGCAAAAACAAGTAAATCCTTCTCCAAAATAAGTAAATTTCTCGGAAACACTGTCAAGGACATTTTATTGCATTCTAAATCCTTCGGAATAGTTTTTGCGATAGCGTCGCAAAACAAAGTATCGTATTTTGGAAATGTGTACATATACCCCATGGGCAGTTAATGTAGTGGCATAGCAGAAAATATATACTTCGGTGGTAGAATACAAACCTTTTATGCAATTACTAAGGATTTAAAAATAAATAACTACAGTAGATAAAAACTCTTCGAATCTTGAATCCTCAGTTAAATAATAATGATATTTCACAGCATGATCCCCTAAAGAAGAAACCAGATTCATTAGGGGATAGCTTACTCGGCTAATCCTTTTAAAAAGTTACTGAGCAATCTTAAAACTGAGTGATGGTCACTTTTATTCTCTCAAGAAGAACAAAGAACAAAAAGAAGTACTTGGAGATCCTAATGAGAAATGACGAAAACGAAAGAGATCCGAAGAAGACATTAACAAAGGATTTAGTATCGGATCCTTTGCGGAAATGTCACCCGGATTAGGCTTTCGAAAACAAACAGCGTGAGGGAACTCTGTTTTCTTCTCTTCGTCTGTGAAGATCCCTATCTGCAGCTATTGAGTCCATAACAACTCTTTTATTTGTACTTAGAAATAGAAAAAGAAAGCACGTGTTGGCTTCTTAGCAAATGGCTAAAAATTCTCAGAGAAATTTACATGCATTCATTTATTGTATGAAAAAAAATATCAGTAATTAGAGAGATTTTGATTTTTTCCCCAAAAATAATATATCTTGCAACAAAGATAGGAAGACGGGTGTGAGTTATATTGCGTCAAACAAAAATAATTCGTGAATTTCAAGAGAAAACCTTATTATTTCTTCCTAAATGAGTTGGGTGGAGTTTTAAAATAATAAGAAAGGTTGCACACACACAATGCATTATCCAATGAATTTTAAGTCATATTTTACAAATAGTAGTTAGTTCAAAAGATTTTTTAACTGACATATATATATATATAATAGAAATGTTTGCCAATCAGTAAATATTAAAAAAAGTTTTTTATAAAAATTAAACCAAAAAAATTATTAAATACACTTCTAGCATATGTACTGAAGTGCCACTGAAATAGGAATATCAAGGGCTATGCAAATTGTGTAGCGCTGAGCATTATATATGTGCAAATAAGGGTGCTGCGGTAACTGCATATATAGCGCGTACTGAGGTTGTTCTGAATTAGTTGTTGGAATTCCCAGTATGTGTAATCTGACTGATTTAGACACATTCGGTCGCGAACATAAATAGATGCACGACGCATGGGTCATTCAATTTCCGAAATCGTCAGACAGCTAGGACTTTCGACAGCATCAAGTGTATACTAAGAATACATGGAGGGTGGACAAAACACTAGCGATCGGGCTAACTGCAAATGAAACTAGCCTTTACAGTGCATGATGCGAATTGGCTCAGGAGTATCGTACGCAGCAAGCGAAGCCAAACATTACCACCCAGTTGAATGACGGTGCCAGTCGTACAGTCAGTAAACGGACTGTGCAACGCTCGCTTTACCGTATGGGTTTCGAGAGCCGTCAGCCAACGAGAGTACCATTGTTCGCATGTCTTGTCCTGGGAAGAGAACGCAGAAACTGGAGTGTAGAGGACTAGCAACGAGTAGCAAGGAGTGAAGAGTCTCAATTCAGACTACTTAACGCCAATTGGAAGCTGAGAATATTGTGTCAGGCTCATGAAGCCATGGATCTTGCATGCCAGGCTGGAAATGCACAAAGGCATAGGGACTCAATCATGGTCTGGGATGTTTTTTCGTGGCACTTTTTGGGATATTTGTTGGCTGCACCAACACCAGTGCAATTTGATACGTAGAGTTGCTGGATGATCACCTCACTCCGTTTATGATGTTCTATTATTCACACGGTAAGGAATATTTCCAGCAAGACAACTGTACCTCTCACAAGTCCTGGTTGCGTACTGGCTGGTTGGATGAACATTCCTTTGACTTTTCTGCCATAAATTGGTAACCTAGAAGCCTAGACTTAAATCCTTTTGAGCATCTTTGCGATGTTTTGGGGCAAGGCGTGGAAGGCCATCACACAGCACCAAAGAACCTTACTAAAATAAGGACAACTTTGGCCAATAATTGGGGGCCACGGTACCCAAGTGCTATAGGTATCGGATCGTGGCTTGCCTTGTCATGAGTGCGAACCCAGTACCACTAAGACCCGCCGTGTTGGGCAGCGATGCACGTTAAATCTGTCGGTAGCTGAAAAGTCCTCCCGTTGGGAAGATACTGTTATTGCAGAAACGATATCTGTTAAGGAGGTCTATGTGAAAAATATAAAGCTACGTTCACCCATTCAACATTATGCCTCTTCACACAAGCATTTTAGTACCCCCCCCCCTTCAGCTCTCCTGATATTAGTGGGTTAGACCACTAACATCCGAGAGATTCTACCGTATCAATAACGCCGAGTTTAATTATAATTAAACAGAACGTGATTTTATTGAGTAGATGTTCAGTTTTCTTGACACTGCTCTAAATGGTGCCACCGAGGTGCTGCTGTTGGTGATATGCAACCCTCAGGACGATGGGCAAATTCTGTCTATATGGACACGTCTGACCAGCGTAAACCGTATACCTTTCTTTCGGTTGCCGTATGCAGCTGCTGAGCAATACTGCCCGGAGTCCGGTTACGGTTTCTTTTCGCCTGCAAAACGATATACGGGTCAACACTTGTCGTTCACTTCCTCAAGCTACGAACGTCAGTCTTTCCTGCAAGTGTACTTGTCATTTGGGAAACTTTCTAAGCTCTTAAAAGTACACTTTTGTAAATTCCAAGGTCTTGAAATTACGCTTTTGTAATTTCCAAGCTCTAGAAATTACGCTTTTGTAAGTTCTCTCCAAGCTCTAGAAATTACACTTTTGTAAATTCTAAACTCTTGTACAACACTTGTCAAACAACTCCTGTCTTCAAGCTTGCATATCAATCTACCACGTGAGAAAATAACCTCATGGCTTCTTGCCGCCCCTTTTGTACGAATTTCCTTTCGATTGCAGGGAATGTGCGGAAATTCATCCTTCCTCATTTTTTTAAAGTTGTTTTGTCACTGAGCGCGCTTAATAAACGTGTCTGCATGCGGTGGCGTCCTTTTAATGTTTTAGTGTTGATTTTTGCATATGCATGATCTTTTTACTAAGCTGCTTTTTCACTGCATTGATCGCAAAAAGCTTTTTTCAACAATTTCACTGCTGCATCCTAAAAATCCATTTGTTGCTTACGTCTTACACGATAGTAAGTATAATTATTACGTATATATATATATTTCATATGTTATACGTACATTTTTATTACTGTGTTTTGATTTAATCACTATGGATATATGTATAAGGAATGTCATTAACTGATAAAATCGTAATGAACATTTGAAGTCGGTTTTTATGTTCAATTTATTTTTATAGTTTCTTTATATAAACTATGTAATGTGATTGAATGTTTCCTCGGGTCAAATATTATTTGACAATTTTTTTTTAACATTTTGATTGAAATTTTTCTAAATTAAGTTAACATTTGTTTTAAGAAATTAAAATCAGTGAAGGAAATGCAAACAGAATGCTTGAATAAAGTAAAAAAAGAAAAAAAATGAAGTGTAAGAACTATAGAATGAAAAGTTTAATTTATCAAATGAGCTATATAATTCATTCTAATTAAACTTTTTTTTAATGCTCATCAACAGTCTCGAATAATTCGAGAATAATAATGAACCAAGCAATTGTTTTGAAATTTTTTATTCTACACAATTTGCAGTTCACGTATTTTCAAGAAAGACATTCGCAATTACTTTTTTAATTGTATACTTCGAATCTTATAGTTTTATTAAAAATGCGTTTTAACTTCTGTCATCGCATGTACATTTTGTGGTTTTCTCTTTTCAAATTTTAACCTATTTACAAGTCTTTTTATGATCATTCTTTTTTCCCTCTTGATTCGACTGCATTTAAAACAGAATTATATTCTCGTGTTTGTTTAAAAAAAGCAATTTGGTTTTTTTATTTGCATAAAATTTTGTATAGCGTTGGACGAGAAACAATGTTTTCTATCAGAATTATGCACTTAAGCAAATGAAAAATCCTTCAAATATATGTATTATAAACAGTTAATTAGTATTTAAAACATTACCCACTTCGAAATAAAATGAAAAATACTTAACTAAGGTAATTTTCATTTTCATTTACAAGTGGATAATTTTAGATTATGAAAATGAAAAAAATTAAATTTCTTGAAAAAATATACTTATTTTTTATTTTTCAAGCGGAGAAGCAATTTATCTAATTACAGAGATACATCATACTTTTTTTGACTGAACTGTATTTAATAGGAATAAAAAATAACTTAAACTAGAAAACGTTTGTTAATTTTTTTGCCCACGTGATTGAACTGTGTAAAGCGACTTTTACTTATTAAAAATAACTAACCGTAAATATTCATCCCCTCTATTACAGGATATGATTAAATTAAATATTTTTTTTTGTTTTTACACCATAAACGTTTTGTCAACGTTCAGTTTAAATCCATAATCAGTAAATCACATTAACTAAATGAAACGTGCAGACACTGTCCAGCTTTTAACTCCCGATAGAGCCTAAATACATCGCCCCAACGTTAGCAATCGAACTTTCGAGAAGCTCTTCTCGGCTTATTTCATCCATTCATCATTCTAGAACCTTCTAAACTCATCTCGGAGCGTCTATTGTTGAAGTCATATTCAGAGATTTGCTGATCAAGTTTGTTGGCAAGGTCATTTCTACTTAGCATTATTGCATATTATTCTTTCTTTGCCTTTTTTAACACTCTTCCCGGCTACATTATCCTTTTAGCATTGAAACTTTCCGTGACAATACCATTAAGGATGTGCCACTGATACAAAATAAATTAAGTTCATTATGACTTATTGGAAAGACAAATATTTATTTCTTTTCTATTCATAAGCAAAAAAAAAAAAAAAAAAACTCAAATATTTTATTCATTTTTTATGTGAATAACGCATGATTTTATATATAAAAAATAGATGTTTTTTCTAGACAACGAGAGAGAATTGCATTTTCGTGCTTCCTTTGACGAAAGAATTGAATACGATTAATGGATGAAAATTTCATTAGTTAAGGATGTGGGAATGAATTATTCCTTTATATCACTAAACTGTGTGAATAAAAGAAAAGATGAAAGGTTGACGAAATTAAACAAGAGAGAGAGAGAGAGTACAATCCCGAGTAGTCTACTACTCTGGAGTTTCTCTGAAAGAACAAAATATTCTTAGTTTATATTTAATGCTCTTTTATGTGGATGTTGTTCTTATTATATATATGACCGGAGTAAAAGGACAAATTAGGTAAGCCACGTTTTAGTTGGGAAAAGGCGGGAGAGAAAATCTGTTTCCTCAATGGATCTCTTTTTAAAGTGCATTGGAACTATTTAAAATTTCGTCAATGTGTCTATTCCTCTTTCAATTCTGTAACATATTATTTAAATTAAGTTTCTTAGTAGCATCAGTTATTTTGTCCCTTTATGCTAATTATATCAATTTCGAAAATTTTGAAAGGTTTTTATAAAAATGACAATCTTATTATTTATATTTTTCAGATCATTACAAATTATAAACAGTTTTTGAAAGAAAAATCTTCTAGTTTTTATTTGGTCAAAGGTACAAGATTTTTCGTTGGAAGAATTTTTGCACTTATAGAATTTATTTTTGAAATATAAAAATAAATAACTATTTTTCTGAATTTAGAATATAACGATCATTTAGACCAGACCAAACCTACAAAACCATTAATAGTTTTGATTTCTTTTGGTTCTAATTTATGAGGTTTTAGATCTAATTCAAGTTGATGCAAATTAAAAAGATAGAAAAATTTTGAACTATATGTAATTACTTTAAGTACAATTTATCTTAGAGTATTAAAAAAATATTGAAAAGTTTTTCTCTTAAAAAATAAAGAATCTAATATATAATTTTTACAGACTGAAAGGAAGCAATGTGAAAAATTAAAGTGTTTTTATTCTATCGTGTGATACATTATTGCAATTCCTCGGGAAAAAAGCTATCCATGAATAAATTTTAAGTAATATACAGGGTGTCCAGCCTTAAAGTGACCCAATAGCTGATTCCCGAACCGTTCAGTTTAGACATGCACTTCCAATTTTAAAAATGTTTTAAAAAAGGTAAAGAATGTTTTTACGTGCTTTTCGAACCAAAAAAACAAATTGAGAAAAAAATTACAATAATTAAATTTTTATACGGTCCCCAGGTCCTATCACTAATTTTTAAGAAAAGATGCAGTACACAAAAACAAAGTAAACACAAAAAATTTCATTTTATTACGATAAAAACTGGCCGAGTTATAAAACTTTGAAAAACATACATTTCATGCATTTTCTGGGCAATTTTCAAGAAGCTAGTAAGGGGCCGTCTCCAAATTGAAATTAATAGGAACTTTGCCAGGAAACTTTCGCTCTTGCACGTCACTCTTATGTAAATCGTTTTTAAATTTAAAGTTAATATTACAATAATTGAGTACTTAAGAAATAAAATTTATTATGTGTACATGTAAAACATAGACAAAATAAAATGTTTTGGAGTAAGAAAACATTTCAAATGCAGTTCCAAAAAATAGGTTTATTCGCTACGGCTTCAGACTGATTTCCTGCGGTACTAATCATGGCGAACATTAAAAATCTGTTGTGTATTTGTTTGCAATTGCATACAGTCGTATTCTAATATTACGAGTTCTAGTACGGGAGAACGAGATGTATACAAATGAAGAATACTGCGAAATGGTACTGTTGTATGGGCAGTATAATCGAAATAAGAGAGAGGTGGCAAGACTTTATGCCATTAAATTTCCCAGTCGAAGACATCCATCTTATTATACAATTGCCAGTGCTGTTTAACGCTTGTATAAAAATGGGAGTTGTCATAGACGTATTTCCTCATCTCGTGCCACACCTTCAGCGGATAACTGCTGAGGATGTTCAAAGAGGGAGGAAGAGTCAAATTACACTTCTATCTTTTCCAAACAAAACTTTCTCTAAATTGCCATCCCGCTTACTAAAACTTCTGTTCTTTTAAAGGCTATCTTATTTGCATCTATACTTTCATTTCACTTCTTGGATTTGGGTTGGAAAATATTTGCCATTAATCTTGGCCGTCAAAGAACCCAGAGGTTATGTCACAGAAAAGACGCGTGAGCCCGTCACAATACAACAGAATAGCCACCAAGTGCGTTGGTCGGTGAATGTGTGGTGCGGAATATAGAAGAGCACCTTAATTGGCCTAAAATATTTTAATGGACCTTTAACATCAGAATCATACACGGAAATTTTATCTGGACCGTTAGTCAATTTCTTAGAAGATGAAGTTTCCTTACGGTATTTGTCACGCATGTGGTACCAACATGATGGTGCCCCCGCACACAAATCTGCGCAACCATGTACATTTTTGGCTCAGACATTAGACACTCGTATAATCGGCTACGGAGTTCAAGAGGTTGCAGAAGCTAAAGGTGGAGTTTCTGATGCGGGTTTGGTACTGCATTTGTGCCGAAGGCAGTCATTTTGAACATTATTTTAATTTGGTCTTTCTGATATAATAAAGCCGCTGATTCATGATTGGAGCATCATTCCACATTATGCTGTAATTTGAACGGCAAATCATGTATTATTTTGCTGCTATTTGTTTAAACAGGCTGTTTAAATCTTTTCGGTACAAGTTGTATTTCTTTAATTTAACTTTTATTGTTTGCCTTATAGCAATACAAATTCTCAATCTATGATGTTTACTACGATGTTTTAATATTACTATAATGTTTTTCCTTTGATCTTTCTGTAGATAGGGAATCACTGCTCTCTAAACTCAATTTGTATACGACCCCCTTTTCTGAGCAATTCAGATGCTTCAACTTTATGTAGGAATAACTCGGTCAGTTTTTATCGTAATAAAATGAAACTTTTTGTGCTTACTTTGGTTTTGTGTACTGCATCTTTTCCTAAATGTAATTGATAGGACCTGGGGAACGTATAAAAATTTAATTTCTGTAATTTTTTGGTAAATGGGGTTTTTGTTTCGAAAAGCACGTAAAAACATTCTTAACCTTTTTTTAAAACATTTTTCAAATTGGAAGTGCATGTCTAAGTCGAACGGCTCAGGAATTAGCCATTGGGTCACTTTAAGGCTGGACACCCTGTATATATGACATGTTTTGAGCCAGAATCAGACTTCGTTTTAAAAAACGTCTTTATTCTAGAATTAGTACATCTCTTCTGATGCTAAGAGCAGTGAGGAAAAAACACGTCACGGTGTGTTTTATGTGGGTTAGCATTTAAAACACCGATGGGGTAAGTATCGAGGATTTTATGATTGTACTTTAAAGTTAATGCTGACATATAGGGCTATTAAATATAACGATCTGGAATTAGACATGTTTATTGGCTAGGCCATATGTTTGGAAGAAATAAATGGGTGATTAGTTTGATACTTGAAGATGAAATGAAACATATGAGTTAAATGCTAGATAGAGAATTTAATTTTTAATCTAATTTAATTATCCTTACATTCCCCTTCCCCCCAATTTTAAAAGGAGTCAGGGCGTGATTTTCTATCTTTACAAACTTAATCAATTTTCAACTAAAACAAAACAATACATAACATCATTTGGAAACGCATATTACACATAATAGAAATATTTAAGTAATAGGAATATAAAAATCAAAATGCTCTAAAATAAACGAAACAATAACAACAAACACAGTAAGGACACTTCCAAAAATATTAATTGATAAAAATGAATTTCCGTACATATAACTGAAGATTAGCTTGTTCAAATCTATTCGACATCCAGAATAAGAGCTCGCGTTTCCTCCAATTTCTTCATAATAATAGATTCGTATTATAGCTAGCAGATAATGTTTTCAAAAAATTTTTATATTGGAAAATAATATCATATCAAACAATAAGATAGTAGATATAAAAATACATGGTATCATACAAATATTGAAATACTAATTTTGTATAAAAATCAACTCTGTCGCCATCGTAGTAATACCTTATAGTGTTACACAAAATTTTGCATATATGAAATACAATTTTTAAAAAGATAAAAAAAATATACACACTAATAAAATGAAATTATTAATTAAATGAAAATGGTGTACAACAACTTATATGCACTATTCAACACAATAAACAATATTTTATTTCATATGCGTTATAAAATATAAGAATATTATATATATAAAATATAAAAATTATAAGAATATAGGAATAAAAGAATATGAGTTATAACAATAAAGTAGCTCTTTAAATAATTGTGAGCCGGAAGTGTGTGGACTCTCTTCTATCATCACTTTTAGTATTTATGTAAAATTTCCACAATATTCTCTGTAACTTAACAATATCGCGCATACAATATTTTCAATCTCTCCGTAACCTTCTAAGTATTCGTTTCATAGACAAAATTCTTGACTTTCTCTTACATCACATATTCACCAATATAAACTGTATCACACTACTTATTTTTGAACAATCTCTCTATCTGCGTGATCACCTCACAGATCTTCAGGGATGCTAATAAGAAAACAATAAGAGATGTACGTACCAAACTAAACACATTTGTCCTCTTAATGTTTCAAGACGTATACAAAATTATAATGATTGTAATCTCCCTTTTCCACTGTATAATATCCAAAAATAAGCTTCAAGTTATTAAATTAATTTTAAATTTAGATAAGGAAAATTTCGAGAAATATATAGTGAATCTTGATATATGGCCGGTATATCAAAACACACAATTTCAAAATGAAAAAAAAAATTAAATGACATGCAGTAAGGTTACTGCTGAATAAAATAATTAACAAAACAATAAAATTCAGTGGAGAAAAAAGAATGCAACGTGACTTTACTTTTGTTTCTTATAAAAATCAATATCACTAGTATTAGTACATTAGTCATTTTTATAAAAACTTAAATTTATGTATTTCAACTTTAAAACACAAATTACTATCATAAATGTTAACTCATTCGACATCTTAAGATAAAATTATGAGAAGTATATTAAAATTTCTCAAAATTTTGTATCACAAAACCTATATACTTCGTTTTCTCAATTAAAATATAAAGAATATCTCATTTAACAAAACTATATTATAAAAATATCATATCATATCATATATTCTTCTTCTTCTAATAAAAGCTTCGTTCAGTAAAACTCAGTCCTTTCAATGTTATTAAAAGGAAAACTAATAATTTCACTGACCTTTACTTCTTCGCGGCAGAAATTTTTGGTGAACGGTAATCCACATGTTGTTGCCAATGATTTGATTTAGTAATTTTTTTCGATGTTAGTCTTTCAATTTGGCATTTGATGTTTTTCCTTCACTATTGTATTTGATGGTGGTCACATTCACGGTATCATTGTGTAGACTTTCCGGAGAAGAAGATTTTTTTTCTGGCGGAAGGAGTTATGTTGTTCTTCAAGGGGATAGGGGATTCACCCTCCTTTTTTTTTTCTTCTTCACCATTAGAACGTTGTTTCTTTCATTCGTGATAATCTGGTATCTAAAGCAAAGACAGGAATATAGTTTGGCGGTAAAAACGGTTTCTTCTCGGGGTTAAAATCGCGTTTCCTCTTTTTCCTTTTTACCATAGATTATTCCTTTCAATCCCGACAACCTGACGTCTTCAGCGAAGATATGAACAGCGCCGTCGAAGTTCTATCAAATTCTCTATATCATTTATTACGGTCGTTGGCGTTTTTTTTTATTTATTTATTTTAAAACTATTTTACTATTAAGATTCGTTTTACGCTAAGATTCAAAATTTATTCGCAGATAGAATCCTGCCGGTTTTATTTCTCATATGTTTTGAGCCAGAATCAGACATAGTTTTAAAAAAGGTCTTTATTCTAGAATTAGTACATCTCTTCTGACGCTAAGAGCTGTGAGGAAAAAAAACACGCCACTATGTGTTTTAAGTGGGTTAGCACTTAAAACACCAATGGGGTAAGTATCGCGGATTTTATGATTCTACTTGAAAGTTAATGCTGACATATAGGGCTATTAAATATAAGGATCTGAAATTAGACATGTTTATTGGCTAGGCCATATGTTCGGAAGAAATAAATGGGTGATTAGTTTGATACTTGAAGATGAAATGAAACATATGAGTTAAGGAACGTAGTCGGATGACTACGTTCGGAACCGTGATTTTGCAAAAGTGTGTAAATGGATACTATTAATGATATTTAGTGTCATTAGATTAGAATACATGTATAAAATTGTTTTAAGGATATTATGACAAAAAAAATTTATTTAAATACAATATTTTGGCAAAAAATTAACTTAGAATAACCTTTTTTCCAAAAGTTCTCCTTTTGTAAAAAATGCTTCTGCTTCTATTGTATTAATATTTTGCCTGTATTCAGCTCAGACCTCTGTACAGAGGCTCAACTAGAATTTTTGAAATGCATAACTCGGAAGTCGATTCATCCTTGTCTTACGAAAACGGAAGGGAGAAATTTTAAGAAAATACGCCGATAATTATTTCAAATGGTTGTAACTCTGAAAATAATTTGAATGTTTCAAAAATCATAGTTGTGCCTCTGTACAGAGGTCTGAGCTATATACAGGCAAAATATTAATACAATGGAATCATTTTTTTACAAAAGGAGAACATTTAAAAAAAAAAGTTTATTCTAGGTTAATTTTTTGCCAAAATATTGTATTTAAATATTTTTTTTTTGTCATAATGTCCTTAAAACAATTTTATACATGCATTATAATCTAAGTGACACTAAATATCATAAACAATATACATTTATGCGTTTTTTTAAAATATCATGTTTCCAAACGTAGTCGGAAACCTTAAATGCTTGGTAGGGAATTTAATTTTTAATCGAATTTAATTATATATATATATATATATATATATATATATATATATATAGTAATATAAAATAACAGTGAAGAAATTGCTTTTGTTCGGGATTTTCTAGCAATTTCTTTTTAAGCTAATAAAAAAAAATAACCACATAAAAGAAACGCACAAAAAATTCAAAATTTAGTTCTAGAGTTTTATGATGATGCCTGATGTAGAGAGAATGATATCTTAATTGTAGAATGATGAATTAAATCTTGTTTTATTATAACCAAATTGTAGTTTAAACTTTTTTTCTCCTGAATATTTTTCACGTGTTTACTGCAGTTTCACATTCATATGTTTTTTAAAATCTATTAAAAATTTTGTGTAGGAATTGTTGATCTATTTTTTAATGCATTATTCTGGTGAAATCCATTCATTCGCAAGCATTTCAAAATTATTGAAAACGATGTGAAATTTGATTTAAAAATAAATCAGTTCTGTGTGTGTGTGTGAAGTTATATATACATATATATTTAAAAAAAACTGTGAAAGCTCAATTTTTTGATTACTTTATTAGATATTAAAAATATTACTCTTTCCATGAATAATTTGTAAAAAGTAAGAAATGTTTTGTTAATATGGATTTTGAAAGTATATTCTGAATTTAAAGAAAATAGTTTAGATGTTCATACGCTCTTTATAGGTAGTTTTTAAGTTAATATTATATATATATATGTAAATATATATATATATATATATATATAAATACAGTGAAAGAAGGTTCAATTTGGAAGAAAAACTGCAAAAAAAGCTTTCGTTTTCCGTTTGATTTGCTGAATTCGTGAAAACATTACAAAGAAAATAATCATTATTAATTTGATGATTAATTTACATTTTTTTGTGTGAGTTATTATTCCATTATATTAAAAATTCTTAAGATATTACATTTTTGTAAGGTTCGAACTAGTCCCATGTTTAACTTTATCAATGTCCAGAATTTTTGGAAAAAGAATATAAAATACTGTATTTATTTAAATATAAATATTTCAAAAGAGGTGTAAAATTCTAAGAATATAGAAACAAAAAATAAAAAAGAGATGTTAAAAGGGGTTTTGAATTGCAAAGCAAGTGGCAGCTAAATTTAACAAAACGTGCTCCAGCAGAATGTATACAGTAATATCGCGTTTATATCACATTGTCATCACATAGCGTGGTAACAGTATAATGCAACTAAAAGATTTTAATTGAAAAGGAAGTTGGTTTAAATAAGAACGGAGTGTGGCATTTATTGAATGAAATATTCAGCTAAAATTGGATGACAATGTAGAAGATTCTAACTGTGATGATTCCGCTGTAGAATATAGCTTCAAACATGAGTAGAATTTGAAAATTTATGCAGCAAAGTTCAGCAAGAATACCAATTTTTTTTTACTAAAAATGATGCGTCAATAGAGCACTGACGAGTTCGTCATCTTCCTGTGATTGTGATATTGGTGGCGAGGAAAATGTAGAACATGTGCTCCGTCTGTGTTCCAATTTTGAAAGAGAAAGAAACATCCTAAGACTGGTTTTCAGGGCACAATATAAATTGGTCTCAGAGTCTTCAGCGACTTCTTTCCACCAAAAGTGCTTTCAAAAAGTTCTGTGAATATGTTGTAAATATTTGTAATCCTTCATAACCTCAAAATATTTCCCCCGATGATTCCTTTGTAATGTGTAATTAATACTTACTTTTTGTGAGCCCCGTGTGATACTTTGTGGTGCACGTGGATTTTATAACTGTTTTCAATAAAAAAATAGAATAGCACTGAAGTAAATTTACAAAAGTTCTGGAGCACCATATAATGGGCTTAATCAAAAATTTCAGCACAAAGCAAGCTTTAAAACTGATTTCTTCGTCATTCATGAACTGATTTTCTCATTATTTCTCAAATGATGTCCAAGACATATTCACCAACGCAATAAGCAAAACAAAGTTTCTGAATCATATTTTTGTGTGTCAGATAACCGCGTTAAACTCCGGATTACTGTGTATATATTTCAATTCGTGTCAAATAACAACCCCCCCCCCCAACGCACTCGCGTGCGCGTGCACGCAAATGTAATTCTGCAATTTGTGAGTTTTTACGAAATTGCAGATCAGATAAAAATTTGTAAAAAGATCAAAGAAATAAAAAAAATTGTAGTTACATTTATATTGGAGTTCAAAAATAAAATTGACCCCTTCTTTTTGCCATCGAATTGGGATTTTAAGTGCATTTGTTTTTCGACAGAACGAATAGGAAGTTTCGATTGAAGTCAGGGGAAGCGTACTTTTTTCGAAGTCTAATTTAATAATTTAGATGTAGTCATGAATTAGAGCGTGGCAAATACGATAATGCGAACGATGAAATATCTTACTGACACAGTTATTGAATTGTCTTATGTGTGCATAGTATAAATATTTCTTCTCTGTCTTCAAAAAAGTTCAGAGTATGAATATAATAAGCACTGTCTTTTGGCACATTACATTTCCCATATTGTTTGCATAAAATAATGTAAGTTTTTAAATGCAATCTTCATTAAGTGTTACATATATCTTAGCATTAATCAATGATTATCGAGTCACTACAAAGATATGTATAATTCGTTATGGCTCTAAATATATAAATTCCTTCATTACATAAGCATTACATTTTTTACGAAACGGCATTCTGCTTGAATGGTTCATCAAAAAATACACACAGATAACAAGAACTTAATTCTTGAATAATAAATGCTTTTTCAGATCACCTTTGTAATTTAAGACGACAGGGGTTGTTTTTGGTTTTACGTTCCACCAGCGAGTTTTTAATCTTGTCTAGTATTTCATATTAGTTTGCTGAAAATACTATTTCATATATTTTTTTTATGTTATATATTCTGCGTTGTTTATTTATTTCCAAAGTATGTGATTTAGGTTGGGATACTGTCTTACGACCATTACAAAAGTATTATTTATTCAACAAATTACTTTTGAGTGATTTTAGTCATTTGTTTTGGATTCTTAAAAATGACTCTTTTCTCCCGTGTAAATTGCATTAGATTTCGTACATATTGATATTGTTAACGTGTTATTTCGTGTATTATCGCTAATGCTTTATTCTTTTTTACTGGAAGGTATTTTCCTTAAATACATTGAAGGGTCTCTAAACTAATAACATAATCTCTTCCATATTTTAAGGAATGTTGGAATCCCTTACATGTGAAAAACATTCTAAATGCTGTTAAGAGAATTTAAAAACCGTTTCATGATAGGGATCGGGATTTTATATTTGTATGCCTTAATTTTAAATTTAGTCAATCAGAAGAGAAAGAGTCCAATGATTGGGAACCAAAGGAGGTGTATCAAATGAGCCATTTTTATTTCGAGAAATATTTCAATTTTATATCTAAAATAAATTTCAAAACTTTTTTAGAGATCCTCAACTGAGTGATGCTGTTTCAACTCTCTTTTCTGCTTACATAGTCGGAGTGCTACAAACGAAGTGCTTTCGCTCTTTTCTTGTGATAAGATAACTTTTATCGCTCTCCAAAGTACTTCAACTCAATGACGCGGAATATTCATTTGAAGTGGCATATTAGCATACTTCATAGTTTTTATTCCCTGCCAGTAGACATACATGATTAAGCACATTTTTGACTTTTTTTTACAATATGTGATTGATTTTCTTCTGTTTTTATTGGCATTCAGTTTGTGTAGGATTCTTACGAATAATTTCTTGTTCAAATACTATTCACGAAATTCCTTGTGATAGGAAACACTATATAGTGTAGATCGCATGTTACATATATTTCCTTTATCTTTTTAACTGAAAAAGATGTAACGGTTCAGAAAATATAGTTTTAAAAAATATGTTAAAATGTGTGAATTTGTTTTGCATATCCAAAGTAAACTATTAAACAGTTATTTTTATTTACGCGGTTACAGGTGTTAAGAACGATGGCACCACTGAAGTATTTGAAAGCCTGCTGGATGATAGGAAAGGCGTTGCTTACTAATAAATTGTAAAAGTATTTTGTTTGTTAAAAAATGAGACTTATGAATTTTGATTTTGAATTCCCTAAAATAAACCTTACCTATGATCTTCACTTTGCCTGTTTTTATTTTTTGAAAATAAATATTGAATTCAACCTGAAAAATCTCAGTTTAGGTTTTCATTATTTAAATAAAGTTTATAAGGAGATTTTTAAACTTATGTGTCATCTAATTTTCGAAAAATGAGAAGTTGTTAATTTCTTTCATTACAATATGATATGAAAGCAATAGGTGCAAAATATATTTGAAAATGATGATTCAGTTATAATTCAGTTAATGTGCTAATATAATATCATCTACAGTTGTCAGCAGACTTAATTTTAAAATCACGTTAATGGGACAAATGGGACATTTTCTACAATGTTTTTGAAATCAGAAGTAAGATTTCTTGTTGAAATCCTTATCATTTCCTGTAAATAATGTTGCTCTTCATGCAAAAAAAAAAAAACTTTGTACACTAATACTGTTGACTCAAATAGAAGGGGGAAAATCTGTCTATTTGCTATTCAAACTGTTTCGGCGGCCCGCTAGTTGTCCTCCCCTGTTCTAGAGTTATAGGTGAAAGTTGTCATAGTTTTGAGCAATAGTCAATGATAAGGAAGCCACTTGAATTTTGGATATTTTATTCTCTGAACTTCCACATCACGTTAATGAGGATTCCGAGGAAGACGTACTACTGATGTACAACACGTACCATTTTCTTACCTGACGATTTAATTGCATTTAAATTCAAGCATACGAATCGATTTTTAAACCGTCTGTCACAAATGTCATACCCTTAAATAATCAATAATCAAAAACATATTTTTTCTTAAGAAAATGGTAGAAAAATTTATTAAAACTAAAATTGAGTATATTTATAGGCGTATTACACTTTAAAGGGGTTTTTTTTTCAAATAATTTTACATTTAGATTTGAAGAATCATCTGAAAATATGTTTGATTTTGCTAAGAAATCGAAAGCTGTTCATGACATATAATTATTGAAAACAGTTAAAAATTAATAAAAAATTAGTAATATCTTGATATTAACTATAAGAGCTACATATATAAACGAATGCAATGACTGGATATATGTAATAAAGAAAAGAAATGTTTCACTAAAATTATACAGATTTCAATATGTAAAAACCAGCGCATGCATTAGATTCTGTACTAAGATACGCAGTACTTCAATAAATTTCAAATAAGTGAAACCAAGTGTTGAAATATGAACTAGAAATGTGGAAAAATAATGAAACATTTAAATTCTTCCGCTACTTGTTGCTTCTGTTTCGAAGATTTTGATTTCTGCTTACACAACAAAACACGGGAAAGGTGATAGGATAAAAAGTTCTGAAGCATTATGTCGTTTGCTGACACCTTGAGGAGGCTATTGCGGATGTCTTTTGGACTTGAGCGAGGGGTCGTCTCCATGGCAACCAACCTCTTGAATGCTCCAGCGCATGGGTAGAAGGTCTGCTAGCATTTCCAGAAACGTCCTTTCCCCCTTATTCCCTTATACTGCAAAGCTACTAGAAAATCCAGTTACAAGTTTTTTGGTAATAAGAAAGAATGAAAAATCAGGAACGATAAAACTTTCCCCCTTTTTTTTATCGTTTTTATTTTTATTTTCATGATCCTTTCTTCGTAAGTGCTATTTGAGTCATGTTTCTTTTTTTATTTAAAGAGAAAAATATTAGGTCTCTTTTTGGGATTCTTCATCAACTTTAGTACTCCTAATACCTGTTTATTATATATATATATACCTTTCTTAGAATTTAATATAGTTATTTTTTAACAGAGGAAGGAGTGTTTGCATGAAAATATAAATAATGAAATACGTAATAAATTCCGTTTTAGAAAATAAAATTAATTGTTAAGAACTCACAATGAATAATTCTCTCTCCATACATTAATCTATATTTTAGTAAGGACAAAATAGGATTTTTATGATAGAGAACTTTCTTATCCGAAAATATGTTTGTAGTTGAGCTATATTTTTAGCACTAAAGAAATATAACAGTGTTTTTATCTCAGTCTTTAGTTTTTGTATCCTTCTACAGCTAGGCTTGTTTATCGTAAATATTATTTTTAATACTCTGATATATAAATATAACTATTCATGACCACACCCTCACTCCTCGCTTCTCTCTCTCTCTCGTTCATATAATATATACCATTATTTCAATAATAACGACAGTACATAAGTCTATTATGAAGCTGCGTAATATTTTTCGGCATTTCTCAAAGTGAATGAAATGCTATTTATATGAAATATTAGACATAATAACAAAAAATGTTTACGTGTGCCAAGTATGTCAAATTCGTATTTGAAATGAACATGTATTCAGTAACGATACAACAACATATAAGCAAAGCCATGACCACCCATGACTGTTTATTAAAATAACCAAATCAACTGTTCCGAGGCAAAGAATGAGGCTCTTTGTTATATATGTGATTGCTTCTTTTCATAATAAGTCTAATTTTCTAAGCCTCTGCTTTATTATTGTCCACAAAATCATGTTTATTCTATCCCCATTAATATCCGAAGTTGAGGGGAAAAAATTCGCATTTCTCAAACTGAAGGTAATTGTGATTGTAGCTTCTCTGATGATTTTCGGTTTCTTCTTCTCTGTTAGAAAACATTATTTTTCGATTTACTTATTTTTAAGGAAATTTCTGCAAAATATTGAACTAGATATAAGATTTTGTACACATATCTTTTTTTTCTAATTCGAAAATGACGGTTCACTCTATTTTCCATTTGACACAATTTTGGCATTAAAATAAATTCTCCTGCAAAACAAAGCTTAAATAGTTTAATTTTGATGTGTACGTATTTTTTCAATTTATTTACTTTTAAAGATTATGTTTCTTTACAAAAAAGCTCAAAAAATTCGTAATAGAAGCATGAAGCAAGATAGTTTCATTTAGGATAGTTATTTTCTATATTGTGCTATAATGATTTATTTGCTTGTAATTGATTTGTTGATTCTTTAAAAAAATGATATCATGGACTAAATAATACTCATCTTTCTGAAGTAGTTGGGTCAAACATGTCAGTACTTAAAATTCTATGCAATTTCATTGAATGGAAATATTGATAAAAGCGTTGTGAGTTTTCGTAAATCTAAATTATAGTATACTATTAAAATTATTTGTTGGATGAAAAGTTTATTTTTCAGATGTTTATTTGTATACTTGGAAGCATTCAACTCTTCTGTTTAAAGGATGCCCAAAGTGGTCTATATTGATTTATAGGAGTCTAAGATTACCTGTGCAAGGGGTCCATGACATTGAAAAAAAATTGGAGGAGGTCTACGAAGTGTGAAAGGGGTGGGGGGTGCTATAGTGACTCTCATTTAACCGGGCAGTTACTTTAATTTTTAAGCTTACAATGGTTACAATAATCCACATACATAGATGTTACCTATTTATTTACGTATTATTGTATTACAATATAAACATATCTATTAAAAAATTCGAGAGTAAGCAAACACATCTGTCTATTTATTTGGGCTACCTTCTTACGAACCGTTGAACCTCAGAAACGCACCAAAGGTACCAAAAGATGGAAAATAATCGTAAAAGTCCATTTTGACCATTTAAATTCTGAAATTATAGTGAGTAAAAGATATTAATTAGAAACGTTAAAATGAATAATTGGTTTATTAATCTATCTATCGCTTTCGAAACTGTCGCATTTTCTTCCAGGCTAAAATTGAAAAATATGGATTTGTATTGACCATAGTCTCCACCGAGAAACAATACAATTTTTTTTATACAGTATAACAATAGTTTGCATTTTTATCTAAATGAGTCACTTTTGACGCGTTTCCAGGAACATTATGTTCCAATCTCTCTGTAGCTCACTCTCATCGTTGGGATCCATTCAGCATACGTCGTGAAAAGTGCACGCTTTAGACCCGGTACTTAAGAAATCGGATTCCCCAAAACTTTGCTTGCGATTTTTCGAAAATTACTTGAAATTTGATTTAAATATTTTTAAACTTCGTTATTTCTGAAAATGAAGCCCAGTGACTGAGTAGTAGTATTTCGCGCTTCCACACCACAGGTCCGAGCTTCAAGCCACGGCCTGGGCAAGGTCGACTCAGCCTTTCATCCCTTCAGTGGGTCGATCAATGAGTACTGAGCTTGCTTAGGAACTGAGCACTGTGGGTTTCGCGTCAGACTGACCGCTTGACAGAAACATTTGCACATGCGCCCCAGTGCCTAAGGTGATGAAAGCTGAGATAGATACAGCAGGCCTTGGCCTTCGTGGGCTGTTGCGTCCCTGAGTTCAAGTCAGTATTTCTGAAAATAATCTCATGAAACTTTTTTTACCGTGTGTCAAAACTTTTTTAAAATGGTGGGACAGAAGATTGAAAACTTTACCACGATAGCAACGTATTAGCAATGTAGCAACATTTAGTTGCAAAAAAATATGGATGATAGAATGAATCAATCTTTTCAGTTAGTCTTTAATACAGATAACTGAATCCGAAACAATGTGATTGTTAGCGCAATTGAGTGAAGAAAACGATGAGAACTTTTATCTTTCTCAACGAAGCACGCTGACTTTTAAAGGCTTTTATACGACAAGAGTTTTTGCATTTTTTATGATTGTTTTAGAGTTTTGGAATGCTAAAGATCCAATATAAAAATTAAATCAAGGGTAAACTATATTTTGTCTATTAACAGATTTATTTTCTAAATTTAATGATGTTAATTTGAAATTACAGAGACTATTTTGAGTGACTGCAATTAATTATTACTAATTTAAATGAGGCGAACTTGCAACTATAAAGTGACAGCCTAAATTTTATTTAACTAAAGATCATTATTTCAGCGTTTCTTACCAGAATTCATCTAAAGGAATACAACACATTGGACGTAGTTAATTTTTCAATTTTCTCAATTTGTCACAGACAATATGTCAGGAAGATGAGATTTCAACCTATGGTCAACATTTGAATGCCATCTTTTCAGATTTTGAAACTAGGTGTGAATTTGCTTTGACTGTGGTAATACCACAGTGGGCAATCAATCCATATGGTCTCATTGAAGAAAACAAGTAGCATATTATTAAAGTAACTGATTGGAATGGGCATTAGCAATTTTGTCTTTAAAAAGACTTACCTGTAATTTATCCCAAATTCAGGAACTTCGTGAGAAAATTTTTAATTGCTTTTCCTAGTGAAAAATTTTTTTAGCGCGGTTGCCTACCTCCAAAACCAAAAGAAAAATGGAAACAAAATAGACGGGACTCCACTAATCGAGAAGATTTAGAGTTAAACTAAACAAAATTGGCGCCAAATGTTGAAAATTTGTTATTAAATCATCAGATTCACATCCCTCTCATTAAAATAATTTGTTTGTTGCTTTTTTATTTAACGTAACAGTTACTAGATTTAATATGAATTAAATTAATAATTGCTTAAAGCCAACATTTTTATTTTTAAATTTTTGCTCAGTGCACTTTACTATAATCAGAAATTGAAATATATTAACGTACTGTCGCAGCTGTCAAATACATTGAAGTGTACCAATTTGCAAAAATCAATATTAGTTAAGGTATCCGACTACGTTCGGAACCGTGATTTTGCAAAAGCGTGTAAATGGATAATATTTATGATATTTAGTTTCACTTAGATTAAAATACGTGTATAAAATAGTTTTAAGGACATTATGACCCAAAAAAAATTATTTAGATACAATATTTTGGCAAAATATTAACTTAAACTATACTTTTTTCCAAATGTTCTCCTTTTGTAAAAAATGCTTCTATTGTATTAATATTTTGCCTGTATTCAACTCAGAACTCTGTACAGAGGCTCAAGTAGAATTTTGGAAATATATAACTTAGAAGTGGGTCTATCCATATTTTACGACAACAGAGGGGAGCAATTTAAAAAAAAAAACGCCAATAATTATTTAAATTGGTTGTAATTCTGAAAATAATGTGAATGTTTCACAAATCATAGTTGAGCCTCTGTACAGAGGTCTGAGCAATATACAGACAAAATATTAATACAATAGAAGCATTTTTTACAAAAGGAGAACATTTGGAAAAAGGTTATTCTAAGTTAATTTTTTGCCAAAATAGTGTATTTAAATAATTTTTTTTTGTCATAATGTCCTTAAAACAATTTTATACATGTATTCTAATCTGACACTAAATATCTTGAAAAGTATCTATTTATGCGCTTTTTTAATACTCCAAACCAGAATACATAGAAAGAGATCTATGAGGCAAAAAAGTTAGAAATCTCTGGTTCAATTCATTACGTAACGGAATTTTCAATTTTAACAGCTTAAAATTCTACTGAAATGTCTATCACTTTCATATTTGCTTTAAAAAATGAAATTATAATGAAAATGAGAAAGTATTAACACTTCCGAATACATTATATTCTTTAAGATTTAAAAATGGAGATTTGCCTTTGCCCCTCCTAATATTTGCAATTTCTTTACTTATTGCCACAAATACCTTATATATAATATCAAGCCAAAATAACGCTTAAAGCGAAAATCAAGAAATTATTGTTGGTAATTCTAGGTACAAATGTTTCCTTCTACGATGGGCAATTTTTGCATTTTTTTGGAGATGTTTTTGTTGATATAATGGTTTAAAAATTTTGTTTAGCTGGAAAAGAATAAAGTAATTTAGATGGAGAATTTTCAATTAAATTTTAGTCATAAAATATCTGTAAGTGTTTTTATGTGCTTTAAATTATACCATTTGTGGTCTTATTTTGAACGAAATTGAAAATGTTTACATTTTATTCTAAAACAACTAATTATTCATGATGTGAGAAAACAACACTTAAGTATTAGCTATTTTGCCGAAGTGTAAGAATTAATTTAATTAGTATTAATTTCCATTGAATACTTCAAGTAAAAATAATTATAGAAATAGAGAAACATTGATAAATATATAATTGATCTTAAGTTATTCTCAGAAACATCGAAGTGGAACTTGGCTCAAATACTCCGCTAATTAATTCTACTCTTGAGCTCAATTAATTCCTTAAGTCACTTCACTTGTTTAATTCCGCTCACAAAGATTATTTTAGGAATAATTAATTACTTTTATACGATATTTCAACATCGAACGATGTGCAATCCTTGTTTTAACGAGAACGTGCAATGAGAACTTTAAGAAGATGCGAGAACATTGGACAACCTGTCTATGAATAACTTAGGTACAATATGAACTATGAATGAATAATTTAATTTTTTCTATCTTGTTAAGTATCCAAAAGTTAAATTCCTTTCAAAAATAATCCTAACGAGCTGAGTGATTTTTTTGTTTAGTGTATATAACAGGGGTTGAATTTGGACAGTTTCAAAATATGAAATTCAAATGTAAAACAATTTTCATAATTGTTGTCTTCAGAAAAATTTAGGATGTTATTACTGGCATTCAGTGATAATTGACGCTTCATTAAAAAAAAAAAAGCTTTCAATATGCTTTGTTCACGAAGAAGATAAATCTTGCTGAACTACATTAAAAGAAAAAGTCCGTTTAAGTGGTAAGTGACGCTGACTGCGGTGCCGTAGGGCCTGGGTTTGAATCCCGGAGAAGGCATAGATGTTTGTAAATGTATAGTGCCTTCGTGGCATGGGGAAATCTAAAATAGCTGTCGAGCTGCAAGTCCTTTTATGAGGTGAGTGAAAGGGGAAGAGAGGTGGGAGGCACCTGGCCCTCCCTAGGTGTTCTTCCTTTAAAATTGGGATGGAACGGAGCAAAATCGTACTGCCACCTGCATGGTGCTCAAAGCTAAGGCTCTCGACAGGCGTAAAAATCTAGCTCTTAGCCGTGATGAAATTCGTGGATTTTGATCTGATGTTACTGTCAATCAGGAGGCATAAGCAACAGCAGCAACTAAAATCCTTTTTAATAAAATAAAAATAAAATTTATATTTAATAAATAAAGTTTAATTTATTATACAAATATATACTTATACAGAAAGCTAATTTTCTCTCATTATTTTTTGAATAAAAATAAGAATAAAGATACTTTACTTATTATAACAATGAATTTCAAATTTAAAAATTAAGTGGTTTTTATTACAAATATTTGTTCATTTCTGTGAAAAGATGTCAGACATTTGTCAGGTTCAGCAGACATTTTTGCAACTTTGTCCCATTCCAAGGAGCTTCTTTTACAGTCCTTCCGTAGATGGAGATCAAGTAGTAAAATCCTTCTGTATTCGCCTCCATGTTTGGTCAGGTTCCTCTTTGAAACAAGTAGTTGTTTCAACTGTTATAGTTGTAATAACATGGTATTTATTAAATGCATAAAAGAAAAATTGCCGCGATTCGGTAACTGACAAGGGTTAAAGTCTATAAAGAGCTTCTTATTAGTTTTGCATCTGCTGTAGAGTTATTAACATGTTACAAACCTTCTATGGACTCCATTTCTCTTCTTTATCTATTGGAAAAAAGCTTCAGCGCTTTCCTATCTAATAAGTAAATTATAATTATTACTTTGCAACGTTTATTATGGCAGCGGTAACCGAGTGGTCATGGTCACGAACTCGTTTCCGATACTTCATGAGTTAGAGTCCGGAAGACTCGCAGTGTAGAGGGGCTGATGTACATTACATCTGTCATTCCTCATGTTGGGATGGTGTGAAAGTTTGGAGAGGAGGGTGCCAGGTCATGTGTCTTCTTCGTCACTTGAGCTTGAAGAAAAATTATAAGGTCCGTCTCTCCAATAGTTTTCACGTTGTTTTAGAATGTGACGTCATTAAAAAATGAAATCAAATGGGCATTTGTTAAGCATCCCGTTATAAAAAACTTGAAAAATATGTCACAGTTGTGCAAATACTGCATCTTTGGATTGATTGATATAATTCAGCTTCACGAAGGAATGATGTTCGAGCTCTTATTCTTCTTACTTCTACACTGCGCTCGCTGTTTAAGTTTGTAATGTACCCAGTCTTTTCCCCCTAATTGCTAAGAGGGGACGCCCACAAACGTGGGAACATTCCATTCGTTTTCCTAATTTCTGGAAAAAGGTTTCGCCAATGGGTGGTCAGAAACCCCGACCATTTTTTCCCATGCCAGTCCGAAACTTAAAAGAGACACCGGTGTAATGTGCTTTTCGGGTTCTCGTGGATCTGGCGCGACTGCGTGTCTTCAGGACAGGACTCAGACTCCCGCTATCAGCGGCTGACGAACAAGAGATCAAAGGGGATAGGCTGTGAGTGACCATGAGAAACGGGATGTTTCAAAAGGAGAGAGCTAGAAAGTACGTGATCAGATCTTGACGAGAGAGAATCCGATGAGAGGCCTCTCGTAGCGATAGACTTGCGAGTCAGGGATTACTGGGAGTCCGCGAATTAAGGTGGACCTCGAACCGAGGGGATTTCGAATGAGCAACCGCACGACGTATATAGAACCAGTGAGCTCACCCAAACTCGGTGTGGAATGACCGAGAGTGAACTGAGAACTATGCACCCCTTTCACATATCCTATGTATAGGACATTTCTCTAAAGAATCACTTTATTTCATTATGTTTATACGAGCGAGATATATATAAGACATTGAAGCGAAAGAGACTCTAAATCTGTGGGGATCCTTTTGCTAATTAATTGTAATAGAATATTTTACGAAGATTTTCTTACTGTGAAATAAATAGTTTATCCCAGAGCTGTGTGAAGACGTTACATGGTCTACGAGGACACAATCAAAAAGGCTGCAAGTATAATACTTTGTGAGGGTCTTTCGTAATATCAGGGATAACCCCCCCCCCCCCCTCTCGATTTCAAAAGTCGCAACCTGAACTACTGAATTATCCTGAATCTACATTACATTTCGGAAGAAAGGAAACATATATTTATTTAACATTTTAAATTATGGTGACAATAATAAAAATATTTTTATAAGAAAAATATACTCTCCCGCCTCCAATTATTAATGATTTGAAAGTAAAGTAAAAAAGAGGATACAATGCATTAATAACTAAAATTTCGTTTTCATTTCATTGTAAGGTTGGACTCCAAACCATGTTATGAAATACGTTATTAGTAATGTCATCAAAACTTGTAATGATTGCGATGGATGAGATGAACAGAAATATTAAAAGCGCAGCAAAATCCATGATGAATGCTTAAATTATTTTTATTGTGTCCTAACTTGCTTGCATCGATTGAAACAAAAATTAAATGTATTTATAAAAATAAACATGTGTTATGTATCTGGATGGCATATCTAGTAAGAAAAAATCCTATGTTACACGAAAAAGTTTGTCAGCCATCTCACTTCAGCTTGAATTGTTTGTTTTCTTGTCATACCGAAACACATTCTTTTGCGATTGGTCTTATCTGTGAAGAAATGGAGCTATCTAGGAAAAAAGTAAACAAAACCTTCAAGAAATCGATATTCAAACATTTCTTTTAGGATTTTATCCGATGGAGGAAAAATCTAAAAAACTGAAACTTGGCTAAAATACTTCTTAACTCTCTTTGTCTGATTCACTATGCAAAATTGATATCTGTTAGCGATAAAGAAATTAAAAATGTTTGTTCACAAATTAAATGGAAAATAAAAACCTTTATAAATAAATATATATAAACTCATATAATGCAAAGTCGTATGCATCATTTTAGAGATAATTCATATTACTGAACTCAATGCAAAGACAAAAAAAAATCAAAATTTAAATATTTGTAATACAAAAAGTTAAACTACTATAACTGTCGATATACATTAGGTATTGTTGATAACAAAGAGTTACTTAGCAAGGTAGCCTTTATTTTTTATTACATCTTCACATCATTGTTTCATTGAGCTGACGATAGTTTTAAGTTCTTCCTTCGTTATTACTTGATTATTACTTCGTTATTACCGTCAAGACTTTTCAAACAATGCCACAAGTTTTCAAAAGGATTCAGGGCCGGACTGTTTCCTGGTCAGGGCCACAATTGTATTTAGTGAAGAAGCAATGACATTCAAAAAAAAAAGTAGATTGGACATGTAGCAAAAGATGTATGGCGAGAACTTGGTCTTTCCTATGTTAAAACTCCAAGACAGGTGGATGGTTCAGAGACAACATCTGGAGTCTGAAAGATTTTTTTAATATTTCAGGAGACAAAATTTAATAATAATAATAATAATCAGAAAAAGTCCTAAAAAGATGCACCGCATCTGTTGACGACAAAAGAACAAAAACACTATGTCTCCAAAATAGAAGAATGTCATCAACATCCGTCAGAAGTGATCTGAATGATGCTGGTGTTTCTGTCAGTTTAAGAACAATCAGTAGAAGATTAGCAGATGTTACACTAAGAGGCAGAATTCCAGAAAAAAAGTAACATTTCAATTTACAGATGCACTAAAAAGACTACAATGGAACTTTTTAGGTAGACAGCTGATCAGTGGCCAAAAGTTGTATGGGGCGATGAAAGGTATCGTTATTGGAATCATAAGGTATCGTTATTTGGTAGTAATGGACAAAAATAGATAAGACCTACAGTAAGATAATAGTTACATATTGATTTCATTGAGACAACTGTGAAGAATAAACTTAGTCTTATGATTTAGTCCTGCATGTGAGCAAATGGTATTGGTCGTCAATGGGACACTGAATGCCAAAAAATGCATCGACACTATTCAAGAACTTCCTTCCATCAGGGCTCTCTTTCCTAACAATGATCCCCCCCCCCATCCACTGGATTCTTCCCTCTGCCACACAGCAAAATTATCAAAAGAGTGCTTTCGTACAAAGAGCGCTGAATTGTTATCCTGTCCAGGAAATAGTTCTAATCTCAAGCCAATCGAAAACTTGCCGTGCATTTTGAAAACTTTTGTCCTAATGAGACGCCCATCAAAACAAAAGGGAAAAAAAATTGAGACTATCATTGTTTCCTGACATCATGTAACAACGAAGGAAGATGTTAAAACTATCATCAGACCAATGAAAGATCAATGTGAAGCTGTAATAAAAAATAAGGGCTACCCTACTAAGTACTAACAACCCATTGCTATCATGAGTATAAAATTCAAATCGATAATTATTGCAGCTTAATTTTTTTTTTTGCATTGCAAAAATATTTTTTTGTATTAAATTCAAAGTTAATTTCTCTTTAAAATGATATATGCGACTTTGCATTTTATGGGTACCGTGTAGTCTTCGTCACTTGCCGTCACTTGGAGCCTCGCTGCCGATGCGTACTGGGGGCTGGGTTAGCCCAGGGGGCAAAGTATCGGATCATGGCAGGCATGTCATGAGTTCGAACCCAGCACCACTAAAGACCTGTCATGTAGGGGAGCGATGCACGTTAATTCTGTCGAGAGCTCAAACGTCCTCCCGTTCGTGTGGTGTGGTAGTTAGGAGAGGGGGTGCCAGCTCAGGTGTCGTCCTCGTCACTTGACCATTGTTCAAAATGACGAGGTCCTTCGCCAAAAGCCTTCGTGTAGCTAAACAGTGTAACGTTAATATTCACTCACTCCCTCACGCTTATGCGTAGCTTCAAAACAGTCACGTCATTAAACAATCTCTTGTGGTATTGGGATAAAAGCAAAGTAGTGTTTAAATGGATGTCGATTGTACTCTTGTGTATCACAATTCTACAGTTATATATACTTGTATTTCTAATTTTAAAAATGTTTCTGATGGTTATAAAAGTTTACTGAAGTTTCCACACTAGAGATAAAATTAGTTACTTCAAATAAAAGTACATGAAAAAATAATTATTAAATTCAATTATATTCAAATAAATCGTCCAAAAATCAAGTTTATCAGTTTATTATACAATCTTGTTATTTTTGAAAGCCATGTAATATACACTGCTGGTCACCGTAAATGCAACACCCTGAAGGAAGCATGCAAATATCATGAAATTTACAATATGCATTAGCGGAGGTGAGATATGCAAATCATTAGAATTTCAGCGCAGACACACATCACGCGCGCCTGTGGCGCCACCTCAAAGCGCTATTTAAGGCTTGGAGATTTCGACGATTTCAAGTTCGGGAATTGTGTTTTTTCAAAAAACGGCAGTTATGTGTTTCGTAGAAAACAGCGATTAGCTTTTGATCAAGTATCCGAGTTCGACAGAGGAAGAATAGTGGCCTACCGAGATTGTGGATTATCTTTTAGGGAAATCGGTAGTCGTGTTGGACGAAACCAAACAACTGTAATGCAGATATGTGACCGTTGGATGAAGGAGGGTACGACGGACCGACGTGGTCGATCGCATCCACCTCAGTGCACCACTTCACGTGAGGACAGGCAAATTGTGCACATGGCAGTGACGGATCACTCACTCACATCACGAACATAGCACAGCACATTGAATCTGTAACGCATCATTCAGTTTCTGCGCGTACCATTCGACGCCGTTTACAGCAGAGTGGTCTGTCTGCAAGACGTCCATTGCTTGGTCTACCCTTGACGCAGAACCGCAGACGTCACTGCCGCCAATGGTGCGATGAAAGAAAGATGTGGGTGGCAGAATGGATTGAAGTTGTCTTTACTGACGAGTCACGCAACTGTCTGCAACACCACGATGTTCGAATTCGAGTCTGGAGACACCGTGGAGAGAGGATGCTAAACAGCTGCGTTATGCACCACCACACTGTTCCTGCACCGGGTATTACGGTATAGGGTGGTATTGAATATCACTCTCGCACTCCTCTAGTACGCATTTCCGGTACTTTAAACAGCCAGAGCTACATCTCCGTGGTGTTCTAGCCAGTTGTCGTTCCTTACCTTCAGGGCTTGGCCACAGATATATTTCAACTGGATAATGTGTGACCACACGTGGCACGCATTGTCTAAAGGTTCTTCGTCAATCACCATATTGAATTGCTTCCCTAGCCGGCTCGCTCTCCGGATCTTTCGTCGATAGAAAACATGTGGCCCATGGTTGCTCAACGATTGACCCAGATTACACCCCCAGCTGCCACACCAGATCAACTTTGGCAACGTGTGGAAGCTGCTTGGTCTGCTGTAACCCAAGAACACATCCAAAGTCTCTTTGAACCAATGTCGATGCGTGTGGCAGCGGTATTCTCCAACAATGGCGGTTACTCTGGTTACTGAATCTGGCAGGAACCACACTTCACAGAAGTCTATAAATTTAAACATTTGATACTTGGTCAACATGTTATCTTTAAAATAAATTTTGTGCTATCTCTTGTCTTTCTTGGTGTTGCATTTACGGGGGCCACAGCAGTATATATACATAATCTTGAACTTTTATTACGCACAATTATTACATATTTTGTATAGAACATTGGGAAATTTAATATATTTCACACATTTTATTTTATTTACAAAAAAGAAGCTCGGGGTTTCCTACGACTAAAAAACTTTGAAAAATCATTACTTGGTTTCTAGTTATTTCAATGTTTTCATATTAATAAGGGTTTTAAATACTTACTATCTAGTTTAAAATGATTAAAAAATACTGCCACTCTCCTCAATGCGTTCTTCCAAGAATGCGAAAAGTAGAAATTTAGAGCTCAAAGAAAATGTAACCTTGAGGAAAGTATTATTCTAATTGTGATGAATAAAAATTTAATTTAATTTCTATAAGTAATTCACAAAGTTGTTGTTTCTAGTATAAGAATCCGGTATCACACAAATATATTTATTTAAAACTGCTTCAGTTAGCATTTTAAAAAGCAATTTCTTAAAAACTCTTTTCTTAAGAAATTTTTGATAAGATAAAAAAAAAGACCATGAATTATTAAAACAACTTGATGCAAGACATCATAAAATATTTGTCAATAACTTTTACATTTTAAGGTTTTTGTACAATTTCCGTTTCTAAAATTCTGAAGATTTCTGCTTCGATTTGAAAAAGATGGTGAATTCATCCTATGCATGCAGGTATAATAAAGCTTGTAAAAAAAGAATAGAATTTTTTGCTGTAAAAAAAAAAATATTGAATTTATTTTTTGTTGCGTGTTCTTACAATTTGGTATATATTGTAGTTATCTTGTTGTAGACTTCCTTAAAAAATCACAAAATATGTCAATATGTTATACAAAGAATAACTCACTTTTTCTAAGTATGCAGTTTTGCTTTTTATTTTTCTTTGAGTAGAATTTAATAATTTTTCTTAAGTTTAATTATATGCCACTTTTATACTATAGAAACTAGATATTAAATGTTTTTGCATTTAATGTATGCATTGAAATCGATTCATCTATTTAATAGGACTTTTAATGGATAAATCTTTTCTTCGATCATTTTGTTTCGTTTATATTTTCTACCATTTATCACATAATTTTCCATTTAAGTGTTCACGTTACTACAATTTTTCTATTGTTTGTAAAAAGTTATATCTTGATTTATTTCTTTTTTTATGCCATATGACGATTCTTTTAAAAAAATTCACACTCTTAAGAGCCACCTGTAGCTGCCTCTAAGAACCCCAGTGGCACTAAACTTTGTATGGAATCTAATGATAATACGGAAAAAAATTCTGTAAAAAAGGAAAGTATAATTCAAAAAATCGCCAATAGGGATATTTATGGCGCTGCTGTAGCTGATCCAACTTAAAATCATCCTAAAACACGGATATGAAAGCAAAGTCCAAATTTGTGCTTTCATATGGCAGAACCTCTCCAATATAATTCGGTTATAAAAACATGTTCCAAAGAATAATATTCCCAGGTGAAGTGAGCTGGACTAAGTAATCGCATCAGCAGAAAGCGTATTGTTGGTAAAGTCTGCTCTTCGTGTGCTTAGAACTCGCCAGAAGCTACGCGAAGGGCTTTGATCGCTGAATGTTTTGAATGGAATGTGTTGTTCGAAGAAACCTGACGATTCGCCCAGGCAGCGGACGTGTCAAAAAAGTTCCTAACAGGGGTTGCGATGGCAATTCATAACACATTCTGGGAAACCATTGTTGTGGTTACGCATATCACAGAGAGTGCGGAATATTCCTTGCGACATTCTGCGTGTGGTTGTTGAGTAGTGAATGTGTGCTCTCTGAGAAGGACCGTCGTGTAGAATGGGGTAGAATTCCTCGCCAAGGAATGGAATGGAGTGAATGAATATGCCATTTTTTGTATGCGTTATCATGATTATTATCTTTATTTCTAACATTTTGTTTCATTGTGCAGTTACATAAGTACCCCAATCGGCTATTTTTCAATTACTTTTTTTTTCACGGAATCATTTTTTTCATGTCATTAGTTGTCTCCATTCCAAATTTGCTGCCATTTCTTTAGATCAAGCTACAGGTTGCTCTAAATAGTATAAGATATAAAAAATCCTCCTGTATTATAGTGTTTTAAAAATTTTATTAGTTTATGATACTTATTTAGGTTATACCCTAATGTGTGTGTGTTTTTTTTTCATTTGAAGAGGGAGGGGTGTGACAGGGAGGATGAGAACACACATTTTTTTTGTATTCTGAGTAGGAAACTAAAATTTATAAACTGAGAGGAAAATGTTTTTGAAAGTTTTCATAAAATATTTGATTTAAATTATTATTATTTTATTTTTTATGAAGATCTTAATAATGATCTACATAAAGTAAAATGTGTAATAAGTTTATATTCCTTATTCTTAAGCTACAAGAGTTTGAGTTTGAGTGAATATTAACGTCGCACTGCTCAGCTACACGAGGGCTTTTGACGACGGACCACGTAATTTTGAACCATGGTCAAGTGACGTGGACGACACCTGAGCTGGCACCCCCCTCTCCTTTAAGCTACAAGAAGCCACAGTTTATAAAACTTGTGATGTGAACATGTAGTTTTTTTATGTGACAACTTATCAGTTAAATTTTCTAATGTAATCCTGTATTTATTTTTATCACTCCTTTTTCCACATTGACTGTTATTCTTCTATTTATTTTCAAGCCACCTTTTTCCCCACATTTTTCTTCTTAAATTGTTCGTTAATTTAATTAATTTGTCTTTCAAATTACGGACACACACACACATATTTCCCCGCCTTTCATCAGTCGCTTAGGCTGCACTTTCGTTATCTTTATTTTTCTTCTAATTTGAAATAAAAAAAATTTTAATAACTCAAAGAATTACAAGTAAGAACATATCGAAAAACTGTGAAGCTCTTGTTTTTGAATAAAAAAATGTTCAACTACTCTACTTATCCCATATGTTTTGCAAATTCCTTTTTTTTTATCGAAAGAGGGGGGGGGGGGGGCGTGATAATTTCCGAAATATGAGAACGAACCAAATAAACGCTTCGAACGCTTCTTCTTTGATAAATTGCGGTTATGAGAAACTGAGAACTCTTTTTGTATTTCCCGTTTGAAATAATGCATTTCAATTCTTCCCTTCGTCTCGTATGTGCCGCTGCATCTCGTATTTTCGATGGGACATCACATTCACAAATATGCTTACATTTATCAAAGATAAATATTTGTTTATATGAAGGCATTTGTTAGAAATAGGAACATAATATGCATTCCAAAAATATCTTGGAACAACTATATTATCAAAAGCTTTGGTTTATATAGCAATTGTAATTGAAATTCGAGCTTGTATTTCAAGAAGTCCACAATTTCGATTGAAAAAGGGGAAAAAAAATATTTTCAAGTTTTTTGAGAAAAAGTTTAGATTCAGAATAATTTCTTTTATTCCCTGTTACATAGTGCTCAGGTATATAAGGAAGTTAACTCTATTTTTTACTGTAGTGATTCAATGTGTTTTCAACCGCTTGCCATGGAAACTGTTGTGTGTGTGAAACCCATTTGCTCATTTTTAAAGTGGATTGTTGCCGTGTGTCTATTTTTGGGATACATACGAAAGACGTGAGATAGAGGAACAGAAACATATAACACAATCACAGAAGAATACAAATTTTATTACAAATGATGATCCCATCAAAGAACAGAAGAAGTACGCTGCTTTCCTTTCGAGACGGGAATCCACTTCAGGCGAAAGTCCGATTTCTTTTCCCGAAGATACATCCATGCCTTAATCGGGATTCGAACCCTCTCCATTACAAGCCGAGTGTCATAACCACGATTCTGGGTACGGCGGCAAAGTGGATTGTTTCATAAAATATAAGAATATTATATCATTTGCGTGCTTCAGATTGACTGGCAAGAAAAAAATATATTTTTAAATAGTTTATTTTTTGAAACGTTCACTTAAATTTTAATATAATTTGGCTATGAAATTCTTTTTTCAAAAAAAAAAAAAACATCGATTATGCATAACATAATTTTCTCTTTATACGTATAATACCACACACATACAATTGCAGGTAAAAAACATTTATAGAGGAAATATATCATCGTCGCATTTACCAAACTTTTCAATATTTGGTGTAAAATGAATCGTTCCTTTTTCTATGGACTTATGAGTTTATTTTTTTAAATCTTTCCAACCTTGCTCATTTACACTTTATTGGCTTTCAAAGGAAATATGTTTTAGGATTAAATATAGATGCAACATTTGCTTTAAATTAAAATAATTTAAAAATTAAATAGAAAATATTAGAAATTCAGATACTTTTTGTAGTGGATTTTACCCTTTCAAGTTAAGAACAACTTGATTGGATCCTACTTTAATATTTACATTTATTTATCATAAATGGAAAAACATACTATCCTCCAATTGGATACGAGTTAAATACAGAAAAATAAGCTATTGGGGCGTTATTGGAGGATATTTGAATCGTCAAACATATGGACTAAATGAGGATTTTATAAAAAAATTTTTTTTCGGAACATAAATAAAACTTATTTAAATGCTGCCATTGCAAAAGAATTAAATATTGGTACTCTTTAAAGCCTAGTATAATTAGGTTTTTTTCCTGTTTAATTGAATTTAGTTAAGCATTTCTCACAGATTAAATTCTAGTTAAAAGTTTAAAAAATTATCGAGCAATTTATACGGAATCCTGATGTAGGTATAAACAAAACTATTTTTTGAATATTTTCAAATTTACTGTATTTTGTTTTTTATACATACTTTTCACTTTGATATTTAAGACTATACCTTACAGTATAGGAGAGAATGCATAAGAAATAGCAAGAAGTTTAATATGGATGCTCGTACATTATATATAGCATTCTAAAGACTGCCTTTTCAGCAAAGTAAACCAAATTTTGAAAATTAGTCACCCCTTTCTTTCTTATGTTTACAAAAATCAATAGCAATAACAGTTTGAACATCAAAATCGAATGTATACATATATCCCGTTTAACAGAATGTGCTCAGCACATATTGAATTAACGAATTGGTAATTCAAGAGTTGTAATGCAAAAGGGTATATATATATGTACATACTTCGAACGCCACTCGATGAACTTTGTCCGCTGGATGCCCACGAAAGTCATCAGGGCAATAAGATTTTTACTTCTGCCGTTTGCCGCAGCTTTGAGAAACATGCCGGTGACATAAAATTTTGGCTCACTTCCATGCCATGTAATGTTTTCGAAAGAATACATTAGGAAGTGTTTAGGGGTGTTCTACCTCTCTATTTCTACCATTAACCTCTCGAGAGGACTTTCGGCTCAACGAATATTTAGAGTGCCCCCATGCCAATAAAGAATATGAACACTGTGATACTGGCACAGCAGTCAGTGTCACTAATCACTAAACCATCTGGGCGGCATATTTATATACATATACACACATAATTTACTTATTTCATAGAATAACTAGTTATTTCATGAAATTCATGACCATATTAGTCATCTACGATCTAGTCATTCTACGATGTAAGTAAGGAAAATGAAAAATAAACAATTTTTTCTGTAAAAGAGTTCGATATTTTATTAATTAACTAATGATAAAGTTAAAAGCTGCTGTGAAAAATGGATTTCTTGTTACGGATGAGTTAACTGATAAATAAAAAAAGGAAGTTAAAACACATAATATAGTTTTGTAAAACAGTTGTAAAAAGTTAGTTAACTTTAACGAAATTATTAGATTGACGTCTAACCATTGAGGTGGCGTAATCAGATTGAGTTTTTTTATACGTGTGAACTGAAAAAATAACGAAAAGATCAATGAGGTCAAAGTTTAACTATTATTTTGAAATATTTTAAGTGAGTTGCAAATTAAAACTTTAAAGAAAGAACGATTTGTCGGATAAAACTGCGAAATAAAATAAATATAGCGTAATTACCCGGTAACTCCAGGGTTTATCTGTCATAATATTTGTAAATTTTTTCTAAGTTCAATTAATAAGCATTATCTTTTATGCCGCTGTGGCAAATGATTTCCACAAAACCCGTTCTTGGTGAATCCAACTCTACAAGCAAAACAGGGATGCCAAATTTTATTTATAACCTAATAATTACGGAGATCTCATGATGACAGATTGAGTCGCTTTTCTTTTGTATATACAGTTGAACCTTTTTTTGTGCACAAAAAATATTCAAAAATTTCGTAAATTCTTACATATAACAAACTAATTCGTGGAAATACTTAAAAAAACTTTTTTTATGTGGTGGATAGGGACCGCATAAAAAAGTCGCATTTATAACATATGTCAATTATTTACGAAATTTATGTAAGAGTACTTACATAACAAAATAAATAATTAAATATTACACATGGAAACATTTTAAAAACATATAATTTCTCATTGTATATACGGATAAGTATTTAAAATGCACATACGTAATTCATCGCTATTCATCGTAATCCAAAGTCCTGTAATGAATAAGTTCAAAATCGCTTTCGTCACTTGAAAGTGCAATTTCAATTGATTTATTTTTTGGCAACATAAAGTAAGAGATAAGTTTTTGGGACGAAGGACATGTGATCAGTTGCTTGTAAGTGTCACTATAACAAGCTATACATGATTGAAAACCTTTTTTTGGAATTTTATACTCCTTTCTTAACTGGTATCTTTTTTAAGAAAATGCTTTTCCACTTTGTTGGAAAGCTGGATCCCTGCATATTTTTATCCGCTCTCAAAGAATCTGGCTTCTTGTCCGTCTTCATAATTTATCAAATTATTGATAATGTCATTGTCATTGAAAGTTTCGTCTTCAATCAAGCGCAGGCTGCTGGAGCGTCAGAGAAAACAATTGAATGCGCATTGTCGGGAGACTGTTTATAACAAATGAATAGAGCGTCTTGAAGTATCTACATTTCAGTGGCGTAACGTACACCCCGCATCACGTGGGGGGGGGGCAGGACTATAGGGGACAAAGGTCTGACTTACGCTAAATACGTATTTACCCAATTTACAAAATTGAAAGGCAAAACCTCACTTTCAGGGGGGAGGGTCCTAACATTCTCCGTTACGCCACTAATAAATAGATAGAAAACATTACAGTGGCACCAATGCCATTGAAATTCATGCACCAGAGATCATCGGTGCCAGACGCCTCAGCATTGGTTCAAAGAGACTTTGGATGTGTTCTTGGGGTACAGCACACCAAGCAGATTCCACACGTTGCCAAAGTTGATCTGGTGTGGCAGCTGGGGGTGTAATCTGGGTCAATCGTTGAGCAAACATGGGTCACATGTTTTCTATCGGCGAAAGATCCGGAGAGCGAGCCGGCCAGGTACGCAATTCAATCTGATGATTGAAGAAGAACCTTTGGACAATGCGTGCCACGTGTGGTCGCGCATTATTCTGTTGAAATATGGCCGTGGACAAGCCCTGAAGGTAAGGAAGTACAACTGGTTCCAACACCTTGGAGATGTAGCGCTGGTTGTTTAAAGTACCGGCAATGCGTACTAGAGGAGTGCGAGAGTGATATCCAATACCACTCCATACCATAATACCCGGTGCAGGGCCAGTGTGGTGGGGCATAACGCAGCTATTCATCATCCTCTCTCCACGGTGTCTCCAAACTCGAATCCGACCATCGTGGTGTTGCAGACGGATGCGTGACTTGTGAGTAAAGACTTCATTCCATTCTACCACCCACATCCTTCTTTCATCGCACCATTGGCGGCGGAGGGGTCTGTGGTTCTGCGTCAAGGATAGACCAAGCAATGGATATCTTGCGGACAGACCGCTCTGCTGTAAACGGCATTGAATGGTACGCGCAGACACTGAATGATGTGTTGCAGACTCAATGTGCTGTGCTATGGTTCGTGATGTGACTGAGCGATCCATCACTTCCATTCGCACAATTTGCCTGTCCTCACGTGAAGTGGTGCACTGAGGCGGATGCGGTCGACCACGTCGGTCCGTCGCACCCTCCTGCATCCAACGGTCATATATCCGAATTACATTTGTTTGGTTTCGTCCAACACGAATACCGAATTCCCTGAAAGATAATCCACAATCTCGGAAGGCCACTATTCTTCCTCTGTTGAACTCGGATACTTGATCAAAAGCTAATCGCTGTTTTCTACGAAACATAACTGATCGTTTTTTGAAAAAACCACAAGAAAAACACAATTCCCGAACTTGAAATCGTCGAAATCTCCAAGCCTTAAATAGCGCTTTGAGGTGGCGCCACAGGCACGCGTGATGTGTGTCTGCGCTGAAATTCTAATGATTTGCATATCTCACCTCCGCTAATGCATGTTGTAAATTTCTTGTTATTTGCATGCTTCCTTCAGGGTTGCCAGCAGTGTATAATGAGGGTCGGTGACCTCGGAGATCGTTTCTTAATTCAAATGTCTGATTTAATTTATCCGAATAGGAACACTCCTTTATTGTTAAAAAAAATCTATCTGAATAATGTCTTCGATGAGGATGAATCTTTCATTAGCTATCTTTTTAATTGTTTCGGCAAAAATTATGTGCGCTGATTTGGCGCATTCTTTTCTAAGAAAAAAATCATCTAGTATTTGGCCTGATTATAAGGTTATTCGCGCGATTTCTTGTTCATTTATTCGTCAGCTAATTAATATTTATGTTTTTTTCCTTAATTTGATTTAGTTATCTTGGTCTATTGAACAATGGTCGGTTTGTGTGTGACTAGTCGTCTTCCCCCCCCCCCACAATAGTTAGTTAATCTTATTTATGACTCATCTTCTCTTTATTGCCACAAAAAATAAAATGGTTTAATATCTTAAGTGTTTAAAAAAGGGTTTTATTTTCGTAAATATCATAATGAGTGCATTTAATCTGTCACCAATGTATATATTAAATATGATTGCAGCACATAATGAGCCCTATTTACATTATTGTAAAATAAGCTTAGGTTACAGAGGTTTTATAACAGTTAGCTCATTATCCTATCAGAGGCTTTGCATCGACTGCTAAATTAAGGCATACGCGATTTTTGAGATTGTACCAGAGTCTTGTTTGAATTTTCGTTAATCACATTTCAATTTCAAGACATACACGTGATTTATGTACATGCATTTAGAATGTATCGATTTAATAAAAATTTATTAAATTACTCTTATAATAGCTTTATACAACCTCTGACAATAAAGTTCGATGAATCTTCCCGTAGCATTAACGTAAATGAAACATTAACGAGCGTTACCTTACTGTCCTCCTCGAAATAGTTATCTCCCATAACTATGCACCGCTTAGATCAGCTATGCATGTCCTGGATACTTTTAAAGAATTCTTCTTTTGAGATGGAGTTCAAAAATCTTGTCACGTTTCGTTGGATGTCAGAAATATCGTCAAATTTCTTAGCTTTCAAAGGGAGTGTGAGTCTTGGAAATAAGAAGTCCGATTGATTGAGATCTGGCGAGAATGGTGGATGTTCAATTTACAGCACTCCCTTTTTTTGCCAGGAACTGTTTGATGATATTGGTTGTGTGAAGGACAGCATTGTTGTGAACAAAAACAATGAACCTTGTGGTACGTACTGTGTTCGTACCCTGCGTAGACGTTTCATGAAACGGGTCGAAATTTCAATGAACCTTGCAGCATTCTTCGCTCTACTACCATACACATAGCTAATCCATGATCTATCGTGATCAATTTACTCATTTTCTAAATGTTTTCGTCACTGAAGGAGCCCACCGGTCTTTCGCAACGATAGTTGTCAGAAACATTTTCCCGACCTTCTCGAAAACGGGAGAACCACTCGTATACACACTTCATGAATAGTGCTTGATCTTCACAAACACGTACCACCATCGAACAATTTTATGTCGGTGCTTGCTTAAAACAAATCTTTAAATTAATCTCTTGTTCATTCATTTTTCTGTTCTCAGTTACGAGCCAAAGCACTAAACAAGCACTTAGTAAAACGTCTTACACGGAACACAAACGACTCTCATTTGAACAATGGTGAGAGCAGATGGTCAACACCTGCCGTTACGCATGTGCAGCGTTTTGTTTCCCCTGTGTTCCCAGATCGGCCATTCTGACTTCATTCACCGAACTTTATTGTCAGAGGTTGTATATGAAAACAGGAGTTAAAAGTCAAAACTTTCATAGTAAGTTAACAAAATTTCTTGTCATTTCTTTTCATTCTATATAAATTATTAAATTTATATTTAATATGGATTATAGAATATTAATATATCGTATTAGTCATTTTCTATAATTTTAAAATTTTCAGTTGTTCGTTTTATAGTTACTATAACTTATGTATTATGAAAGAAATGAAACAGGATTGAACTGGAACACGAATTTTCTCTTATTATTATTCTTATTAGTATGAACACTTATCTGATCAAAAAAAAAATATATATATTTCCAGAATGATCTGTCTAAAGTATAAAGAGTTGTCAAAAAAGAAATATTTCTACAATTTTTTTTTGTAAACTGTACTACCTTGAAATGTGCTTTAAAGTATGTTACGACAGAATTAAAACTTTTATGCATTTCTAATTATTGGAAAGTCACAATCAGTCCACTGATGATCAGTTTTTCGTTTATGTTCCATCATTTCTACAAGTTGCAAAATGTGAAAATGTTAAAAAAACTCACAAAATGCTCATAAATATTACACTGAACAATACACACTGAATAGTGTTGTATGGAAAACAAAATAATTGTGCAAAATGGAAAATTTAATGGACGTATTTCGTTTATTAACTAAATTTGTTACTTTATGTATATATTCGGGAAAGATGAAATATTTTTTTAAAAAAAGACAATATTTTATCTTTTGTATTCATTCTTTAAGTTCATTCTTTTTAAAAAGGGTTATTTAATAATTTCGCTTATTTTTCAAAAGAAGCTACTATTGAACAGTTTCTGAAAGTAAGCGAAATATAATGCATGTTTCAAAAATATATAATATAGAGAAATGATGATAGAGAGAGTTTATCCAATGTGAATTACCATTATGTTTTTTCTATTTGTATGAAATATGTCACGTAAAATATTTAATTCCCACGAAAAGTATTATATTACTAGATGGGATGATGAGAAATATTTAGTCACACACACAGAATACACAACGACTTGCAACATTCTGTCAAAAACAAAACATAACATAAAACATTTGTACGAATAATATTTTTACTATTAAAGCAAAGGAAATGTTTCTCGTAAAACTTGAAAATGCTTCTAGTATATTTTATCCAACCACAAAATACTAAAAGATCAAAGAAAATGTACTTTTTCTCTCAAACATGAAAATGATAAAAAGACAGAAGCTCGAGCACAAATCTGCGTCCTTCGGGAGCAAATAGCAAAGAAAAAATCTTCTATGGAATACACATCACGCATTTTTTTATTCTTTGGAAAAGAGCAACCCATATTTTTAAGAGGGAATCTCTCTGTAGCAATTTGTTGGTCCATTAATCGTATCTATTTTTTTCTTAACTCTAATGATATAAACATCTTATTCATACAATCGAGTATAGCATCATTGGTCTTGTTTGTGACATAAATTGAACCATACTTTTTTTAAAGGGTAGATTGTATACCCGAGATTTTTCTAAATTATAGTCTGTCAATAAATTGCGCCTTAGTTTTAAGCCACACATAAGAAGATAGTTTTAATTCTGTAATAGTGTTTTGATGCCGTAATATATGTATGTAATACTTGGCCGTAACTAAAGGTTACGAGATGAATAATTTGTTGTAGCTTTTAGATATTCAAGTCTTTCCCCTGAGTCCTTATTAGAAATCATGAAGATTAAAAGTTAATTTTTATCTCAGAGGCATTTGACTCGAAGTGTATTCTTTAATATTTCTGTAGCAGGCATGGACTTAACAGGTTTAAGCAGAATTCTTATAATTATTTGGCGCATTCTAAATTAAGACGAATCTTGCAAAATAGAAGAACGAGAAGAACGAATTTGATTTGTGAAAACTCTCGGATCATTCCCTGTTTCTCTCCCCAAACAAATAATAAATGATTCCAATGCAGTTCGAATGCAAAAATCTTTTGAACTAAAGCAATCGAAAAGACTTGAGGAGTTAATTAATATAAAAAATTTGGGCATATAATTTTGGGAATTGTGTTGTATATATTGTTCGTAACTTTTATTAGATAATTTTAGCACTTATTTAGTACATAATTTGGTAATTGCTTAAGAGATGACTTTGGCAGTAGTAAGATGTTAATTTTATTTACAGTATAATAGATTATTTGTTATGCACGTAGTAGAACTTTAGCTAATTTTGATACTCTTACGCAAAAATATTTTTGGTGTACTACAAGTCTCAAGTACCTAAGAAATTTTATATTTATTATAGTTTTTATAAACCCGCTTTTATATATACTCATTCGCGAAAGCCTTTACTAATCTTTAAATCCTATTTCTGTGAATCGTTTCCAAGTTTCGGAGATGTTTCCGTTTTATGAACCATAGCAATCTTATAATTTTTGTAAAGAAAAAATATATTTACACTTCAAATTAGACCATTCATACTTTTATGGATGGTTTGTGCTGTAATATCACCAACAATGAAGTCCATGTATGAAGCTTTCTGGTAAAAGCCGAGCTTCATTCAAAAAATTGTTTATATCAAGAAACACTTCGAGCCTACAAAAGAGCTTTGGCGCCCAAAAAGTCATCGGTTCCGTTGAACAAACAATTGGGGCGTCCCAAAGGAAAAAGGGATTTATGTCACTTCCAGGTAAGGTGGCCTTTCTTATCACTGCCAGCATAGAAACGCAAACAAGAAAATAAAAGGAGTAACAAACTCCACTTTTTGTGTGCGCTCTTGTGTACTACAGCATTCCTCTAAAATCTTGTTCTGGCTCTAGAGCTGATCATTTGTCGGAAAAGATCTCATTACTACTTTAGATCTCCAGCAATGCAAAGAAAAATAAGTGGGCGTCTTTCTTTTTTGGCGATCCTTCGGGTTTGTTATCCTTTATTTGTGGCCTTGTTTGCAGATATTTCCTTTTTTCTCCCCTTTTTTTAAAATTTTATTTGCCTTGTTTCTTGAACATATGATTGGTCTCTCCATTTTACATGCTTCCTGAGGAAAATATCTTTACATCCATCAAATAAATCTTTTGCAAGGAAGAAAAGGTTGGATATTCTTCGAAAAGAAGTTTTTAATAGCAGCTTTTGTATTTGCTTCGGACACATCATTTTCAGGAGCATTTATCTCTTTTTCCTCTCTTAAAAACTTGTGTTGGCAATGAGAACATTCGAAAAAGGACGATTAAGTGTCTTTCGGTTCAATATTTAAATACTTTATGCAATGGAAAACTGTCTTTGATGAAGGATATTGCATTTGCTTTTCATTGATTTATTATTTCTATGTTTATGCCTAATATATCTATAGGAGGGATTGAATGTAAAATGGCTGAATGAACTTAAATTCCTTTTATCTCTCTCTTTCTTTTGTGCATATATACATATATTGTTTACTGATATCTATAACATCTACGGTGATTCATATGTAAGGTATACGAATACGTTATGAGCCATTTTTTTTTTAAAAAAAACCCATCTTTTAGAAAAAAAAATTATACCCTTTTTTAACTTCAGATTATATGTAAATAAACTATGATTATGTAATATTTGCAATAAATCAAGTTTCAGAAAATTGGTGAATTTGTAGGAAAATTTGAAAAAATTTTAAAGACATTTAAAAACTTCTACATGAAAAATCCATTGCCCAATTTGTATAAATTTAGTTTGAAAATAATTATTATGTATGTATCTAAAGCGTAAAGTAAAATATTTTGGTTATATATATAAATAAAAATTCTAGAGCTAGTCGAAGAGCCAATTCAAGAAATTTGCCATGTTTTACAGCACCTTTACACAAATACCAGGCCATAATTTAAAAATTATTCTTATTATGATCATTATTTTACTTCTCGCCCTAGAAATCATTGTGAGAAAAAATGGTACCTACTCTTAAAGGTATTTAATGATAATATTTTGAGTTATCATTTTCAAAATTTTCAAAATATACGAAAAAGAAATTTTGAGAAAAATGCATTTTTAGTACAATCTATCAAAGATATTTTTATTTACTCAGTTACTTACTTCAAATTCACAAGTTTTATACCTTACACCTTCTATCAGCTCATTTTTAACCATTTTTTTCTTTTTAGCTTATCTATTTTTTTTTCTTGCCACTTTTGTCACAGTCAGAGAATGTCGTTTAGACTCTGTTTTTCGACTTTCATCAAGTTCTGAAAAACTTTCAATGTTATTACACCAACAGTCACACCCAAATATTTCAAGGTATCTATGAATCCATGAGATCCCTTATTGAACTGAATTTTACTGCCTTGTACGTTGTCAAACATAGCAATCCCTTAGTAATTTTGTAACTTGTTGATAAAGGCATCCGTCATTTTTCCTCGTCCTCCTTATGCCTTTTCTTTTGGATTCCAGTTTCCTCAGTCTTGTTCCGACACGCTTTTGTATGTGTCCAATACACTCGCATTTTGTTACAGTATTCTCACCATAAATATCTTTTACAGCTTGATACCATTCACCATCCACCACTTGATACTTGAGCTCACCATCGCCAAAAAAATTTATATACTGTAACTTTCTCATTTCTACATATCGTCCGAAAACACGATAAACAGCCAAGGGTTCCATAGCACCGGATGATCCTATATGTTTTGCACAATTATGAGTGGTGTTTCAATTTTTGTTTTTTGAATCTCAAAGTCTACACACTATTTTGACATGAACTCAACGTCTAACACCTTCCCAGTATATATTGAAATAAAAGACACACATTCATTCAATGAGGAATATCCTCTTCATTGCCATCCACCAATACACCATTTTGAGCAAATTCAGCATCCATTTTATTACCTCTAGTTTCCAATCCAGCTTTCTTCACTGTATTGCATGCCACGTTGCTAGCAGCAAATTCAAACTTTTTCCCCCCAGGAAATCAAATACTTTCTTAGATAGTAAATTTACATTGATAGAGCAGAACAAAGTTTTTTGGCCGCAGAATATCCTTTACCACACAATGATTCTCATACCAAAAACAAAAGCAAGATTAATGTTATGATATTTGTTTACTTAATCAAAAGTGGAGAATGCAAAGGAATAGCCACAGTTTCCCCATTTGAAAGTTATACTCATAGCTAACCGAAACACAGCGTCTTGCGCAACACTAACTTTTATTTCAAAACTCACAGGACAGCATGATAACGAAATTATATTATACAAAACTCTTACGTTAAAAATAAAAATTTTTTTATTCTCTTCTGGAACACCTGTAGGTTTTAAAGAATTAATTATCTTTGATTCACTCACAATTGAAATATTTAATCATTATCGGTACTAATTTTTTCGTTGTCGAAAACTGAAACTCTTTTAACAGTACTTATTTCCTTTGAACTGATGTTTACGGGAATAACTTTTTTGTTTGTTATTTCCCATAATTATAAAATAGTAATACGAGCTATATATATAATAGTTCATTGGTATTCAATCAACTAATGCTTGATAACTTTTGTTTTGCAACTAAATACGTAGTATTTTTATGAAATAAAGCTGAATGTAAACAAAACTAATATTGCCAGATTTACTTTTTCAAATACTTTAAAATGTATAATTATTTTTAGTAGTATTAAATAAAAAGTTTTTTTTAAAAATTATATTTTAAAAAATATTGTATTTAAATTCTATTTGTCCAGTTTAAGAGAATTAAAATGCTGAGTTCCGCCTATTTAAATACCCATTCTTCCGGTTTTTCACACTTTACTAATTATTAATTACTAATTAGTTGGCTTCTAAGTGACCAAGAGACAAAACATAGACAGTTTTATCGAGCTAAATAATTGCTTCATTCTATAAAATCAGAAACTGAACATGTGATTTTTTGCAAAAATTTACCATTTTAACGTATTCGTGTACCTTAAAATACTTCCATTATTTATTCTGAAATATGCAAAATATTTTATTTTCAATTTAATTTTATTAAAAAAGAAGTAACTTAAGAAGAAGGAAAAGACATCTGTAAAACACAAGAACCTTTTATTCTCATTAAATAAGGTTGCAAATAGCCCACAATAATAATAGCAATAGAAATTCTACTTAACAAACATGTACGAAGAAATGCAGACGCAACAGCTATTTTCCCCGTACTTCGACAAGTCTTCGAATCCAATGCTCAGATACAGACAATTCAAACTACTATTATATCCTATGCTCTAACATCAACACATCTTCCACCTCAAACTCTATTTACTTAACTTTAAATAATATCTCTCATTTGCAAGTATTTCGGTTCTCTTACAACAACACAAGAAAGGATATTAAATTAAAGTATGCATAACAAGTACTTCCCCTTAGGGATGAGTGAAAAGACACAAAGAAGAACCCATTGTCATTGGTGCGGCTGCCCATCCGGTATAATGGTTTGTGACGCTGACTGCTGTGCCGTGGGGCCAGGGTTCGAATCCCGAAGAAGACAGGGATATTTGTAAATGCGGCATACGGTTACGTTAAATCAGTGGTCCCCAACTCCTGGACCGGTACCAGGGCGTGATTTAAATAGTAGTGAGCTGCACAAGAAATATTTCTCTTTATTTAATGCAGTGAATTTTTATCTCAGGTTTCCTATATAGAAATTACTTTATATTCCACTTCAAATCCTTTCATTTTTTGGTGTAACTGTATTTTATTCTGAAGACGTCTTTAAATACAATTAAATTAAAATTATTGAATCAAAACATTCTAAAATACAAACAATCAATGTTCCCTCTCTGCGTAAAATTATAAACGTTGACTGACGGGTCGTTGGCGTTAAAAAGGTTGGGGTGGACTGCTCTAAAAAACCGTCAATTCTTCTCGCGAGGTTGATAGAAGGGGAAGAGAGGTGGAATGCCCCTGACAAACTTCAGGGGACTCTCCCTCAAAATTGGGGTGGAACAGATCCAAATCATACTCTCACCTGTATGGTACTCAAAGCTATGGCTAACGACATGCGTCTGTCTAGACAAGGGGTGGTGAACCTTTATGGATCAACGTACCATTTTTGCTAAAGAAATATTTAATGAGGTCAAACCGTGCCGTAAGACAATTTTGACTTGTGGTTATTGCGAAAATAATAAAACTAAATACTAACAACTCAAAATTCTTTATTTATCGCGAAAAATACATTTTCACTGTTTAGTAGTGAAAATGCTTAGCTATACGTGTAATTCAAATTAAAGTAACATTAGTGTGACTTATGCTGTTGCAGATTAGATGACAAATAACTTATATCAGGATTGTAGATGTTACTTTTAGCAGAATGCATGCTGAATTGGAGTCATCTGCTACACGGTTTCTAAGTGAGTCTTTATTGTTATTCATCTCTGAAAATAATGAATCGCAGGCATAGGTAGATGGAAATATAGTTAAAATAGTATGAGACAGCTTCTTCAATTAGTTAAATGTATCTGGAATCGCGTGAATTCTATCTTTCCAAAATTTCGTTACTAACATTTTTACTTATTTTTCTTGTTAATCTTTCTGTTTCAATCAATTCCAAATTTTTTTTTCAATAAATTTTTGATTTCATATTGAACTAGTCTGGAAATCAATCAGCTGCATTAAAAAATTCTTCAATTTCCAGCCAACGAATTGGAACAAGTTCAGTTTATCAAGGGATAGGGTATATAATAAACATGAGCGTTTCCGATTATTCTTTGAACTGAGAAAATCTCGCTGAAAACTCCTTTATTGAAGAATCAATTACAGAAATATTTTGTACTAAAATGAAAACCGTTTTGTTCTGTGGCGTGCCTTAAATATTGTGCCGCGTGCCATTGGTTTACCCTCCCTGATCTAGATCTTTGTGGCGATGAATTCCATGAGCTTCGATCTGACACCATCAGACAAGGGGCGGATGAAAACCGTGAAGGCTGTTAGATACAGAAGAAAGGGAAACGCATTCAAGCTTTAAATAAGAGGTGCGATGTGAAATAATTGTTCAAGTTATTATTTTTAGTAGGACTGTTTTAATTCTTTGGTCTTAACAGTTATTCGAATTAAGTGCTGTGATATTCTTTTTTTGTTTCGAAACAAAACGCTATCCAGAACCGGATAATTAAACAATTATCTCATTAGACGGACATCATTTTCATTTCTACCCGGAATATTTAATTTTCCTAATGACTTTTTAAAAATTATTCGAATCATATGGATAGTTACTCAGGTTTATAAGAACCTGAAACTTGAGTATCTGTTTTAATTCATTTCTTTCGACAGATCCTTTCTGGTTACAAATGAATGGAAGAATCCTACCATAATCTCAGGAGTAATATATCTTCGAATAACATAGACCGAGTTAGGGGATGTTCATCTACTCTTCCCTTCAGTAGTAAGAAATAGTTTTACCTTGTCCTATTCAACTGCGTTCTTTAGAAAGGATATTCGTCTGCTGGATCTTAGATCGAATCAATTTGTTGAGCTCTGTTGTTTATTGTGTGTTTTGATTGCTGGATTCGGACGTCTCTTCCTTCTCTTCCCAATTAAGTTCCATTGTTGTCTTCAGGTACAGAATGGATTTGTGGCTCCATCGCTATTACTTATTACTTGCAAGGGGCGCCGCCACATTGTAAATAGTCTCCGCTCTTGTAACATTGAAAATAGACGCCACTATTTTTTTTATCTCAATTGTTTTTATATATGTTGCTCGTGCTGGGTGTGAGTTTAATAATTACCACTATTTTAATTTTACTGTTTTGTATGTATGTTTGTGTTAATTCAATAAACCTTACCATGCTTGTCCGACTTGGTTGAGTGCTTTGACTAAGTATGTGGATTAGCTATTCCCCACAGATTGATACATTCTGGATGCTACGACAAGCGAGATTAAATCTGCGAATGAAATATTGCATTTTAGGCCAGTAAAGATGAAGAATTATATATTTTACAATCTATAAAGAGTTTGGACTATTATATGGTCAAATGTACCAAAAATTTAAAAGTTAGTTACGCTGTATAAAGTAGAAAATTATGAAAAGTATTCTGCGCCATACTGGTGCAATTTCTTTTTAAATTTGTAAGTTGTGTTCATTGGTTTATATATTTATATGAATTTCATGCGAAAGTCATTTTATATGTATATTTCCAAATCTACAAATATACAAAAAACATGTGTATAATATCTAATATGAGTCCGCTAGAAAATCTCTTTTCAGATTTGAAGTAACTATGGTTTTATTTAAAAGAAAATAATTATTATTGTACCGGGAAGAATAATAATTTTATTTTAAATGGTTTTTTAAGGGATTATTAATATTTTAGACATTTAGAAAAAGTTATAAGATTGTTTTATACAAAATTCCGTAATTCCAAAAGACTAAATAATAAACAAAATGTTAAAGATTCAACATTTTAAAGTTTTGTTCATAATGCAATTTTTTTGTTAGGACACTAAGCCGATTCACAAACGTATAGCATTGTATCACATGTTTTATCATATATTCCATACTATTATGCAAAGCTAAGAAACTGTTTGAGTTTCAAGACACACAAATGGCTTTTAAAGAGTAGGATTGTGACGAAGAAGAGGTATGTGCAGAAAATTAACTTTAGGAAATGAGAATGATCAGAATTAGTTAGGCATTAATTAAATATATATAGCGTTTTCAAGTGTATTTTTAGATTGATTGTGGAAGTTGTTTAGTATTATCTGAACATGAAATGTACCTCAATAATAAAAATAAAATAATTTAAAAAGTACAATAAACATTAAGATTACAATATTTAAAATTTTACTTTGAAAGTAAATTATACTAAAGTTATATTTTTTAATCTATTTACGTTATATTTTAAATAGTCTGCCTTTTTAATGTAATATGATGGCATTTAAGCCACGTATATTATTTAAACCTTTGATATCCATCGCTGTTGTTTTAATAACATTTTAAAAGTCTGCACTTTCTAGGAAAATAGAACCATCTTTTCTTAAAAGGAAAAAAAACAACAAGGAAATTGTAAAATATAAAATTAAATTCATTTAAAAAAATAATCTTCGTCTTTTTTGGGGGAAAATAATCACATATTCTTTTTTAACTACGTTTGTTTATGAAAGAGATTTAAAAAAAATTCATTTTCAAAAGGTTTTAATTTTTTTCTCTCTGGATGGTAAACATAATTACGCAGCATCAAAAGCATCGTTCCCTTTAATTTCCGGTGTTTGTTCAAGGGACTCTTTCAGAGGAAAAAAAGCAATAAATCTTGAGTAAGCCTTCTGCAGCAAGTTGATTCTCCCCAAAATGTAACGAACAAATACATAGATCGCTTTTATATGAGATGTTTCTTTCCAAAACCAGTTAATGAATTTATTTTTCTAAAATTTTATTTTTATTCTGATTTAAAATAAAATTCAGTTAATCCAATATAGCTGTGAATTATGATTTAAACAATCTTTATATCTTAGTAATACCTTAATCTTATATCTTAATTATATTAAATCTCAATAGTATCTTAAAAATAACGTAAGATCTTAGTAATAATAAATCTTTATAATACCTAATAATAATAAGATCTTAGTAATAATAAATGTTAATAATACCTAATAATAATATCTTAGTAATAATAAATGTTAATAATACCTAATAATAATAAGATCTTAGTAATAATAAATTTTAATAATATTAGGTCTTAGTAATAATAACTCTTAACAATATCAAATCTTAGTAATAATAACTCTAAATAATATCTTGATAATAATAAACCACAATCATACCTTAATAATAATAAAATAAATGAATGTCATAGAAGTATCTAGAAATATTCGTAATTAAAATATCCTCGTAATTTTTGGAATTTCCTGTAGTTAATGGAAAATTTGAGAAGGAGAAATCATTATTTAGAGAGTCGTTTCATTCAGTAGTGAGTCACCATATCGTTTATTCTATTGTTGAAACTCGTTGTCCTAGTGAATCGAGTTCTCCTAAGTACCTACAAGCAACAGCGTTTCCTATAGTAAGCAATGTGTTACTATTATTCCCTTCAAAAAATGAAATAAAAACAGACTGTCGATTTTCGGACTATTTTTGAATTGTTAGTTTCTTATCTTCTCTTTTCCGCATTCCATTAATTGCTCATGTATAATTTCAGGATTAAATTTATTTATTTCATTTGAACTAGTTACATTTATTTAACTAATTCTGTAAATAAAAATAAATTTCTGTTTTATCCATTTAAATTTTCAAAGTTTTTATGTCTTATAATGTATTGGAACTATTTAACGCTTTCATGTCACAGATATTTCATTGAACCCTATTACGCACTTGTATATGGCGTATAAGTAGGAGTAGTCAAGGGAATTTATTTATTTATTGTTATTACATATGTATAGAGAGAGAGAGCTATTGTTACACATTATGAAACACTCCACAGCGAATAAGACAGGAGAAGGCAATAAGTGTTAGACTGCTTTCTCTGACACATCGGTCGAGTTTCTCTCAAAACTTGCCCCTCCCAGTACGTTTCTTTTGAACTGCTTTACATTCGACTTCTGTATGCAGTGAACATATTTGAGTTTTGTGGCTATTGCTTTGACAGAGTACCGTCAAATTAAAAAAGGTTTTCTGAAAGTATTTGGCTATTTTTGATTTTTCAATTCCTACTATTAGCTTATACTCTCTATATATTTGTTCATTTATTTATCTTGGTTTAATTTTCAATCGTTAATAAAATACATTTTAAAGCTCTCTACTGAGCTAAAGTTTTATATACATGATTATATTTTGGATGACAATACAATAACTTAATTATAATTAATATACATTAATTGATTAAAACTAATTATTTAAAAATTACAAATACACAGCCACGTTGGCGACTTAGTGATATTTTTGGTGACTTGCGTCAAAGCTTGAAAAAGTTGGTTTTTTTTCAAGTTTTAAAGTATTCAGTTGAACTGAAATTTTATTCACACGATTGTTTTGGATGACAATACGATAATTTAATTATAATTAATACAATTAATTGCCACTTAATATTGTGATTCTGTTATATGTATATACATGTTTATATTAATAGTAACTATTTAATAAAAAGGGCTAAAATAACAATTTTCTTTGTTGATCTGCGAAGGAATTGACTTAATTTTTTTCTATATTATTTGTTTTACTGTCAGAAACAGTTTGTGTGAAAGAAATAATTTTAGTATCTTCACAAAGAAGCCGCTTTATATAATGATGAGGGGCGTGAAACCCTTACAATTGAAGGTCGGATTTTATCGAAGGAAAACTATTCGCGTGTTTTATAACTTTAGTTTCAGTCTTGTGTAGGAAAAATATTCCTTGAATTTAAAACGTGTCTTATTAGTGAATGAAAGATTTAGGACGAAAGAGAGAGAGAGATGTGTTCGTACCTATATAATTTAGCATTTATTAAGTAAACCTCTCTAGGATATTGCGACATAGCCATCCTGTGATGACCATGTCGTGCCGGTTCCGCGTAAGCTAGAGGTGTGGGATTATCAAAATGATGAGACATAATAATTCTTAATACAACTTTTATTAAGAATAACTTATATTACTTAAATTCTAATTTGACAATTTTAATTAAAGTGAGAGTCAACACCCAAATTAAACCGTGTATTTAAGTCAGATCACGCAACTAGATCCTTTATCTCAATTATCATTAATAATCCTATTCATCTAATTACTTATATCAAATATTACCTTTTTGCAGATCTCCTTCCTTTACCTAAAGAGATATTTATCTTTCACTTTATATATGAAGATTCCAACTTCTTTATATAGGATTTCTATTCCTTCTAAAGCTATCGGACCGCTAACTCTTGATCTGCAAGATTCCACACTAAGCTATCTTCAAACTGGCCGCACTATTGATCAGAATGATTCCACACTACTATCTCTAAGCTTGCCGCGCTATATCTTATCATCAAAGCTTCTATCCTTTTATAGTATATCTCATTTACATATTATGTTCGTTTATCTTCTTGGTATTGGGTTGGAAAAGTTTTGCCATTAATCGTGGCCGTCAAAGAACATAGGAGTTATGTTAGCGGAAAGACGCGAGAGACGTCACAATATAATAAATAAATCTTCCTCTCTCTTACAACAAATCGTAGCAAAATGGCCTGCTATCTGCAATCTAAGGTGCCTGTTGTGCCAAATACTTGTAAAATGAACAATTTATGATCATTCCCCATCATATACGTAGATTTTTTTCGGCTAACGTAGTACCGAGTCAAGTTCAAAATTAAAAATTTCAACACACACATAGTACTAGATGTGTACAAGAACAGTAGAGAGATAAGAATAGTTTATATATAGATCTCAGATCACATATTTCAATTTTACTATACATTTTAGAATGTAATCTATAACTAATAAATACATAATTTTGAAAAATCGTAGATAATGTTCAAAACGTGAATGTACATATTAATGTGATCTAAATGCTATCTGAGCCTATTAGATTATCTCTTTTAAGTTGCAAATTTCATCACATATCACTTTGAGAATATATATCCTTATCGACTACTATTTTTTTAAATGTATTTTATTGTAGTATTAAATTCGAAATGTAATATATTATTCTATGAGTTTTTTGGTTTATAATCCGAAACCTTATAGAGATTTGGAATATATTTTACTGCTCAAATTAATTTGGAGGAGTCGAAGCCATGACTGTGACATGAAGCGGCATCCGAGCAGCTTAAGCAAGTATTATGCTCTGAGAGGATACACCTTTAGAAGAGTGACAAAATAATCAATCATTTTAATATTGACAAAATTGATATGGATTTGTATAAAACTTATTACTGATGGAATAGTTTCCAAACACACCCTTATTTTATTACATAATAGGAATTCCCCCTTTTGAATCGTGAAGTAAGTATTCAAAAGGTATTTTTTAAGAACTTATTTTTAGAAAATTTCGAGGCCAATTGAAAACGAACTTTTGCTATTTGATTCCTTTGAATGAAAAGAAGTATTAAAATTATCATAATCCGAAAATTTCGCGAAAATCATTTCGTACTTTCAAACAATTGCTTTGAAGGGAAAATTTAGTTCTGATGTTTGCTAATTTCTAATTTATAAATATTATTTGTTAGAAACATGCACTAATTTCCCAGCATTTCAAATTACTGGCAATCAGACAGCAAATAATAATGAATGTTTCGCTTCTGTTAAGGATTTTCTTATGAAAATGTCAGCATTTCTCGGATAATGAAAGGTGCTTCTATTTAATGGAGGGAAGGAAAGAGAATGAAATTCAAATTATTCTCCTAAATTCAAGCTTATTATTTTCGCGGAAATTATTTTCTTTTGCCATTTTAATACCTTACGCAATTCGTGTTCACATCTTCAAAGAGCGACCCTTCTCAAATCGATTGACTTGATTATTATTCTTAAATTTGGATTAATTTGCTTTCGAGAATTTTTTACAGTATAAACCTTCCACTTTTCTAAAATGACTCTTTTTAAAATTTCAGTCACATAGCAGGAAACATATTGTAGGAATTAAAATACATTTTTAAAATTTGTTCTTATTTCAACAAAATATATTTTAAGCAAAAATATTTTAATTACGAAAAAGAAAAAAAAGTAGCTTATTCATAAAATAGAAATAGAATATTATAGTTTTGTGAAAGAATAGTTGAGAAAATTCTTTTTCGAAGGTCAATTCTTTCTCCGTGGTCCATAAATGAAAAATTATCGGATCATTAATAAAGAAAATTTAATTTATCAGAAATATATGATTCTCGAATCTGAAATTTGTTTAATTCACTAAAATCACCAAAGTATTTTAAGTAGAAAATTATTGACGACATGAAACAGTTTTCGTACTTATAACTTCAGACACAAATTATAAGAATAAACTTTTACAGAATTTTAATAGAAATATTTATTAGTTTTCTGTTTGTTGTAATTATTTTTATTGAATATTCTGAAGATTAAAGGACTTTTATGCGTATTTCTGTATTTATTATTGTTATTTTATCAAATTGGCTAACAAGAGAGAGAGAGAGAGAAGTGTATTATACAATGCTTTCTAAAATAAAACTAAACTCTTAAATTCCTTTTTGCGTATTCTATGAATTTTATTTGTTTTCGTTACGGATGATAATAAAAGCATGAGATAGTTATTCTGTAACTATATGATATCTTTCTATTGTTTGCTAGAATTTATAGTTTGAAATTCAATTTTGAAGTGCATTGCAAACCTTTAAGCAACTGTGTGTAAGTTTAAAAGGATACCGTTATGTTAAGTTTTAAAACATTTATACTTACATATATAGAGTGTAATATTCTTAACATTCGTGTTTATTAAAATTTAAATTTTCATTATAAATTATTTAAATCAGGACTTTATGTGTATTGAAAACTGTTTCTTTACTAACGAGTTTGCACATTTCACGGTACCATGACTATTATCCGTTTACATCTTTTAATATTACTTTTTTTTTATTTAGAAATGTGCGGACTCTGCGGATAAAGATGATATAGCGAATAAAGATTATAAAGACCACTTTGCCAGAACGTATCCTCCTAATACAAAGGTAAAGATTTTTTATTTATTTTTATTTAAATATTATGAGATAATGTTCACATTTCATAGAAATCATTATTTGAAAATAGAAAGTTGATAAACTAGTCTTGAAGAATTAAAATTTTACTCATCCAGCATGAACATGATTTAGAAAACAAAATTCGTATAATTTAACTTATACTCCATAGTTTTATAATACACTAAGGTGATTTTATTAGAATGCAGACAGTATTAAATTTAATTGTAGTTTCAATTAAAAAAATCTCCTAATAATACTTAGGCATAGAAAAACAATTGCTTATAAAAAGGTATTTTTAAAAATATTTTTTATGGTCTGATATTTTGTTAAAGGCATTTGAACACGTAGAATTCGAATAGGCTTATATATATATAAATATCTTAAATGCTAAATGCTTAGAATCTATATATAAAGTTGTTTCTGTAAAGATTCAAAACACGTGAATTTTGTAACTGAGTAATTAGAACCACACTTCTGAGTATGTCCGAAATGCACCATCAAAAGTTCTTAGAGGTATCAAAGTTAAACGTTTTAGAGAAATAATTGAAAATACAGCTTTCTGGGAAGTAAAAAAAAAGCCTTAACATCAATCCTAAATGTCGACGACAGTAGCGTCTGCTACACCCCCCGACGTTGAATGAGAGAAGTTTTGGATGTCTTATGTTATATATAGGTTATGGTATCCCATGTTGTTTGCACAGTTTATCGATCTAATGGAGTGCTAGGTAGTGTATGCTGGACCCATCGTTCTCTAATCATATAACAGATGTGTTCGATTGACGATATGTTGAAAGAACGTGTAGCCCAAGGCAGCAATGCAATCTGATGGACAAATAGAACTTCCATATAGCAAAGATTCACTCATTGTGCTATTCGAATGCGGCTGTAGATAAGCTCCCAAACCCCGGAGTGATACTATTAGTTGGTCATTGTACTGGCAATGTATACAGAAGGGAGGGGAATAAAATGTCACTTTAAACCATAATACTAGACCAAAGTCCAGTATTCCGCTGCAAAGGTAACAGTTAAGCATCCTCTATCCACGGTGTCTCCATACAGTTCATCTGTCATGATTTTGGAAGTAAATTCAAGATTCTCCATGATTCGTAAAAGACAATAGCATTTGGTTGCCCATGTCTGGGATTCAATGCACATTTCAGACGGAAAGACATTTGAGAAAAATGGAATCACAGTAATGGACGCCTCACCATTTGCTGTACAACAAACCATATTTGTTGTGCCATGGTTCTGGATGTGACAGAGTAATTCTGTTCCATTCTGCTATTCTCACAGTAATATGCTTGTCATCATATAAAGTGGTAACAACCTGTAGCACTTGGTGTTTGTGGTCAGAATTTTCCTTTTGTATTCATCTCTTACGGATTTGCATCACCGTTGCTTGGTCCTAACGTTTACTATGCTTACATAATATAATCCCCAATTTCTCTGTAGTAACCATTCTTCCTTGATCGAACTCTGAAATTTATTCGTAAAGCTTTTTTATTCTTCATCGTAGCATATTGAAACTGACCACGCAAAATCATGGCACGAAAAAGCAAAAGCTTCAAAACAGCATTCATTTTTCTCTTTGTAGCGCTTTGTTGATGGAATCCAAGATATGCTCTGCACTTAAATGTTAATCGTTTGCATACACCATCATAGTATACTCAGAGAAAATTTTGTGCTTGGAAGCTTGTTGTATCCTGGTGTTTTTTAGGTGGTTAATAGCGGGTTTTTAGAAGAATAAGACTTCGTAAGCTGATAATTAACTTTTTAAAATCTGCCCCTCATCACATGCAGTTTTTGAAACGCACTCGAAATTAGTGATTTTGCAAGACGGATGTTGAAATCAAGACTTAAAACTTCGACTCATTTCTGGCATGATTCGCGTGCTTCACAAGAAATAGTTCAATATTATCTTTAATTATTTTACAGTTACATCAAAAGAATTCAAAATAATGTTTTGAATCCATTACTAAGAGATTGCGCGTACCAAGTTAAAATTAATGCGGTGCAAATAAATTATAAGTTAAAAATTTTTTAATTCATCTTAATCGCATAAATTTGAAATATACGGAAATCAGTTGCGTACGTATTTTTCTTTATTTAGGATGTATATATTTAGAAATTATGAGACATTGCTTGATAGCTAATAATAAATGCTTTAAAATAGAAGCTTAAAAAGAAATAGTACATGATGCTTGTATTTTTTTCTTCTAACATTTGCACTTAGAAAAAGCTCTTTATGTTAAAATATAAAAAAAAAATATATAGTATTGAATTTAAAAGTTTTTCTGTAAACTTCCTTGTGGTGAGATTCTTATCAGAGATGCATAACACCAATTGTTTACCATTTCGCACGTATGCGGATATTAGAATATAAGGAAATAATAAAAAACATTTAACAATAATTTTTCAACAGCATGCGTACGCCCATGATTACATCACTTCACTAAATCGTTTTTTGGCTTAAAAAGGAAATTCTATGTAATCAATATCTTTAAAAATGCTCAACAACGTGACAGAATTAACATTTGTTTCTCAACTGTCATTTAACAAATTCTTTCTCAGAAAAAAAAAATGGAGCTACAAAAGCAATCGTTTTGTTTATCGCCTCCGCTACAAGCACATAAAAAAAGTTTTATACATTAGTTACATGTAGCTTATGAAAATACAGGTTCATCAATCAATTATTTATGGTAGAGTTAATTAGTTATTTTATAACTTTTCATATACTCCAACTTGAGCAAAAACTGCCTTGTCATTTACTACAAGCTACATGCTCCTGTGATACATTGAAAATAAATCGTAGTTTGTCATATGTTCTTTCTTTTATTATTTAAAAAAAAATTGGAGGCAGAGCACATTTAAAAATGATCAAGTTTTAAATATAATACAAATTAATTCTTTGTTTCTCCCCCGAAACGACGCTGATGACGTTAATCGTGTGTAATGTCGATTGCTTTTGTTTACTTAAAAAAAGGATTTTCAGTTGTTGATTTATTTAATTTTAATGCATGGACTACGTGACTTTTAAATGATATAATTGTTTATTCGTGTTTTTGAGATTTTTCTCTTCATGATCCCTCCCCCTTTTGTATGCAACTTCGACTGTTTTCGTATTTCTACTTTTTTTTTTATCACCATTTTAAAAGTTCGATGAATGCAATTCCGTAAATGAGCCCTGCATGTGTTACTTACTTTTTCACCTTGTCTTTTTTGTGTTCCATTTATGGAATGAATTTCACTCACTTCAATGACTTTGTCTTCGAAAAAAGAATCTGAAGCAGATTCTTTTATACATTAACGAAAGAGAATCTTTCATACTATCTAAGAAAGTAAACTATCTTAAAAAATACTCCGTAGAAAATATTTTTGAGTGAGTTTTGTGTTAACTTAACAAATTAACGTAGATATATTCGTACAAAGTGTTACGGTCAGTAACGATCAAACTATGCATTATTATTTCATGTTAATTTTAAATAAAGTAAGCCTTTTCAAGGTACATCTTTATTTTGTTTTTTGATGACAATTGGTATGAAGTGTTTTATGTGAGAACTAAAATATTTAAGTGATTGGGAGTAAGCAATAATCTTGTTTCGACTATCAAAAAAAACATTAAAATATTATTTCTCTTTGCACATATTAACAATACATTTTCGTATGAATCAATATAAAAGGTGAAGTAAGTTATGAATGTAGATAGTTTTAAGAAATATATGTGAGCTATGTCTATTTTAATAAATAAAAAATGCACGGATTTTTCTCAAAATGCGTTGAATGTAAAATTTCAGATTTGAATTTACAGTAACTGAAAAAGGTATTCGCCAGATCATTTGGAAATTTCGCTTCATATTCCTGTACTGGTTCTACAACATTTTCATAGTTTTTCTAACGTATTTTTCTAATATTTGAACAATCCAGTTGTAAAAACGGTATTGAGGTTTCAGTGATTGTAAAATTTTTATCTTATCTGGTAAAGTAACAAACAAAAGTTTATAACTAAACAGATTAAAGTATATGAACAATTTTACAGTTTCAATTTTTCTAAAGATTGAATGAATATTTTTTTGTGAATGTGTGTATTTTAAAAGTAATTTCAAAACAGTTTTGAAGCATTCTTGATAAATTTAATTTTTAAAGGCATTGAAAGATATTTAAAGTTTTATATTTAAGAAGTTAATTATTACTGAGAGAATTTTGAGATTAATACAATTTCATTCACCATTTTTTAAATCGTATAAGGAAGCATGTTCAAATAACTTATGTTTATATGAAAATCAAAATACTACAATGCAAAAAGTTTTTTCCCGGAATGTCAGAGTAAAAATCAATTTATTGCAATTAAAACATTTTAACTACCCGTCCTTAAAACGGTTTCCCTTGTGAATTTTCATATTTTTCTCAACATTTTTATAATGAGTAAATATACTCCTAGAACTTTTTTTTTGAAATCTGCTTCAGCTGTCTCGACTCATTTAAAAGTTCCTTCTCTGAAATTTCGTAAAAAATTCATCTTAGCTGTGGGAACAGGTAAAAAAATGAGAACTAGTTCAAGCTAAATGCGATATGTTTTGCATGTCAATTTTTCGCAATAGTGACAGAAGTGCAGAAGCATTATCACGAAGCAATTCCTACTCTTTTCTTTGCATGCACTTAATGCATTTGTCAGTTTTGGATGTGAACGGATGTTCGCTACCAGGATCGTCTTGAGCTCTTATAGGGCCTTGATGTCTGCCGTTTGAGCATTTTTATTGTTTCGATTCCATTTTATACCTGAAGAGGCTCAGAAAATGATTTCCATTCAATAAACCGTAATGCAATGGTAGCACGCTTCCAATTCTGCCAAAAAAAAAAAAAACTGTGCTTATGAAAACACTTGTGATGAGAACTAAATAAGTAATTGATCAACTTCCTGTCCAATGAGATCTTCGTAAACATTTAATTTGAGGTTCAAATTTAGAGATATAAGTGGTTTCTCTCGGCATATACATGTCCAACATATGCATCCATTTGAACTATATTTTCCATTCTGATGATATCAATTCTAAAGACAACTGAAGAGAACAGGGGATATATGACAATAATTATAATGGTGAAAGAAAATTTTTTTCTAAGATAATATCAGTCAGAAAATCATAAAAGAGCGACAATATATTCAACTTGACGAGAAACTTCTCTAAAGCAACTCATTCTATAGATGTATTGCCTTTCTCCAATTGCACATCTTTACGGAACCTGACAAGTCTTGTGTGATATCCTTAATCTTCTTGATCGGATTTCTTTTAATCATAGTCTTCATTTTCAGTGCATACTATCCCACGGGGGGGGGGGGGGGAGGGGGATTGATAGTACTGAAAAAGCCAATTTCTTGGTCAGGACTTTGGCTGAGGAGGGTGTGAGCCCTACTGGGTCTCTTACGTTCAGATAATTATCAAAAATGAACTAGGAAGAGTTCCTCCTAGTCATCCTTGGTATCTCGGAAGAAATCCAGGAGGTCATTCAGACTTAGGCCTAGGAAGTACCAGACGGCCTTTTCGCGCTTTGTGAGAGGCCATACAAAAGCTCTCACTTTTCTTCAGGATCAGAAGACATTTCTTGAGTGCCACTGCTGTTATTCTTAACTGCTCTCCCCTGCCTACACGTTGACTTGTTTGGATTTTTAAAAGGACGAGGTTCTTCTAAATCCTCTTCTGTTTTTAAAATTTCTGGAATTTTTTGGATTCATGGAGATTGTCTAGCATTGCTGGACGATCTGATTGGAAACAACAACAAAGCATAACGTTCTCTCCAGTGAATCGCAATAAGCAATAAAAGTAGTATGAACACGTAATAACTGGCCCGATGGAGAATCCCTTTTCATCTTAGTTGTGTAAGGGGCACGTGAATCCGAAGGTGGGTCTCTCTAAATATCCACCAGAAATGAGGGAAACCTAGCAAATAAATGATCTAGAGAACAGAGCGATACTAGATACATATTACACTTCTTACGAATCCGTGTATGCACAAAACTATACATCTTTCTATATAGTATTTTCTCTGAAATAAAACGGGAGACAGCCACATCGTTAAGTGGTCTTAATTTATTACTAGGATAAAAGAGACTATTTTTAATGGAACCATTTTATTTCACAAATTAATGAAAAGTTAGCAAAAAATGTACAAGGACTAGTTTGAATGGACAAAAGTGTTATTCCTTTTTATTCCAAAGATTTTCGATTATCTACTTTTATTACCGGAAGCTTCTAGAACTTTTGTGACACATATGATTCCTGGGTTTTACCCACTGAGGGAATCAGATTTGGTGATGGATGATATATTGCATCATTTCGCCTTGAAATCTCTTGCGTGGTCCTTTTTATGAGGTAAAATAGCGGTTAAAATTCGGTTCCCCTTTAGACGAGTAACAGAAGCAAATTCAGTACGACGCGATGTCTTGGTGACTACAAAACCATCATGAATTAACGAAAATCTCGCTGAAGAAAATTAAAATAAAGAATAGAGTTACATGGAAGAATGTATAGAATGTATGTTAAAGAATAGTATGTGTGTGTAATCCAACGTTTTTATTTATTTCTAGAATTATTTCTTTTACAAAAGAAATAGTAGCATGATTTACTAAGATTTATTTGACAGTATTTATTGATTGATTACATTTATTCTATACATTTCCTTTTTCTTTTTCTTTTAGAAAAATCGAAATTTTGAAACCCTAATAATTGTTTAGTTTCATACGCGACTGCAGCAGATGCAGAATATTTGGAAACTTTACAGTATTCGGTTACAATACGATGGGTTCTTAATCTTAAATTTTTCTTTCCTTAACTAAAGGCAAGAAACATTTATTTCCCGTAAAAGGGACGTTGGGCATAGGCAAAGTATAATTCTCAATTTCCTTTAATAAGGAAGTCTACCCTTTTTCCCTAATGGAGATATTTTCCCTGTCAACATTTCTCGGAGCCAATAAAACTAAATTATTTTTATCTAAGTTAAATCTCATGTAATTTAAATCTGAAATTCGTTCATTTTTGCTGGGACTCATTACATGGAAATTTTTTTTTCCTGTTTTTATTATTCTTCTTAACCGCACCTTCTATGTAACTTTGAAGTATTATGGTAAACTCTAAATTAGTAGGAATACTATTTCGCATATAGATATGTTCTATTTCACGTCAAGGCAATACTTTAAGAACATCCATCCCTAGAATGGTGGCCCCCTATCGATCTCCCTCCACCTGTTAGCATTCCGATCCTCTTCTTTCGATTTAATTAATATTCCTCCTCTGAAATACGCCAAGAAAAGAGTGCAATTATCTTCATTTTGGGAAGAGAGAAAACAAAACGCCAATTATTGCGCGTATGAAAGGAGGTGATGCTAATTGGCCCACTCCCCGCTTTTACGAGTGATTACGGCGCACGCTCTAATTGGATTGGATCCATCTCAGAGACATGTTTAGTGGTTGTTTCCAGAGTGTGAATAATTATGCTCCTCCAGCGGACATTTTTTGTAGCGCCAAGATTGATGGAAAGGAGAAAATTTACAAATGCAAGTTCTGATTTTTCACCTGCTTAAGAGCAATTAAATTTTCTCCATTTGAGATAAAGCAATCCATTGGCTGCTTGAATTGGATCCCCGAAAGCATTTGCTTCATGCACTAGTCTTTAGTGCACCGAGTGCTTGCAAAAGAAAAAACTGGGGAGATGCGCTTTAAAAGTTTAGAGTACATAAAATACTTCACATGCATTAATGTCTCATTCAGAGAATGATTTAAGCATTACTCTTCATTGCGCTAAAGGGCAATACAAACTCGAAAAGAGTATCAAAAGAATGAAATATTTTGATTTTTTAAAACGCTTTGTTTCAATTGGGTGACTGGTAAATATTACTATAATGATTCCAGTTCAGTATCTGAAGAAATAGCAAGGTACACATAAGAAGGAATGAATCTCTAAGAAATTTTCGAGTGCTATTGACCCTTCTATAAGCAACGTAAAGGAACATTTCATTTAACAAATTCATAGAAATCTGATATTCATTTAATTTGGTTTGGATCATGTTGCAAATGTGAAAAATGCTAATTTTCATTATAGGAAAGTATTTATGTAATTATTCCGTTAAATCGTTTTATTTATATCCCAGTTTTCTAGTCTAAATCTGAGTAGGCTGTTGACTTCAGTACTTATATAACAACTCATACCAATACTTTTTACACGAGACAATTTTTATTATACGACCATTGTAACGTACACACACACGACACTGTGACTTTCATTCTCACTCCTATACTCACTCCTGAAGTTGAACACAGCGTCAATTATCTCCCGTCTCGTTTTAAGTGTAAAAATCCATTTCATCAGCTACATTTTAAACAAAACAAATTGTTCACACCCACAAAAAATACTTCTTTTACTGCTTCGTGTTGTCCTAAATAATATTTTAATTTCTTCCCTTCCCACACACATGCATATTTTGACTTTAAAAACAGTCTAATCTACTCGTGGATAAAAAAAAATTATTATTATTGTTTAGGATATATCTCGAAGCATTAAAATAATTACTTTAAGCCTTTTTACACGTTCTGCTTTGTAAATAAATACAAAACATATTTTTTCTTCACATTTACTTTTCTTTCATATTTATCACTGTTTTTTTTATTCACTCACAATCATTCTTTTAATTATGGTTTAAGTATTTTATTTTCGCTCCTTTGTGATAAATAAAAGAAACTTATTAACGTGTAATTATTATTGACCAAAACTATAACTATTTAACTTAAACAACTATTTAACTTAAACAACTATATTTAACTATTAACTATTAAAACTATTTAAAACAGCAACGCTATCTAGATAATATGGAATATTTAGCAGAACTATGGCTTATATATACGGAATCTATTTTTATATAATTGTAGATTAGATAGTAATTCTTGCCCCATCTTACTTATATTCAAAACAAGAAGGCTTTCTATATAACTGCTATAAAGTGAGCAATAATGCATATTATATCAAATTGTTTAATATAGTTTAGATTTTAGCGGATTATTACGTGATAAAAACTTTTGCTCCGCGCGCGTTGCTAGTAATGTTCAATTCTTAAGGGCGAGGGTAAATTCAGTCCATAATTTCACACCTCTGGATTACACGTCTTTTAAAAGTACTAATATTTTACTTGAGTGCGATAGCAGAGATACGTTTCAGAATGATTGTTATATTTAAGACAGTAGAGCTTAATGTCTCTTGCTTTGCATTAGGAATCATTATCGAACGGATCACATTTATGTTGATAGGAAATGCTTTCTTGCACAATAGCATTTTCGCTTCGGAAAACTTAAAATAATTTTGACACTATTTCTTTTTTTTATTAAAAAATACATATGTTTATAAAAGCCTAATACCTGTCTATTTTTCAATATTCACTTTTTCGCCAACTCCATTAACATTTTAAGGTAAGCATACGGTTTTCGTATCTCACCATTAAAAAAAAAGATTTGCAGTAAAGCTTATAGTTAATACGAACGATAGTAATGAACTTCAAGAAAATGTATGCAGACAACGATAATCATTGCTTTTATTTTAAAGAAAGGGATATCTATATCAGTAGGTGAAAATATGCAAACATGAAACTTTTGCAACTTCTTGTGTACTCCTTGTACAAGATGATGATCTTCAATAGACATTGGTTATTTCGTTGACAAAATCCATCTGAGTCTAGAATTGTCTAGAAAAAGTCGTTTATCCAATTCGGTCAAGTGGTGGGTGGTGAGATGAGTAAAGCATTGATTGTCAGAAGTTGATGGTGCTAGAACGCCTTAAAGGGACTCCCAATGGGTTCCAACAACTGTAGAATCAATTGAAATTTCAAGATTATGAATCGAGACGACAAATACAAGATTGACCACAAATTACAACATTTGCAAGGGATCGTTTTCTAATGGTGAATAAACATAATTGCGCATCAGCTCTTTGTATATCATTTTGTCGCATCCCCAGCAAACATGTCTGCTTCTATGAGATGAAAACACCTTGGTAATGTTGACCAGGACTACCATTTGCGCGTGTTCCCTTGAATCATCGGCAGTGATGTGTGATTTTAGGTTGGACAAGGGATCATGTTTCCTGGACCAGAAATGAATGCGCTTCCGTACTCTTCATTGGGCTTTGGACGTGTGTTGATGTTATGGAAACAATGCACCCGATAGCCATCATTGTTGAAAAACTAAATTGCAAAGGACCATGGTTTAGATACCCTACACTTCTTTCCACAAGATGCCAGCGTGAGGAAGTCATGCATCATTCCTTTTGCACAACTGCCCTACTGTGGCAAAAAGGATCGCACTCCTGATACTCCGGCTACGACTCCATGGCCATGACCACTAGGATACCGTTAATCTAAAAGAAGGTTTTGAAAATTACAAGACGCGACACAAAATATATACGAATTACATTTAACAAAGTTTAAGTATCTAGCAGTGTGGACAGCTGATAATTTGGTGTAGGAAAAATTCAAACCAAACTATTCTTCATTTTGTCGCACTCTTCAACTTACCACAGCTTCCTTCATCCACTCGGAGTTTATGATTTTTTTAAATCTAGGAAATGTATGGAGAACACAAAAAATTGTGTTTCATGTTTAATATGCCTTATGTTGTAAATATATAAGCTATTTTCCCATTTAATATATAAATTAAGGAATAACTTGTATTTTTATACATGTATATACTCAATACATAGTTTATATTTTTATACATGCATGCATATATATATATATATATATATATATATATATATATATATATATAT
>BMAV01019239.1:2345941-2408769 GCA_019973955.1 Trichonephila inaurata madagascariensis
CCTACATCAAAAAAGAGTTTGGGAATTTCATGAATTTTGTTTTTCCATGATTTTTTTCCTGAAAACTTTTTGATTTAGTTTCTTAGCTGAGTTATAGAAAGACTTTCTAGACATTCTGATTGTTCATATTTGATTCAGTGACTAGTTCATAGTTACGCTTCTTATTTTACATAATGCAGAAAAATTATTTTTGTTCTTCGATATACTATTTTTTTCGAGGAATATTTCACACGTAGTTTTTGTCACATTGAGATATAAAATTCTTTATCACAAATATTTTTCATTTGTATTTTAATTAACATATTTGTATTTGGTTTCGGTATAAGATGGAAAATAATATTTTTCGTTCATCTACAAACTTTTTATTCGTGTACTTGCCTGCAACCTATTTTCAATGAAACGAATTTCTTTATTATTTTAAGAAAAATACTTGAACCGAAATTTTTATTCAAATACATATTCTTCTAGTAAGCATTTGAATAATAATGTATCATTACATAAATTTAATTTTGCGAAGTTATCTTTCTTTTCAAATTGATCTAACTGGGTACTTTCAGCTTTGTTAGTGATTTATTACAGAGCTGCAGTTCATAGCCTCGAAGCTTAACTTCAAAGTAAATTTTCCTCAGACATAAGGTCTGTACTAGAACAACTCTGTAAACAGAAGTTATGGTTGAAAATTGTATGTACGATCGAATAATTGCAATGGCATTATTTATAAGTTTCTTTCTCAGAACGACCTTTATCTACTACATCTACACAAGTTTACCTTCAATATATACAAAATAAACAAATAATTTTTTTTAAAAAAATGTTATTATTTTATTTCTTATTACTTAGGAAGTCAAGAGAAGAAAGCGCTAAAAACTCGTTGTGATGTGGAGATCACATTTCATCTGTCGGAACTTAATTTTTTCACAATGGAGTAGTGTGCAAGTTTCAAGAATGAGGTGCCAGCTCAAGTGTCGTCCATGGTACTTGAACGTGGTTAACCCTTGAACACAACCTAATATTCGATTGTGTCCTCGTTTTTTCATTAGATTCACCCAATGTGCTCTGCGCAGTTTCAACTGTTTTTGTGCTCCTATTTTATACAGCATGCATTACTTAATATGCCGCTTTTTCTTATTGTGTGTGATGGGTTTTGTATAAGGTTACAGTCTTTGGTAAGCACTCATTTAGTTTCCCTTCAAGAGTAGTAAGGAGTACTTTTAATTTGCTTTAAGTACGTAAGAAAGTATTTGTTACTGAAATGGAATTGAATGTTAATTGTATATATAAATCATGTCACAAACCAAATCTTGATCTCCAAACAACTGTCCTGGGGAAATGCTCCAATAGTCCAGAAGATGAGCAGAAAAAACAGGGACAGGTAAAGAAAAACTTTACCCCCTGCACATACGACGCAGGTGATCGCTTCTAAAGCACTCCAAGGCCGTCTGAAGAGCCCTGGATCTCCTGCACTGTAGAGATAGACCAGGACTTTTAGCTGCGTACCAGTGGTAAGCAGGAGGGCTTCGCCAAGTCAGATTCATTTTAGCTTTGTGGAGGGAATGGATTTCATAATGGCTCAAGACAGAGGAACTGGGGTTAGGGAGATCACAACCCCTACCAGCCAGCTGATCAGCTGCCTCGTTCCCAGGCAGCCCCACATGTGACCGTATCCAAAGTGAGACACACTTGTTTCCTCTGACCAAGCCTAGCCAATTTGGATATAATATCTAATCCAGTGCTGTCCATAATTTTTGGCCAATTCTTCAAATATTGGATGGAGCTTCTGCTGTCTGTCAGGATCCAGACACTGTCTGTATTACAGTTGAGAGCACCACTAATAACAATGAGTTCCAATCTAAAGACGGAACAGTGGTCAGAATTTCTGATGCCAATTTTAACATCATTCCCAGGAGTGTTACTAAATATACCATACCCTGCTCTACCCGTATCCGAATGACCACCGTCTGTGTAAATAATCAAGACTTGATCGGTTCAAGTGCCAGCTGTATGAGTAATTCCAGATGGTTTCTATGCTTAGGAGTATTGGTCAATAATTCCTCCCGGAATTCAACATCATTAAAAGAATCAATGGTTGTGATGCAACTAAAAAATGTAGATTTGTCAACATTATATTTAATAAAACCACGTTGTGCCACATGTAATTAACTGGGCTTTCTCGCTTTAAATGTTGGTTCAACTTATAGTTAGTTTAGTATATATGCTATTAATCAAGTTAATAGTATTAAGGGTGTTATATCTTTTGAAGATATATATGAAATTTCTAATAATATTATATATGTGTGTGTGTGTGTATTTTTTTTCTTTCTTTTTTTTTTCTTAATATTTTTATGATGAAATCTGTAGGTCAACTTATTTTTAATAAATAGATTTCCCCCAATTCTATAAACCAAAGGACGAAAATAGGCTTGCCACAAAACTGACTTAAAGCAATCCTCAGCCTTATTATATAATGACACCCATGTTATATGTTTCGAGCTCTCTTCTACTTGGCTGCATGGCCGCGGTTGCCGAGTGGTATAGGTATCGGACCATGGCTTGCCTTGTCACGAGTTCGAGCCCAGTACCACTTAAGACCCTCCGTGTAGGGCAGCGAAGCACGTTAAATCTGTCGAGAGCTGAAACGTCCTCCCGTTGGTGTGGTAGTTAGGAGAGGGGGGTGCCAGCTTAGGCGTCGTCCACGTCACTTGACCATGGTTCAAAATGACGTGGTCCGTCGCCAAAAGCCCTCGTGTAGCTAAACAGTGTGACTTTAATATTCAATCAATCAATCTACTTGGCTGCTTTCGATTTTCTCTCGTAATGCATTATTTGTGTTCGTTACTTACGATCATGTTTTCGTGATAATTAGAAAAATTACTCTTCATACATATATATATATATTGAACTATAAGGAGTATGTCAATTTTCTCATTTGTGTGTGTGCCACATTTGAATCAGTTACCATGGCGACTTTATGATGGCTGTACGTCTTGTTTTGCACCACTCGATCCTGTTCTAAATTTTGTTCTGTATTGAAAGTTTGTTAAGAATTCTTTCTTTTCCCTGGTTGGGATTGCATATTTAATTTGCTTCCGAATTTGATCTTCAATGAATTCTCAGAAACTTTGGAGAAAAAGAAGCAAAATACTTCAATGAAATATCGTTATTCAAAATCGAGTTTCGTATCCCCCCACGATCCGAGAAGTTTTCGAATGTGAATTGACAGAGACAAATGAGGCATTTGCATATTTCCCGTTTCATGGAAGGGTATTAAAATTCTTTAGAGGGGTTTTCTTCCTGTAACCAACTTGTAATGAACAACCGCCTGACACAATCGATGGCAGCAGCAGCTGGCGGGAACACTGGGAGAAAGAAAAAGCGCGTCGTCCCGTGTTTGACTTCAGAAGAGGGGGCAAAATAACTTAAAAGGTACTGATACTGCAATATATCTTCGAATTGTATTCTCCAAGTGTGCAATTTCCAGTTGAAATACATAAAGAAAGAATCGTGTTTCGTTTTTGAAATCTTATTGTGTTCACAATTCCTGAGAATGGAGTGAGATATATCATATTTAAATGTTTAAAGGCTTTCAGAAATTTTGTTTGTAATTTTAAAAAGTAATCTGTCATTCAACTTTCTTAAAATGCTCATTCAGTAGTAACAGAGAGTTCTATTTTTTCTGAAAACTTATGTTTATTTCGGTGAATTGCGAGTTATATAGGTAAAGATCATACATAAAATAAATCAAGAAATAGGGCTGTAGTTATTCCAAGCCGCAGATCTGTAAATTGAACTTTTAGTGCAGAATCGAAAAACCCCCAAGTGGGTGGATGGTAAAATGCCTATAGAAAAAGATTAACAAAATAATGTAGCTTGTATTCTTTTGTTTTTGTTTTGTTCTTTCAGCATATTTTGCTGTAATAGAACTCATTAATTTCATTGGCTTTTCAAATTCTCTTATTCCTGTTACCTTACAGCAGCGGTAAAAGCAGCCTAGTGATTATGGGCAAGAACCTATAGCCGGCGTTATCGCGGGTTCTAGTCCTAATACAACTGAAACCTCCGGATAGATGGCTGGATGCATATTAAATCTATCGAGACTCAAAATTCACCCGTTGGTGTGGTGTGGTAGTTAGGAGAGGGGTTCCAGCTTTGGCGCTGTCCTCGTCACTTGCTTGTAGCTTAAAACTACGAGGTCCGTTGCCAATAGCCCCTGCGTTGCTTTCTTTAAACGGCGACGTTAATAAACATTCACTCACTCGAGTACCTCAAAATCACAATTTCCGTCAAAGATATCGTATGGTTTAGTTTCAATGACTAATTTTTCAGCTTTATAAAAAGACCAAGTTTTTGTTTTCCGTTTAGTAGTACAAAAGTTAAATACTGTAAGCATGGATACCATTTCCAACATGCAGTTACCAACTTTAAAACGTGATTTACGTCAAACGGGTTTTTTTTTTTCCTATTGAAAAATTTTAAACAAGGGCAGAAATTCCCGAAAAACTGATAGAGAAAATTGGCCAATTTTTTTTGTGTGTATGTTTTGCGCAGTATTAAAAATTTTTTTATGTATTTTTTAAAAAAATATATTTGCACATTATCACAAAACATAAATTACCTTATGTAAGTATAACAAAAGTTTTTTTAAGTGATGCCATATAATAACGTAGAAAAAACGTTCAAAATTTTGTAAAATATCTTTTATCCTCTAGGTCATTTAAAAATGAATGGCAATGTACCATTTAAATGTTTAAATATTGAAAAGTCACTCATAGATATTTTCTTCAGATTGGGCATCTTATGTAAAATGTTTCATATATATTTTCAGAAGTTCTGCTTCATATTGTGCTTTTAAAAAGTTTGATCTTCTTACTCATGTAACTTATGAAACGAATGTAAAAAACACCAAAAAGTTATTTTAATTGATTTTTTTTAATTAGCACGTAGTCGGATAACCTTAATAACCTTAAAGTATTTTACGTTCTATGAAAATTTTTATTTTGGTTCTCTCTCTTTACCACATTCACAGCTTTCAAGTGCAGCGTATGTTTACACATATTAGTTTCTTCCCTGATTTCATGTAAAATAGTTGGTTTGAGCATTAACGGAATTTCCGAATCCAAGGCATGGTAACTTTAGAAAAGAAAACTAATAGCGCACTTGCTATTTTCTTTACCAAACATTGCAGTTATACCATAATAACTTGTCCTCTATAGGTCGTTATCTCATGTTAAGACATTAGTTAAAGAGATAAATTAAATCTGACATTTATATTTTCCCGAAAATATTAATCCGAAATACGAACAAAAGGATAATTTATTTATGATAATTTTTTTCTGAGTAACTAACTCTGAAAAACTTGTACAGTTCTATTTACTCTTTTGAAATCCTATAGGGTCTGTATTAATTACTGATTTATATAAATTCTTTTATTTCAAGTAATTTTCGAAAAAAATGTATTTAAAGAAAATATGCCTTACACACACATATTCCGATAAAAGTCCAAACATATTTTTATGTAAATAATTGAAGTTAGAAAAGATTTGGTGCGCGAATGTGTGTAAGCTGTTCCAATTCGCATGAATAAATTATCTCCTGCCATCGGAAGCTGTCAGTCGCTGGTTGGTTTTTGAGGATGTTTTGCTGTCGCCATAATTGAGTTTTAACAAAATGCTATATATATATATATATAACTAGCTGGTATACCCGTTCTTCGCACGGGTGAATGTAAAAATAATTAAACAATGCAGACTGAAGGATAAAGAAGTTTTTAATGAGGTAATTTGACGTGAATTGTAAATTAAACAAAAAAAGATTTTGCAAATTTCAGCTAAACAAAAAAAGATTTTGCAAATTTCAGCTAAACAAAAAAAACCATGTTCGCTAAATTTTAAGTCTTAAGATATAATAGCTGAATTATTTTATATTTTTTTTAATTATTATTATTTATGACGCCCCGTAACTTTCTTGTGGGTCGATTTTTTAAAACACCTACCTGCTCAGCAAAAGTTACATTAGCATTGTTACAAATTTTGTGTAATAAACGCTTAAAATAGTGTAAATAATTTGTATCTGGATGTGCAACACTTTAATATTACTTTCTGATGCATTTATTTTATGTTAAATAGCTGTTATATACCCGTGACTTCGTCCACGTGGAGTTTAACAAAAAATGTTTATTCACTTCGCAGAGTTAACGAAAACTTGATAATTATGTATTCTTCGTAAAGAAATACCTATGCTATAAGTATAATGCCATTCTTTTACTTTGTGAATCTATGTTTCTTTTTTGTTTTATTTATTTATTTTTTTCCTTCGTTTTCTGTTGAGCAAGGGGTGAAAGGGACGCATGTCCTTTGACACTGTGGATGGGGTGAGGACTAAAATCATTAGGATCAAAATAGGTCTAAGTAGCAGTAGGGTGAAACGCGAATACAAAGAAAGCCGCAAGGAAGGGGGTGAAAAGGACGCATGACCTTTGACAAAGCAGTTAAGGACTGTAAAATCTTTAGGATCAAAGGAGATGAACGGGACATGTCGTGAGTGGCAGCAACCTAATCAAACAGAAAAGTTTGTTAGAACTGCTAGAAATCGTTGAGACTGAAGGCTCACGAAATAAAATAGTCCGTATTGAATAAAAATAATCCCTATTGAAATAAATAATCCCTATTTGCTATTGGGATATTGCTCACTATTTCATTGGTTTTAATTTTATTTTCTCGGAACTCAAATTTTCTTTCTATAATAAAAGTAACCTAAGTTTTTTCTTATAACATTCGCTATCTGCCAGTGAAAGTTGCGATAAAATTGGTCCAGCCGTTTCAGAGATTAGCCGGAACAAACAGACAGATAGATAGACAGACAGACAAAAATTTAAAAAAAAAAATGATTTTTTCATATAAGTACCGTATATACTTTTAAATGCATTTAGTAAAAACCTGTTAATTTCAAATTACAAACAGACACTTATTTTTATTTATATGTTTAGATTAACAATTTTACTGCATTAAATTATTTTTTTCCTATAAAATTTAATTACTACCCTTTAAAAAGGGCAGATTTTAGTTTGAAAAGCACGCAGAATGCGGGGGACCAGCTGCGCGCTATCTCAAACAAACAATAAAGAGGCATTTCATTGCTGTTTCTAACAGTGGCAGAAGTTCATTGCAACCTAATGCTAGAAATTTGAAAGAGATTAATGTAATGTTATCTAATATGCATATATATATATATATGCATAAAAAACAACCTCGCATGATGCATTCTTTTAAGTAATACTTTGTTTTCTATGACCCAAATAAATACTTCCTCGTTATTTCAAGTTTTATACATTACCCGTCAGAACTGATGGACCGAAAGTAATTGTGAAATTTCTAAATTAATTTTTCAACCTTATGTGTAATGCATTCTGATATTGTATTAATTGCAGTGAAACAAATGCACCATCGATTTGTGTGCCGTTTTAATGCCAGTAATTGTGATAATCATTTATTGGAAATACTAATTCCCCTTAATGACTAATGATAAAACCCCGTCTTTGTAATAGTGATCTAGCGTAAGTCAGATATCCTATTATCAATTTGCATTACAATTAATTGGTCTCTTGGAATTACCTCTCGGATTACGAAATCTCTGTCACTATGCAAGCATTCATCCCAGCTGCTTTTAGTTAGTTTATTTATTGGAAGGAGGAAGAGTACCTCAAGAAATCATTCGTTTGAAATATGACATTGTGATAACACATATTTCGCGTACCTTGATTTATTCATTTGTAGAGCTTTATATATATTGAATAATTCTACATTCAAATTTTCTTTAGATGGATTTTATTTGAACGCTACAAGATAGTGTGTGATAATCAGTTCTTTTAGTTTAACGCCTAAAAGGTGTAATAGTGTATTAAACAACTGGAATCATATGATTATTGAACATTCGATCCACTTTCGGTAGGGAAAGTTTTAAAAGTTGAGATCTCTGGCATGTGTAAAAAGAAGAACGGTTTTGTCCATTTTTGTACGCCCATGGGTGTTTGTGTTACTTATCGCTTTTTGCTTTGAGTTCATGAGTAACTAAACTATGTGTAACTAAATTAAAAAAAACATGGCCTCATTAGTTAATGGACTGCAACCAAATAAGGCTGTCCCAGTAACATGTAGGATCGAGTGAACCTCTCTCTAAAAGCATTTAACCTTTTCGCAGTTTATTTGTTGTTCTAAAACTTGATAAACAAGTCTATTATCCCCTTTTTTAAAGAAAATATATCTAAAGAAATAAAAAAAAGTCATGCGCGTAAAATATATAAGGGTACAAATTTATTATATTTTGTTTAACATAAATATATATTTATGCAACAAATTCTCGAGGGCTTATACTCAACTTTAATTGGTTCAATTAAATTATAAAGATTAATAATTAGATAAAATGTGCTTATTTATTCGAACACACTATGGTTAGTTATAAAACAAAAACTAAAAATTAAATAAAAACATTGAGAAATCGTTCTCGAGGAATAAAAACTGAGTAACTAAATTAATTGTTCAACTAAAATTTATAATGCAAATGAAAATATAGCGGAAGTACTACAAAAAAGAACTGAACTACTAGTTTTTTTTTAAAAAAAACAATCTTCAGATAAATTAATTATGATATTAAGTATTTGATAAAATTAGCTTTTTTAATTACTTTGATAGAATTAATTTAAATTTGAAAGGTTTTTAATTAAGCATATATATTGCAACAATGAATTGTGTATTAAATTATTTTTGTACGATTTGATATAAGTGAACTTATATTATGATGCCAATGATATATTCCGTGAAGATATTGAAAGATTTCGGTTGTAGAATTAAACGAATCAAACGTTTTGTTCAAGACTTTCAACTACACCATACTGAAAGATAAATAAAGCACAGATGCATTTATTTCGAATTCTTTTGTTTGTTTCGAATTCTTTTATAAATCTATAATTTCCAATTTTATTTGAAATTATTTATTTCGTTGATAGTCGAAAAAACAGATAAAACACTCAAAGTAGTGCGGCTTTATTTTTTTTAATCCCTTTTTTTGCTGTTTTAGCAAAAGAAAAAGTTATTATTAAATTTTCCATCCTCTCTCTCTCTCCTCTTTCTGTTTCTTTCCCATGGCTTTCCAAATAGTTTTGCTTTCGTTCATAAAGAACTGAAGAGTGCGTCTTTGAAGGAAGATTTCGGCTTTCCAAGCAAAATGCTGAAGTTTCCCTTTTATGAAAATTTCGTGTTGACTCGTTATTTTCCCTTTTTTCCAGGCTCATTTTTCCCTTTTTTTTAACAGCTATTATTTACGTTGTGCACAAAGAAAGGGATCGAAAATTCCGGTTCTTTCAGGCAAAAACTTGGAAAAGAAATCATATGTGGAGGTCTTTTATTTCTTTAACAGGTGGATTAAACATCACTTTTGCATATAGAAAAGTTTTGAAAAAAGAAAAAGGACTCTTAATTATGTGTTTTCCTTTTCAACATTATTTTTTTTCTCCACGTAGTGTAAAGTAAACATGGTAATAATAATGATACTTTAATAAAAAAATGTTTACTCTTTAAAGTTTTCAATTGCATGTACTATTAATAATTCCAGACTATTCAATTAAGAGTTGGCGGGTCTTAATTTTACAAATACTTGAAATTAGTTTTACGTACATTGAATTTCATTTGAAAGCAATTGCAGCTCAACAGAATTTTTCTCTGAAGTTATAAACATGGTGTATCCCGGGATTTTTGGAACAAACTTTGTGGAGAGAGAGAAGACATCTGAAGGATTCAGATTTGCGAGCAACTCATGGTCGGAAACGTCTTCGTTCGACACTCAATGGCGTTGTTAGCAAGAGCATTGAAGGAAAAAGGCCTGCATTACCACAGTCATCGTCTACAGAGGAGTATGGAACATCTCACGAACACCGAGCAGTATATATGCACCTGATTTATGATTTGGCTCAGGGAAATGCGCGAAAGAGAGATGCAGCGAGTCGCCAGATGTTTGCTAATTTAACACGATGGGGCTTCAAAATGGCACTACCTCGTTAGCCTGCGTCGGGCTATGATAAGTGATACGCTTAGGGAGAGGGCCACAAGGGACTCCAACTCTCAGCAAGGAACAAAATGTGTTGGATTTTGTGGGAAGGAACTCGAGTACCAGCATACGAGCTGCCGTAAGAGGATCTTGGAGCAGTCTTCATCGGGTTTTACAACGTGAAAGTTTATACCCATACCATCTTCAAAGAGTACCGTCTCTGCTCCTCACAGATTATCCCTTGAGTGTGCGTTTTGCACGGTGGTATCTCAACCAATGTCCCATCCTACGTTTTATTTACGGATGAGGCATTCTTTACGTGATTCAACACTACAATGCGTATTGATGGGCAGACGAAAATCCACAACATTGTTTTTTAGTGCTCGTTGGGCCTTATTTGTTGCCTGTGTGTGTGTGTGTGTGTGTATCTCTAACACACCTGTAGGTTATCCTATCTTTTTGCAAGAGCTGTTGCCAAACTTATTTGATCCTGTGTCACATTGTATCAGGCACCATTCGACACAAGGACACCTCTCCATTATAGCAGATGTGTTTGTGAATATTTTTTTATTGAGAACATTTATAACCCCGTGCACCACAAAGTATCACACGAGGGCTTACGTAGAAGTAAGCGTGAAGCACACATCACAAAAAAAGAGAAGCATTACAACACAAACATCTGTGTCTTACCCGGAATTCGAACCCAGACCCTATGGTACCGCAGTCAGCGTCACTCACCACTATACTGGATGGGCTACTGCTCATCAACATTTGAGTCAGGTATCACCGTTGGATTTGCCGTGAGGGGGGGGGGCAAGTTCCCTTGCCACCTCACTCTCCTGATTTAAGCAACATGGATTTTTTTCCTTGGATTGCACTGAAAAGTGCTGTGTACGCGAAACGCGTATGAATTCCGCTATAGATAACCAACAAAATCCAGGTGTATTTTAGAAAGTCCCCGAATCCATGGTCTGACGTTGTAACTTATGCATCGCTAGCAATGGTATAAACTTGGAACATCTTTTGTGACATTTTTACATATCATCTATCATAGGCATGCAATTTCTATATACAAATAAATATTTCAGATGATCTCAGTCTTGAGTCCCTTCGTTTCTTGCACCTGTAGTACTACTTTCCCATGACGTTTCCGACCATCGGGTGCTATGCAAACCTGAATCCTTGTGATGTCCCCTACCTCTCTTTTAGGTTTGTTCCAATAATCCTGTGACATCCTGTATATATGAGAGCCGGGAAGTGTATCCTAGACATTTTAATAGTATAATATTATATTCGTCTCCTTATTTCTCTTGTATTTTCGTTCTTATACTAATTGTTCCTAAATAGACCGACGTTTCTACAAAAGTCTTTTTCTAGTGTAGCCTACATAACTTTCAAACTATCCTTACATGACCTGTGAAATATACTTTTAATTTATGATTGGTGTGAAGAAATACATGACGTAGGTTATTTGTTTTGTACTCTTGAGCTGGTCCCCCCCCCCCCACATTTATGAATTATTCAGCTAATTGCAAATTGATTGATAATTTCATTCCTTTATGTTTAGAACTAAACATAAAATTAAAACGAAATTAAGAATTGAATTAATTCAAAAATCCTAACGGAAACAAAAATTAAAAATTCCTTTTGCATTTGAAGAATAATCTTTAAGTCAGCAACTCTGAGATGCTAATTACTAGATTATGTTCTTTGTGCAAGGATTTGCGTTTGTTCAATGTTTATCGCACACACACTACGGATTTTATTCCCAACCACCAATAATTCCATTAGTTGACAAAACTATCGGGAAAAAAATGTTATGGTGCCTCTTGGTGAAAATTGCGAATTTTTGTGACCTCTGATAGTGATACATATATGGTAGTTTATTTGTATCGATAGTCATTCGTTAATAACAAAATAGTAAATTCAAAACAGAATAACAGCTTTCTAAGAAAAAAAAAAAAACGTCAACTTTTTTTAATAAGAAATATTTCATCTTAGTCAAACAATGAAACATCCCAACATTAAAAAAAATGAATTATGCAATTTTTAAAATTACCAAATTTTATGTTAGAATTCTATTTCTTTCGAAGGAAAATTAAGCTTTTCAAGATCACAGAGAAATATACATTGCCTTTTATTAAATTGCAAATTAATTCATGCGTCCAAGTTGGGTAGCGAGGGGCCCCCACTAGATGATGTCACTAGGAAATGGCACTCACATTGTGGGACTTGCCGTGCCTGTAAAAGCTAAATTGCTAAAATGCAGCCCCATTAGAAAAAAAATTATTATATTGCTGGATTTTTTAATAGAAATGAATTTCACATGAAGTGATTGAGTTTTAGAAGCACTGAATCACCTTCTTGAATATTTCTTTCCGAATCACATTCATCTCAAAAAGAAATGATATCGCAATTGGATTTTCGAACGCACTTATTCGTTCTAATTATAATTTTTAAACTTCTTTCTCATAGACTTTCTTTGGCCAAGATAGCTTACTGGTGTTGGTTGCGAACTCGTGGTTGGTGGGGAATTGCGATCCTAAGTGTCATTGAAGATCTGCCGTGAAGAGGGGCTGATGCATTTTAAATCTGCCGTGGCTCTAAGTCTTCAAGTGGACGAGGTGTGATGGCTTATGAGAGCAAGAGCCCGTTCAAGTGACATCCTCGTCACGTTGGAAACCTCTTTCTGTCTTCTGACAATGTTAAATTGGCTGTTTTCAATGTACCTTTTCTCAAAATCTGTTATATGTACATGCTTGAAATTTTTCATACAGTTAAAATACACCTTTCTCATTCTACTGAAATGAGTTTTTAACTAATTTTGAATTTTTTAATAATTTATGAAATATTATATCAAACATTGCGAAATTCGACCCATTTTTCACATAAAAAAACTGTCAAAAATAAAATTTTTAGTTTTTATAAAAGCTAATATCAGTATATTTTAGCCATCATTATAAATGTATATAAAAAAATTTACAAATCTGAGAACTCAGTAGTTTCTCAGAAAAGGTATATCGAACATCAAAATATTTACGTTCTGAGATAAATTGATTTTAATGTATACAGTGAGACATCTAATCGGCTAGGAAATAAAAAAATAAAAGGCTCAATTTACAATAAAAGATACATGTTTTCGTTTATACCAGACGCTCAACTTTTAAGCAGAAACGAAGTACTTTGTTTACATTTTTCACCATTCAAATGGGTGTAGCCCAGTTTCAATGATTATTTAAGAATAGGCTTTTAGGGCTTCTAATTGCCCTAGAGGTTAAAGTAAAGTATTGTTAAAAAGTTTAAATCTATGCAATTTGAAAATGTAAAAATCTCAAATTGTCAAAAAAATAAGATTTTAGCTTTCCAAAATCCCTTAAAATTACGAGGTAAATACTAATTCATTTATCGCGTTCGGTGTTTTCGTATCAATTCATGTGTAGAGTCCAACAGTCGCATGTGGCTTTTGCAAGCCGAACATTCGGTATGAATTGAAATCAAGCATTTAACAATGCTTCATTGTATCTCGTGTATTGTGAACCGGTGGTCATGAGTTCGAGCCTAGTGCCGCTGAAGTCTTGCCATGTGGAAGGGGCTGATGCGCATTAAATATGTCGAGGCCCAAACATCCTCCTACTGGGATCGTGTGGAAGTTAAGAGAGGGGATGCTAGCTCAGGTGGTGTCCACATCACTTGACCATGGTTCAAAATGACGAGTTCCGTCGCCCAAAGTCCTTGTGCAGCTTAATTTGCGGAGTCCACATTCACTCAATCAATCTAGTTCTTTTTTTCTCTTGGGCTTTAAAAATCATTTTAAGAGAAAGAAGAATCAAAAGAAGGTAAATTGTACTTCCCACTTGTACCGTTCAGAGAAAGAGACTAACGTCAAAAGAAAGAAAGAAAGAAAGAAATTTTCAATTAAATGTACAATGAACATCCGTGTCGAAATATCAGAAAACGGAATATCGAATAAAAAGAAAATAATAAATTGTACATTCTAAAAGAATTAATACGTATTGTTAAAGACGTGTGACGATTTTTGACGCCGAAAAGCAATCAAAGACAGAGAACACGTGACCTTACCAAAATCTGTCCACATTTCATTACATCTATGAAATCCACAGAACGTATCGCAGTAGGGAGTGAGTGTGAGAGTTATATTTTGTAGCCCAACCTTTAGAGTGGTTAGCCATGGAATGGGTTCGAATCCAGGAGAAGACATGGATGTGTGTAAATGTATAGTGCCTTTGCGGCATGGGGATACTCTAAATAGCCATCGAGCCACAAGTCCTCTCGTGGGGTGGGTGGAATTGGAAGAGAGGTGGGAGGCCTTGACCACTCCCAGAATTTTGTCCCTCTAAATTGGGGTGGAACCGAGCAAAATCGTTCTTTCACCTGCATGGTGCTCAAAGCTAAGGCTAACGACAGGCGTTAAAATTTTAGCCCATAGCCGCGATGAATTTCGTGGGACTCGATCTGACTTCGTCAGGCAAGTGGCATTAGTCACACCAACAACTATACAGCTGGACGAGAGCTGCTGCTGATGGACCTGTTACTATTGAATCAGGGTCAATCAACGAGGATGACACCTGAGCTGTGGAAAGCCGCTCTTTTTTCCAAACCACATCAACGGAAGGACGTTTGAGCCTCGATATGTTTAACGTGCATCGGCTCTCTGTATACGGCGGGTCTTTATCGGTACCAGGCTGGAAATCATGAAACTCCAGCCTAGCGTTTCTTACCTTGACCACTAGTCTTCCGCTGCCACATCGCAGCATAGAATCTTAATTCGTTAAGCTGAAATACTAATCATTTTAATGTCCAATAACTTGTTATTTTATTCTCTTATGTAACTTGTTATGTAATGTTTGCACTTCTACTGTGTTGTCTTACACTGAAAAGGGATGTTTAAAAAATACATACAATTGAATTGTATGCAATGTATTTATTTCATAATATAGATATGTTTTTTTAGGGATTTTTAGAAGGTTTTGTTATTTTATTATTTATATTTAAGTACTGAATAAAAAGAAAATAATAAACATTGGTTTAAATAGGATATTCATTAATAAAGTTACACACGAGTCATATATTATTTTTTTTCACTCATCCTAAGCTACATAAGTTTGAATTTCATCGAATAAGGCCATTTACGAGAATCTCTTGTTCTAATTTATGTGCAGGTTCTAATCTTAATACACATTTTAAAATTCTTGTTTCCCAATACAAAATAATTTTCAAATTTTATTTTATTTTTCTTAATCACATTTTAAAGCATAAGGGCTGAAGTGAAACAGCGATGTTTAAGTAGAATCTACGATTATAAAATTTTAAAGTGCGAGTTTTATGTTTAGTTTATAATGAAAAATGTATGTGTTTTCCTTACTGCAATTATATTTGTTTATTTAACGGGACAAGAATATAAATTATATTCTGAAAAAAAAATTACACTGATTGCCTCATTTGTCCACAGAATGTTTGCGATGAAGTTTTATTATGTTGTAACGTCTGAGACGTCGCGACAGCGATACTCGTTTGTATTTTGCATCATGTTTCCCAACTGTGCGTGCCTTAAAGCAAGCGGAAAATTGTATCGCCGTGGCCTGGCCTCTGAAAGAGCCTCCTTCCATTTAGCTGGGAGATAACTTCATAACTCTCGGAAGTGCGAAGAGTTGTCGAAAGTAATTAACGCCGGTTTCCGACGGAAGTGCTTATTTCGTTCACAAATCTTTCCCAAGCACTTTGAGGCTGGGAATTAATTTGCTTTGGATGCTGGGTTTCGAGATTCTGTTCTGTAAACTCATGCAACTAATCTACGGGGCTTATTTGAGCAAGAAAAGAAAAAAAAGGGCAAAACGCGATCACTCGTTGCTGTCTTACGAAAAAAAAAAATATTTCGAAAATTCGAAAGTCATAAAATCGTTAACAGGTCCACTTATTTCTGAAAAATATAATTTACCTCGCCTCATTTATTTTCTTATTTAATCATTCATTTTGAAGCAATCCTAAGAAAATCGATCGTTTGTAACTAGATCACTTACTGATTTCTTGTGATTTTGTGTTAAATGCATTTCATTTTATACCCGGATCTGCTTCTTAACTGCTGAAAAAAAGAATGGGAAGAAACAATATTAATAGATAAGTTTATTGCATTGGTGAAAGCAAAATGTAATTTCTGTAAAAAAAATACAAAAAAAAAAGAAAAAAAATGGATTTTAATTTTTTTTGAGGAAGATAATCTTTAGAAAAGACTTAAAGAGACTTAGTTGAGGCGAAGGTATATTTTTCTCTTTTAGGTATATTTCTCTCTTTTATCATTTTTTTCTGATATACCTATTCCTTCACACACAATCTTGAGATTACTTATATACACAGAAATAAACATCCCCATTCCAATTATATAACAAAAGAAGTTAGTGCCATAACGCGTTGTTAATATAGCTTTATATATATATTTATCTACTCACTGAATTTCTCTTGTACAGAAACACACACAAATTGTATTATTCTCTTACATATGATACGTGCAATCTATTCGAAAATTCCAGACAAACAGAGATACCATTCGCCTACGTCTAGCTTCCGCGAATGGCTTAAGAAATCTTGTCTACTCTTTCCACCACTGGAGTGGATATCTCCAGAACCCCGAATAAAGCCTTATCCACCTTGGAGAATTTCTGCTTCTTGAATGAAAACACCGCAATTGTGTTTGTGTGTGTGAAATTCTCATTCTGAGTTGTGTCTTTCATCTCTCGACAAACAGTATTTCGTTCTTTTAAACGACAATCATGCTCGAGGCCCTTTGATCTTTGCACTTCCCTCTTTTGAGGGGGACCGACTCCCTACTTGTCTTTCCTAATTTCATTTTTAGCAGAGTTGACTGGTTATTGAATTGAAGTGGAAATATTCGAAATTTTCAGTGAAGTGTTATTCTAAAACACACCAGAAGGAATCAAGTTTTTTGACAGTCGGTTTGTTCTCGAGAATTGGAAGCCATCTCGTGAAGATCAAGTTGTTGAAGTTCGAATGGAGAGAGAGAGATGGTGTTTCGCATTGGGGGGGGGGGAAACGATTTCGTTTGCATAATATGAGGGTATTGAATACAATGATGTTTATTAAATTAATTATTATAAATTTTGGAAGCATGAATTAATCTGAAAAAAAGGCAATGCAGTTTTTGAGACAAAAATGGAGGTTACTAATTTATAGGGTATTCTATTCTACATAATGCAATGTATGTTGTGTTGTTGCTTATGCCACTAATTGAGGGCATCGTATCGAGGCCCACGAAATTCAGCGTGGCAAGCGTCTAGTTTTTTACGTCCGTCGTTAGCTTTTGACAGTGTGATTTGGCTCGATTCCATCCCTGATTTTGAGGGAGAACACTCTGGAGGTTCCAGGGACTCCCAACTCTTTTTTCTTGTCCCTTTCACCAAACCCTCGATAGCTCTAAGAACATTTAGTGTCCTCATCGCGCACATACACTATGCACTTACAAACATCCATGCCTTCTTCGGGGTTTGAACCCCGGCCCTAATGCACACTAACTACTCTACCGGATGGGTGGCTATAATGCAACATTTTAAATCAGTTATTCAAATTCTCAGAACTTTGCAGCGTACAAAGCGATAAATTATTAGAATGAAGTTCTTGTAGGTGAATGAAGAGAAAAATTTCGGACCTAACTACATAATTAATATTACATAATTCACTTATCACTGCAAATAATTTACTTTATGTTCTGTCTCCATTTGTCAGAGGCTTGACAAGATCATCTACCCCTTTAACTCTACTGTTACGTTACCGAATTATAAAACTAATCATTCAAAATTTTATATTTGTAAAAGTTTTTGTTTTATTTCTAATAGGGCTGCGGATTGGTAGTTTACCATTGCAAATCTAGTACATTACAGGGGAGCTGGTATCTCTTTTTTTCGCGTGACCCCATATAGGCGGTACACAAATCGCCGTAAGTAATTTTGGCTCCCAGTTTCCAACTCAGAAGGAGGCACTCCGGCTCCGACGATGTGAAACCAAGCAAGGACTTTATTTTTCTCAAGAGCACACACACACCCAAGCCAAACATGCACTCAAGGGAGCTTTTGCATACCGCATACTTGTACGTTGTCGACTTTTTACATCATGAAAATCTACCAACTTGGCCTGGGTCAAATCCGATCTTCCTAAAATTATGGAGCTTTTAATAACTGTTTACCAAAATATAAATGCAAATGGCCTCTGTGGCCAAATGGTCATGGTTACGAGTTCGTTGCTGGTGTTCTTGTAATCGAGATCCACAAAGAACTTTGATGTGTTGGTGCTTTCTTTTCTAGAGACACACACAGGACGTTCTCAATTGGATGTGGTTCAAAAGGAAGAATTCCATCGCCCCCCCCCCTTCTGAGGGAGACGACAATAAATGCGTTGATTTTGCATCACTGAATCAGAAGTGAAAGAAAATTGAAGATTATCTTTTCTTCACCTTCCTTTTTTGAGAAGCTTAGAATTATAATAAAAAAAATAACTTTTATAATATGATTGATTTCAAAGACCAGAAAAATGAGAAAAACATATTAATAAGAATCTTTTTTTATTCTAAATTTTACTTGAGATATTTTAGTTAAATTTCAGTCATCGGAATCGTGTTGGGCACACTTATTATTCTCAAATATTGCTTCCATGTATCTTCCAAATTTGGAACTTAACTTTCTTAAAGAGCTATTCTCTCTTTGGAAGTATCCAGTACCTTTTTTAACTCGTATTCAGTTTATTGCCTGTATAATATAGTGCACAATGAGTGATTGTTATTAACGAGTGATACTTTTCTGTGTTTTGCTCTTGCAATTTTATTTCCGTGATGCACTTTTTTGAGAGCACTTTGTATAAAATTAAAAACTGAGACCCTATTTAAGAAAAACCACAACCTAGATATTTAATAAGTGATTGCACAGCATAAGGGTGGAAATTCAGAAAAAAAACATCAATATTTTCTTTAATATGAACTTCAATAACATCGATTGTCCAAATAAACACAACGATATTACTTGGGGAGAGATTTCTTGCCTCTAAACCGATATTAAAAAGAAGAAAAACGTAAAGGTAACAGTGCAAAGCGCTTAGAGCGAAAGATAGAAAAAAAGAGGAAGAAAAAAAAGTAATGCGAAATTTCAATTACTCTCTCAACTGATTCGGCGTCGCCATTGACATTTAAATACCTTTACGGATCGATAGTCGAAGCATCAACTTCGGGAGAGGAACCTTTTCCTCACTTTTTTCAATTAAGGTTTCTCCGGAACCATGGCAGAGAGAAAGAGAGAGAGAGAGGTAACCACCGATTTTTTCCCCCTTACATTTTCTTTCTCAATTGGATTTTTTTTAATATCTCGATATTTCTCCGATTTTTCGATAACACATGGTGCCGAGATTCCTGCACGCTCTTTTCCATCATTCGAGTTATATTTATTTGTATGAAAATTTATTGTCACTTCTGTATTGATTTACTTAAGCCCTTTCTAAAATCAAAGTATCGACATCTGTTAATCTTTGACGATATTTTTCGGAATATATAAAACTGTATGGACAGATTTTTAAAGTTTCCCGAAAGCAACATTCATTTTAAGGAAAACATAATCCATAAACTATACTTCAGCCACTACTAACCTGTGGTCAAAATTGCTTTGCAGATATAAGCTTGGCATTTTGGAACACAGTCTTTTCTTTACGAGATAGACAGCTAACGAGATTTAAATTTTTTTAATAAAAAGTTAAGTTTTTGAAAAAGAGTGAAGGGCGATACTTTCATTTTAGACCAGGGATCGGTAAATAGCCGCCCTAAAAGAGTTTTTTGTGGCTCCCCAATACATTCAGAAAAGGTTGTAGGGTGCATTTGTCTTATTAAGCTAATTCTAAAATTAAATGCACTTGCAACTGTAGCTGAAATGAAATTAGCATAATAAATAAATTGAATAAAAGTGTCATTTTTTTGTTTGATTCCCATTTATTGATTTTCACAGGGTACACTTTGTACCTTTTCTGAAAAGCAAAGTACAAAGATGCGTCCCTCCTGCATCTTCCGTTTCCTAGAGAGCCCCAAAACGTTTTTACTTTACCCATCATATCGTTTCACTTTCAGTGATGGTGCTTAAAATAAAGAAATACTCATTATGAAAAATAAGTAACCTAAAAGAAAGTGAAAAATCGTTCAAAAATAGAAATATTTTTAAAAAAGGTCACAATTATAAACTCTGTGTACCCTTCAAAAACACAACCCAATGAAAGTGGATTTATTAAATTTCTGGCAATGACCAAATGGTAGAGCACTTTTCCCTCTCTTTCTGGGAACGACTTATTTTCTTGATAAATTTTGGAGAATTTTCAGCAAATGCATCTCATTTGACAAAACCGCTTCGTCATTTCTTTAAAAAAGGCCATTTTACATACATTAGTTTTAACTAGTTAAACGAAATAAAAGTTTGAATTCGTCCGCATACGTTCGGTGTTTCTTCTAGTTATTATAAAATCCGTATATATAATTCGCTATATGACCTAGATTTCAACTTTAAATAATAATTGAAAGTTAAAATAATTAAAGTATCCACTAATCTGTGATGTTGAAAAATAATTATTTAGAAATAAGCTGTTATACTTTTGTTAGACTGTATCATATGCATTCAGACAATTTAATGGGTTGAACAACAACAACAAGTAAAAACAAAGTGCGTTGTAAACAAGACGTTAAAATTTCAGGTATTGACATCATTAATATATTTTACCAGCAAAGTATGAAATACCGGCAATCTATAGAATGCCTGACATTTTTAGGCAAAGTATGAAGTAGGAGAATTATTACATACTTTGCCTGGTCATTCTATGGAACACCCAAAGATATTTAGGCAAAGTATGAAAAAAAAGTCAAGGCTATTATATCAATGACGCACATTGCTAAAAATACCGAAGTTATTCTGAAGGAAATAATGAAAAAAAAAGTGCCATTAAAAAAATTTTCAAAATACATTAAACGAAAAGAAAGTTGTACCAATCAAAATTTATGTCTTTCTTAATAAGGAAAACAAAATTTTCATATAAAAGTAAGAAGTTAAAATTAACCTACTCGTTGCAATATGGTAGGCTTGAATGACATTCTGAGTTACACTTCATTACATTTTTCACGCTAAAATAATTCTTACTTTGGTACCTTGTTTTACACATACATTTGACGAATCCTTGGTCCAAATTTTTTTAATTAAAACATGTACAGAAAATGAAACAAAAATAAATTTTTCACTCGCACTTTTTTTTACTTGCCTAGTCTGATGATTTTCATTTTATCTATAGGCATCTTCTTTTTTAGTGTAACCATTCAGCAAACGTGAAGTGCACAGGAGAAAAGATAGTCATTTGGCACCAAACCCTTATCTATCGTAAAATTGCGTTATTTGTTAATGTTTTAATTTTTTAGGGCTTAATTTTTAAGTTAAGGCTTTCAAACTTCACAAATCGATTACAAACAAGGATAATTTTTAAACAAAAAATGTAAAAAAGTACGGCTGAAATTATTCCTCGCAAAAACGGTATTAGAAGAAAAACACAAAACATTTTTTTTTTAAATCCCAAATTTTAAATAATTTTTCAATATTTGTACAGATTACGGATAACATTGTTCTACACATGGAAAAAAGTTTAGTGAGATTATTTTTATAACTGACGAAGTTATTAAATATTAATTAAAATTTTGAGTATTTTTTGAAAAATCATTAAAAAAAAGTTTTGGGCATTTCTTTTTTTAAATGACTCATTCTAAAAGAGAAAATCATGAACTTTTTAGTGTAGAATACCAATTCATTAACATGAAAAAAATTCATACGCAATGATTTAGAAATCATTTTCATAAAAACGCATTAATTTTGATTCATTTTTTTAAAAAAATCGTAAAAAATACAAATATTTTTATTTTGTAAAAACATTTATACCGTATCGTGGCGGAATAAATGGTCTTTTTGATTCTGTAATTAATTTTGTCTGAGTTTAATAGAAAAAATTAAGTCTCTATTTAAAAAACCTAAAAATTGAAAAAAAACCCCCCCCCCCATACCGTTCTTTATTTTGAGTTGCCGAATAAAATACCAACAGGGGTAAAACAATTAGGCATTTTAAGGTTTTTAATTAATATATTTTTTCCTATTTGCAAAATCGGAATATAAATGGTAAAAACAGATTTCTCGGATTTTGCCCAATACTTTGTACCTTTGGCGAGTTTCAACGTTGTGCGGTTCGTGAGAAGATAGACGTACATACAAGCAAACAAACAAAGATAAATACGATTGCTTACCTTCTAATTTTATTAGTGTAGATGATAACGCCCCGTTTTTTTAATCTCGATTTATTTTGTAGTATTTTTGATATCCCTCCTCCTGTTTTTTTTCGGCCTATCGAATGACCTAAGGCCTAATGATTTAATTCGGATATTTTAAATTTTGACATTTTTGACTTATCTGTGGAAAAGTGTATCTTGAATGTACTGATCGTTTGTTGGCGAAGAACTAATACCCTTAAATAATGAAAATAGAGTATAAGTGAACTTGGGGACAAATAGGGTTGACAAATGTAAACAAGTCGCCAAATATGCTAGCTGAAACAGGTGTTCCTACAAAAACTCAGAAGGAATAACATGGTTTTTTGACGAAAAAACTTTAGAAGTACCTCGAAGGTGCTTCCAGGCCCGTATAAGGACAATGCAGAAATGCGGCCTTTGAAGTTTTTAAACGTTTCATTGGTCTCATGCTCCATTGTTATAGTTGATTTGAATTGCGATGTGTTCTGTATTTGTGTTGTTTTTGAATCTGTGCTTTTGTAGACTTAATAGTGCATTTGTTTTCTTTACAAAGAAAATCTAATGTCTTTACGACAAAGAGTTCCATAATAAATTATGGTTTACTCCAAAAGAAACTGCGTTGACCTTTCCCCTACTTAACAGACGATCCACCTCTTAGCAGTACGATAAACGAATAAGATTCAATAAGCTTTTTGCGTACTATATGGATATGCTTAGTACACGAAACAAGATTAATTGGTATACTATTTTAATGCAGCCAATTAACGTTCAAAGCTCCAGGAAACAAAGCCATCATTACAAAAAGTTAAATATAAAAAAAAAAAAGAAACAATTTCCTTATTAAAACTTGTCAAGCAGTAAGACAGTTCATTATTTAGAAGCAATTCTTTTTTAGGAAGTACAATACAAAATGATTTTCGGCAGGGCTAAATTGACTCCTTAATTTCATATCTTTATCAGCAGATTATTATCATTAAAAAGTGTGCAAACAAAACATTATTTCGGATAGTAAATAGTCCCCATTGGGAAGATCTCCAGCTTAAACGTTTTTTATTTGAAATGAAATATGTCATTTTCTCGATGGACATATCCGCTTCCATTTGAGCAATTTATTCTAATAAGCTGCACTAATGCGCTTTGTCTTATTTCCAAAAGATGTTATCCCCGCCCGCTTTTATCGTCTCTTTCCAACATCCAGTCATTAAGCGCAATCATTTCGAAAGCCAACTCTTATCTGGCTTCATTCGCGGATTTCACAGAAGCATTTGATCCGTCATTAGGAACCACCGCATCAGAAGTCTTTATCGGTTTCTTGTTAAAGGATGATATCAAATGCGCTCCACCGTACCACCGAGAGAAAAATCATTAAGGAACTTCGCATCAGATATCGGATGTTTCTTTTGTGCTGGGAAGGATGTCTCCATTAAACGAAAATGACGGAAAGAAAACCGTGATAGATGTCTTGTTTTCGAGTTATTTATCCACTCTCCTCCAAAAACTTATTATAGGCTCCAGAGAGAAAGAGAGGTTTCCTCACACAAAAGAGTCATTCACACAATTGCCTCGATATTTTTCCTCCTAAAACTGATGGACATGAGTTTCACAAACTTTGTTTTATAGATTATTCGGTTTTGTAAAAAGCTATTAACGACAAATTTGAAATTAGCGCATATTTACTTAAAGGAAAAAAAAAATAAAAAGCCTGTTTTATTGACGAGGGAATTTTTATTTGCTTTTATCTCAGTTCAAATTCGAAAAAGAAATTCAAGAAGAAATGGAGCACGAAATTTATGATAGTTCAACACATGAAATGACAACTGTGACTTTTTGCGAACATAAATTTAATTTCAAAACATTCTTAAATTAAACGGATTTGTGAATTTTTTTTAATTATACAGAGAGAGAGAGAAACGTATATTTCATCACTAATTATACCTAAGGTTATCGAACCACAAATTTGTATTCAAAATTTTTAAACATCTTCCGATCGTTGCATTGTTCTTGGTTTATTTAATTTTTTTCAGTGCATGTGTCTTATTTTTTTTGGTATAAAATATTAAAAATAGATGTCTCTCTGAAATAGAGTTCGTACGCATGGCGTGTATTTCTTTTAAAAATGTTCACAATATGAAACAAGTAATTATTCAATTTTTTATATTATTTTATTATTTTATGATTATTTGAATTATTTACTGTTTTGAAGAAATCGTTATTTTAATCATAAGATTTCGGTTTTCCTTAAGTGAGAATGTGCGATACTTAGACCGCCTGGGTAGTCTAGGAATCTTTCCCCCGGGCCTCTTATGTCTTTCGTAAACATAGCGTACAATACTCTAGCGCTAATTTTCTGTATTTCTCAACCGTTCTCTTCCTTCACCTCACATTTGTAACAACGATTTTCAAGTAAAGCCTTTTTATGGGGAATGGACGAGTGTTCGTTGCAGATTGGCATCCAATAGGGTACAGGTGCTAATAAAGACACTCAACCTCAAAAAGAATGCAGAAAATCGACAGCGCGCATGTCGTATGATTATGCGGTATGTTAAAGATACCAAGAGTGTCTGTTTGGCTTGGGTGCTTTCGGCAATATTAGATTCCTCAAATTTGGCCTCAAAATTACTTTGTGACAATTGGTGCCCACCTATATGGGGCACACTAAAAATTACTTGGTCTAAAATTGAAATTTTAAATCCGCAGCCCCATTTGAAGGGTGTAAAAAGGACCAGGGCTGTAGGCCAGGTAATTAAATCTCTCCCATCCAAAACTGCAAATGTGTTCTGTATGGCTGTTGCTTGATCGGGCCATTTATGCATTGTAATACAGGAACAAAAACTATTCGACTCAAGCGCTTCCATTTGGAACATTTCCAACGTGCGTTTTTTTTTTTTTTTAGCTTACTCGTTTGCACTTGAACACGCGTTGATCCACTGCTTCTCTGATTTTCTGTGGGGGCGTTGTTGCTCTTCTGCTCTCGATTTTCTCAATGTAATATCAGGAAAATTTGCTTTTTGTTACCACTGTGTTTTTTTTTTTTTTTTCGTATTTCTAATAATTTTAAATGGAAAAAACTACGAAATCTGTTTTTCGAAACGTCTCTTAACTATCGTTTTCGTTTGTTGATTTTGGCTTAAAAGTTTTAAAATTAATGTCTTGACTCCAACTTCTTCCGGTGCCCTTATACTGGAGATAAGTTTCTATGTGCTTCGCGTATTTGCAGTATTCTGGATATAAATCAAATTTCAAAAGAAACGTGTAGCACCCAACAGCGTACATGAAGGCAAATTAAAAAATGTTTGGTTTATGTTATAAATGCAGATGATTAAAGTGACCGCCAAGTCGACGCCAAAGATGCCAGCAAACACGTAATATCAGGCCTTTAAAGCAGCGTCTCTCAAACCTAGGGAGCGTGATAACCCTACATGGGGTTCGCGAGCATACCAAAAAGTCCCAAATAAAAGTTTTTTTTTTTTAAAAAAGAATTATTAAAATTTACTGAAAGGAAGCAAAACACAATGTATTCTGAATGAATAGAAATACACGTTGCCCTTTTATTTTTTGCTAACTTAAAATATCTATTACTTAAAAGTAACATATACAAAATTTAATGCTTATCTTGATTACCTCTGTGGTTTATAATAAAGATCGTATGGTAGATTTAGTTTCATAGAACATTATTATTATATTCAGTACAATGTTAATGTATAGAGGGGGGCAATGAAAATTATGACTGAATATCGGGTCGCAAATATTGAAAGTTTGAGAAGCACTGCTCTAAAAACTCTTTAAAAGGTTCTTCCAGGAACGAATTTTTTTTCTGAAGGAAATGAATGAAAACCAAGCTTTGTTTGTCTTCGAAGTTTAGAAAACTGAGAAGAAAACAACAATTATTTGAACAGTTTAACATCTTTGAGAAAGGTCGTATTCTTGGACTTCATAGTAATGAAGGGTTATTTCGATAGATTGCACCTCATATAGATTGCCCAGATGTTAGAATTTCATGCTCTGTTGGTGGTATTAGATACATAGAAAGAGAACTACGACTAGAGAAGGTGGAAGCGTGTTGCATGTGCGAAATGTACCGTCTTAGTTCTGGACATTATAGAAACAGTGATGTCCTCGCTGCTTCTACCTACCTACCTCATTATTAGATGCTTGCATGCTTCTAGGTTGATTATACAGAATGCATTTGTTCTTGACATCACAGCAACTTTGTCAGAAATTGAAATGGTGCCACGAAAAAGCGACAAGAGTTCCAAGCAAGTTCTTCTTTTGGGTCTCGCTTGTGTCTTAGTGCGGACTGCACCCGTGTGTGGAGGTAACGTGGTCAGTGTCTCGTTTGTCTCGTCACACATCCAAACAGGATAGTATAACTGTATTTGATGTGATTTAAGACGATGTTCAAGCTTCGTTGGTCTTCATCAGAGGCGTTTTGATGACTCAAAGGTACATTAGTGTGGTCCTTCAACAAGGGGCCAATGCTTTCATCAACACTCCTTACAATCCTCTATTTTAACAAGACAATGCTTTTGCTCATAACGATGCCATCTCAAGAGTTTTCCCAGTAGACATAGACTGTATGCTGTGGTCAGCATCATCTCCAGACAGGTAGAAAATTTATGAGATGCTGCAGGCTATAATCTTAAGAATCCGCTGCTACAACACGTTTTGCAAGATATACAAAACTCGATATGCATAAGTTGAGTTGAGTAAAAACACTATTAATAGAGCGTCCACGGCTCTATATCATGACATGTGGCAGAATACATTAGAAATAATGGCGGTTCATCATATTACTGTGAGTTGTACTGATTTTGAACTTTGGCTAGTAAATTCTGTTAAATCCACGCTAAGATTTGAGCCATTTGGTGTTGAATACTAATTTACTTTCAAATATTTTGGTTTCAATATTACTTCTAAATGCACTCATAATCTGATTTGTGGATATAAATTTGGAACTTTTTTAGAAACAATGTTTTGAAGTTTTATCACACACACACATAAATTTCAAAACGTTCAATATAAGTTAATTAAGTATTCACTACGTTGTCATGACCTATAAATAATACAAATTTCGGTCTACCTTTCTTTTTTTTTTTTCCCTGAAGTACTTTATAAATTCGGAAATTTTTCCTGAAACAATATGTTGAGGTTTTAAAAAAAATTCAAAACATCAGAAGTAAATTCATTAAACATAGTTGTTAATTTTCCCTACGTTGGCATGGCCTGTAAATAAAACAAATATCTCACATTTTGTCTAAAATACTTTTAAACAAGAAATATAAAAAAAAGTAAGTCAATTTCTACTTAGATCAACAAAAAGAAATTTTATTTTAGTTACTTTTTATTTAATAGTTACAATTAATATAACTATGTATATACATATGACATAATCACACTATTAAGTGACAAAATAGAAAGCGATTTTCCTTGCGATTTTCCATTTTCCTTTCTATGTATGGTGTTGGACTATTTTTTGATTGTTACTATTTATTCATAAATGAAAATTCCAATAAAATAGTATAGTAAAAAGAAATCACATTCCAGAAATTAGGCCATCCCAGCTGGGATTCGAGGTCATGATCTTTGGATTAAACGTCCAACGCACTATCCATTGCGCGACAGGGACACAACGAACGATTTTTCTTTTTATATATGCTGTTGGACTATAATTTTTGTTTGTTACTATTTATTCATTTTTCAAATTTAATTCAGAAATTAAAATTCGAAAAAAAATGTATTAACATCAAGTGTCATCCACTACAAGTTTAAAAAATGTAAATGAACTTGAATGGGTGAATAGAAAGCATGTTATTAACGATTGAAAATTTAAACAAGATATATGTATGGGCACAAAGTGAATATTGGTAGTAGGTACTGAAAAACGACGCATGCAGTTAATTCTGGAGAAAAAAAGAATGTGGCTGTGTCATGGTAACGGTCGTTTGTTGTACATGAATTTGTCGCGTAACGGGAAATATTTTTTTTGTAAAAAAAGTGATTATTTATGTAGGTTGCGACATGGCCATCTGTCGATAGCTATGTCTTGGGGTTTCCGCGTAAGTTAGAGGTGTGAGATTATCGAAAGGATGAGACATTCTATAATTCTTAATACGACTTTTATTAAGAATTTAACTTAAATTACTTAGATAACGAACAAACTTATATTAAGTGAGAATAAACCAAAGTACACCGATTTAATTAACTCAGATCGCGCAATTAGATCACTTATCAATATAACTAATTAGATCCACCTAATCTCGATTCAATAATTTACTAGCGTTCAGAATATAATCCTCCTACCTTGGTTGAAGACTCAACGATACAGTTACTTTCAGGTAGACTGATGAGCTCGAGTGCAATAGTATGCACCTTGTATAGATTAGCGAGGGTGGGCGTCTCCGGGATTCCTGGGTAGCCGTCTAATTACACTTCTACCTTTTTTGAACTAAGCTTTCTCTAAATTGCCATCCTTGCTCACTAAACTTTCTATCCTTTTAAAGGTTATCTTATTTGCATTTTTGGTTCGTTTTTACTTCTTGGATTTGGGTTTGAAAAGTTTTGCCATTAATCGTGGCCGTCAAAGAACGTAGAAGTTATGTTAGAAGAAGAACGCGAGAGATGTCACAATGTCATAATCATATTTGAACACTAAGAAGTCCTCCAGGTTTCCATGGTTTTTTTATATTTTTTGATGGCAATTATTTCCCTTCAACGGATTCAGGGGAGTTATAACAAATAATTATTGTGTTATAACTTTATTTATATTATAGGCCTGTGGTACGAAAAGAACGACACAAATGGCATACAGGATACATCGAGATCGAATGTCATCAAAATGTCAAAGTTAACTCTATTACAATCAGTGAAGCTATTGATGTTGCGATATATGGCGATTCCACCGGCTTCAACACACAACCACATAATTTTGTGCATTTATGTCACACTGTAGATGCTTGAGTGGATCTTCACCGATGGTGTTGGCTGCCACATAACTGGTTATTGTGTTAGCATCAAATGAATCCCAGTGTAATGCTTATACAAAGTTTGAAAAAGTAAGAATTGTAGCCAAGCTTTTACCACTGACCACGCCGCTCAGATACGTAGATTAACATTATGTTAACGTTATGTTAACATTAGACGCCTAATCATCGTCCAATTGACGCGGTAGCTGCTGCGCCATTGTGTCCACATTACAGTAATCGCGTCGCAACCGACGCATCTGTAGGAATGACAGTCTCGGTGATACTAGACATGTACTAATCGGATCTAACACATGTTGATTCAGTGGATACACAAATCCGTTCGAACGTGACAACATGTGTACTTTGTCCGAATCCAGTAAGTCAGTGTTCCTCAAACTGTGGGGCGCGAGCATATTGAAACGTCGAGAACAAAAGATTATTTAAAAAAATTATTAATTTACTGAAAGTAAACGAACAAAATACTTTCTGATATAATAAAATATAAAATACACATTTACACTGATATAATACACTTATAAATGTATCAGTACTGTGCAATGTATTTTATTATTAATTCAACAATACTAAGTTAAGAACAAGTTTGATAATTATTAGTGACCCCATGGACTTGTGTATTATCACTTTTCTTGATAATTTGTACGGTTTTTAATTCATTCCTTAACTGCCGATTAAAAGCTACGCGATCCGCTTCCCAATGCCACCGTTTTTTACGTAGACGAGCGTATTTTGATGATTTTTGAAGAGGTGGAGAAAAGGAGTAAATAAGCAAATCCTCTGAACTACGTTAATCCTTCGCAAACACTGTTAAGGTCCTTTTATTATATTCCAAAGCCTTCGGAATAATTTTATGGATAGCACTGCACAGAAAAGATCGTTCTTAAGAAAGATGTATGCATACGTCCAGAAAATTAATGCTTTGGCTGAGCGAGACGTTTATGTACGTTGGTGGGACATACGAGGTTAAAGTCGTATTGTAGCTTTAGTGTCAAAGTATAGTATTATTGGATTCAATACATTGTTATTGTATGGAGAGGGCGCGATGAAAATGATGATAGAATATTGGGTCGCGTTTATTGAAAGTTTGAGAAGCACTGCAGTAAGTCTTACACGAAGCACGCAGTTTAAAGTCAGCCACTAGCTCTTCATTGAAAGTATTATTAAGCAGGGCTAAGTGTTTTTCTTTTGTTGACTTCAATGAGCGCAGAAACTATTGACGATCACACACATCACACTCATGTCCAATTAGATTATTAGAAAACGTCATAGTGAAACGTGCACTAACTGCTGTCAATGTGTCTTCATAAATGTCCGGTGATAATAGAGTCCGGTGTCGATATAGATGTGATTTCATCATCCACTTGCATAATTTCAACTGCTGCAGCTGCAGATGTACTGGGACCGTTTCCGGCACTGCTTGATTCGGTATTATGGTGTTTTAACGTTACCATTCGATTGCTCTTAAGAAGATCTTTCCAACCGTATACGATTTCTGTATTTGGACTTGGCTTTTTGACGCGTAATGACCGACATTATATATTTTTGATAATACTTTTTTTTATTTTAACACTACTATATTCATTGTCCCTATTTTACACTTATTGTTTTACATACAATCGATAGATTTTGAGGGAATCTGACGATTGAAATTAAAACGAATGTCAAAGAACGTCTTCGAGTCAGAAGTTATACTAAATGAAAATCTCGATATGCAGCAAAATTACCTGAAAATGGCGGCGTTCCCTCCTCCACCGCGTGCGAGGTGTCATAGTTCTTACTTAGCGTAATAAATTTTTTTTTTTCTTTTTGCTACCCAGTGGTGTAATTGAATTTTGCATAGAAATGATAGAGATACGTAGCTGCTACATCAAACAGTATCCCCCGATTTCGTTATCATTTGTTTTTTAATTGCCTCCCACTATAGAAGCAATTTTAAAGACGTATTCACGTCAAAATCCGTTTCTTATGATTACTTGTTGATAAAATATGTTTTTGTTTGAAAATACCCTAATATCATATTTTATGGAATGTGTTTTCTAAATTAGAATAAACTTTCCGATTCTCTTATCAGAAGTACCGTAAAACTTTCTGCAGGGTTATCGGAAAATAAGCACTTTCTTATTGTAGTCGTTCTTAAACGCTTTCTCCGAAGGAACTGTGCTTGTTAATACTTTCTCGCGAGAATAGACTTAAAGTTTCTTCTTTGATGTCTGATCTGACAGTAACAGCTGTGAATGCAAAGCGACTTGAGATTTCCTTGAGAGATGCGTATTTCAAAAAAGTATACTTAAAATTGTAAAATGGGTTTTTACGAAATAGGCTTAAGAGATTTTTCCCCTTGTACCGGGAAACACTGTTACGATAAGACATAAAAGTTTTCGTTTGCTTATAAATAAACATATTTTGAATTTATCACATGAAAAAATTTATGACATGCATTGAAAGAAATTTTTTTGATACAACATTTCGAAAAGTCTGTTTTGAACATTACGTGGATTTAAAACAAATGCTAATTGTTCTATCCTATGAAAGAATTGCTGATTTTTGCTGATTCAGTATTTTATCGCAATTCCCAAAAGAATAATAAAAACGAATAACGATTTTGTTTCCTAATGATATCTGTAATTTTCTGTTAATTATTCCTTCATTTAGAGTTTTTTTCAAAATTTCATTGCTCATATTACTGAAATTTATTTTTTTATCAAAAAGGAGTATTTTTTTCAAAGAAGTATTTGTCCACTTCTTTTTAAATTTTCACGCGTTATACGTAAATATTCATAAATACATTACCTTTCCTTAGATTTTTATTTGGTATAACTATTTATTTAAAAGTAAAAATAACTATTTAATTGAAAAATTCATTGTAAAAATAAAAGAATAGAAATAGAACACACTATTTTTTCATCGAACAATGGCGCGTATATATGTATTTGTAGGATTTACAATATGTTTATATAAGTATTTTATTATACTATATATATATATAAAATAATTCATGTTAATTTTCTCTTCAGTGCTTTTTAATCTATAGGGTGTACACGAGTTCATAGTACAAACTTTATGGGTAGAGGACATTGTGTAACAATCATTTATTGTATACGAATGTACGAGCGCAAGTGGCACGGTGAGACGCAAACAGGGAAAATAAAAAATGGAAAAATGGAGTTATCACTTGGTTGCGTTACCGGTTGGAGGCAGTACATGTCTAACCACCGTTCAACATGATGCATCTCAGTAGGGGAAAGTGGCATTCGCAATTGTGCTGACGTCTACGATGGGAAAATTTACGTAAGCCGAAAAAGCAGACGACAAATGGTAACGGCAGAGCAGGGCTACGAATGTATCTCGTGCAGTTTTCTGATCAACGAATGTTGCATCACAAAATTTTTCATCGGTCACATGGTCGAAACGTTCGTTCCACGTTGCCTGTCATGATACTGGTCAAGGAAGAGCTGTAAGCAGTCCAAGCCTCGATGAAAGCATCTTGAACGTTGTGTGGCTGATCAAGTGCAACAGATGGTGCTCATCACGTAAGTGTGAGTCATCAGACCGTTTATAGAATGTTAAATAAAAATCACTTATACACTTCTTTCACTTTTCAGGCTGCACTAGAATGCTTGAAATATAGAGCTTAGAAGTGGGTTGATCCATATTTTACGACAACAGAGGGAAGCAATTTTAAGAAAAAAAACGCCGATAATTATTTCAATGGGTTGTAACTCTGAAAATAATGTGAAGTTTTCAAACATTTTAGTTGAGCTTCTGTAAAGAGGTCTGAGCTATATACAGGCAAAATATTATTATAATAGAAGCATTTTTCCCAAAAGGAGAACATTTTGAAAAAAAGATTATTCTAAGTTAATTTTTTGCCAAAATATTGTATTTAAATCACCTTTTTTGTCAAAATGTCCTTAAAACAATTTTATACATGTAGTCTAATCTAAGTGACACTAAATATCATGAAAATTATACATTTAGGCGCTTTTTTAAAATTATGGTTCCGAACGTAGTCGGATACCTTAAGGTCTCAAAGGATATGACCTAAAAGTCTTAGCCTTTGAGGGAGGCCTTAACTTGTAGGTCAATTCTAAGTATATATTTTTGAATACCGCCTATTCGGGTATGTCATACCTTGCGCGTGAATCACCATTGCAGTTCTAAATGCATGCGCATGTTTTAAATGCTTCTTATGCAATGTTATATTATTGTATTTATGATGAAGAAATGTGATATTTAAGTAATTTAATAGATACAATATTTACTAGATATAGTATAACAGTATTTTCTATTGAAGAAAGTCACTTTGTGGGGATGATAAGGAAGAATCAAGCCATGAAGAGTATAAAAACAAAAATGATTTCTCTACTGAAATCTATCCGAATAATTAAACTGAGGGGGCACATTATATTCAATGGCCAGAAAATGAAATAGTTAGCCTATGACAATATTTTTGATTTCTTGAACTTTGCGAATAATTAATGCTAATACTATTCTGTTAAGTTCTCAGAAACCACCTACTAAACACCGAACCAGACGCTGATTTCTGTAATTTTTTGGATTTCGATTTACTGAAGAAAGTAAAGAATGTGGAAACCAGCAAGCAATGCTTCTACGAAATTTAAAAAAAGAATTAAGATCCAGTGAAAACATCGCACTCACTCGCGACGAATATTAAAGTAGTGTATAAACAATGTACTGAATACCCTAATAAAAAGAGAACAGAACAACTAAATTCACGTGTGAAAAATGTAATAAACATATTGTATTCCGTACTTTTCTTCCTTCTTCACTTTTGTATGCAAAGTTTACTGTAAAAAATCAGAATGTAAACACCCTTGGGTGTGAGATACCCTGTGCGTGAAATACCGTTTTTTTTTTTTCGCAAGGAATGCCGGGTTAAAATGTTATAATTATCATGATCCGTCAGGAAAGATAGTAATTTGCCTATTTATTAAATTTTAATAGAATGCATAATTTTGTTAATTTTGTGATTCTTTTTCAGTATGCTTTTATATTTAGTTAATTTAAGTTTTCTTACACATTTATAACTTGTTTGTAATATTGTGAAGTAATCAATTTAAAGCCTCAATGACTTAAATCGTTTTTCTCATTATAAATCAAAATCTTAGAAATATATAAAGATATAACAAATTGTTTTAAACTCTCCTCTCTCTCTCTTTGTGTCTTTTCTGATTTCATTTAATTCTCTTCTGTCATAATTATAATATTATGTTTCATGATCTGCGTAATTAGGGAAATGCAAAACCATAGTATATTCGCCTTCGTCCCAATACATTCGTTTTATTTTTGAAACTTTTACCCTCTTTTACAATAAAACTGTAGAATATGCAAAGTGTATTTTTGAATTGCGCATTTGGAGAAAAATGTCGGCAGTGCATCTGCGAATTTCCCAGGCCAATCCCATCCACAGAAAACGGGGGGAAATATTATTGTTCGCTCTTAGAAAATAGACGGCAACACGTTTCTCTTCATCCGGGATTATACAATCATGCGATGTTTGTTTAGCGACATTCTTCGTTTTCAAACGGAGGATTGAGAAGTGAAGTTTCGATTCAACTTCTCAACTCTCTGGAATCTTTTATTCGAATTTCATTTTTTTCCCATTGCTTGAAAATAGTTTCAAAAAAGAATTGTCTGCGACGCTTTGTGGAACGAAAGGTTTCTACTTTGTGAGAATCTTACCTGTGTGGAAAAGAAGAGGTTTCTTATTTATTTTTGAAAGACTCACGAATGTAAATATTCATCTTACTTTTCGGAAGAGTTATGTTGTGATGTATTAAAATCCTGTTTTTTGCTTCTCTATTTATAACTAGAAAAGCGTGAAACGTATTTTTATGTGTAAAAACATGTTTGAGCATGCATTTGAAGATCTTCTGATACTCTTTCGGGTGTTTCTTAATTTTTCTAATTTCTGGGAAAGGTTTCCTTTGTAACGGGAATTAGTAGTGAATCTCATTTCTTCAATGAGTTTCATGTGTGAGGGAGAGTATCTTAGCGTCACACTTCATTTGTAAAAACCTTATATTTGTTTCGATAGCGAGGCACATTTCATGAGTATTCCCATTTAATCGGTCCACATGTCATCAGTATTATCAGTAAGTCACGTGGCATCAGTATTGAAAGAGTCACATTTCTTTAGTATTATCAGTGAGTCACGTTTCATTTGACTCTCTTACATTTGTGAATATTAATCCGGGAGAGAGCAAAATAGTCAATCCGGGATCACGAAATCTTTAATTCTGGAAAAACTGTTTGCTTGTTACTAATGTTCATTTTAGTATCCTCTAATTTGACAGTCTTCATGGGAACTGAAGTGTCTTTGTCACATATCTGCCTCTTTTCTAATCGTTTCGAAACTATCTTAAGGTACTTAGGGTGACTGAGTTCCCCTGGCGACCCCATTTCTTCCAAGACATTTTCAATGAACAGGATAGATTTCCCTCTATCCCTAATGTAAATTTACTAAATGTTAATTAAAATTTCCCTAAATGTAAATTTACAGAATATAAAAAAAATGCATCCGCGATTTCCTTATGATTACGTTGAAACTTCGGAACAAAGAATGGATCAACCAAAGGCAGGACCTGATGAAATAATGGATAGTAATTTTGATAGCCAAAGTCAATTTGAGAATCACGGTGCTGTTGCAACGTTTGAGTCGAAAGGAAGATTTTGAAAATGCTACCTAAAGAACTCCATCGAAAAAGATATAAAACCTCAACCCCTACTACAAGACACACAGCACCCGTAAAAGAAATACCAGCAAATGTTCCATATATGCCAGTATTATTTAAGAATAATAAAACTACAATTACTTTCATAAAGTATGACAGCTTTGCCTGCAAATATCGTTCTTGTAATGCTACCAAATGTGTCACAGACACTTTTCGCATAAACACAGTCCAACACATTTGAAATATTTTAGTTCGATTGGATCGGATTCTTTCTCAAACTATCGATGAAATATTAAAATTCATTAAAAATAGGTAAGCATACTTTCTCTTGAATAAATTATTGGCTGCAATAAAGATTTTTATGGAGCACAATAAAAATAATTATAAAAAAAAAAACCTGCGTCAAAGCGCGCGATCACTAATGTTAGTCTAAAGTGCGCGACTGTTCCCGGGGGTTAACAGGAAACTGTATTCCATCCTCGAGTGGCGGGTCATAACATTGGTTTTCATCATTGAATCTTATTTCAGCATGGAATTACTTATCACCTTACTCTAAATATAACAATAGATAATATTTCATTGCAAAAATAAAGTAAAGAATCACTTTATGACATTGCATCACTTGTAATTTTATTTTGAATTTGCTTTTTTCTGTATTTTTATGCGGATACGATAGGAACTTATAATTATAAACATTAAAGGAAAAAAATGTAGCTTTGAAGCACAACGTTCTTCCTGCTTTTTCAAGAGTCATCTCAATGTGTGTGTGAGTAAACCTTTGGTTTCAATGACCATAACCTCCACAATGAGAAAATTATTTTAAGATTTTTCAGGCTCTCTTGCCTTACTTCGAATTGGAAACAAAATTTCAAAAAAAATTGTATCCTATTTTCTCCTACATTTTTTTTTTTTATGAATCAATAGGTGCATTTTTAAATGGATTCTTTTTATCCACAATTTGGTTTATCCAGCCTTCGAGTTAAGCGAGTTCCTTTTATAGAGTGAGTACTTTATTGATGTCAATCTATAAAACAACATGAAGTTTATTGGTAACGGACTTCGAAAATTTGAATCATGGTGAAGGGACGAGGATTACGTTAAGTTTTGAGCTGGAGCCCCATTTCCGAACTTCCCCACCACGTTAATGGGGGAACTTTCACACTTGATAGATTTAACGTGCATCAGCCCCATTATATGCCAGCCACGAGTGTGTGAACATGAGCCCTGGGCTACCGCAGCCACGTGTCTTTTACGGAACTTTTCAAAGTATGTGTGTGTGTTTGTGTTTGCCTATCTATAAAGCATGTGTGTCGTGGCACTTTAGAATGTAATATTTGGCATCACACCTCTGCCACACGTATACATGTTATACTTCTCTAAACTTGGAATTATGACTTATTATAAGTGAAAGTTTCCTTATCAAGTTTTTGCTTTACTGAGTTAGTAAATAGTTGAGTTTATTACTGAAGTCACACCTGAACTTAAAATCTTGCATGAGCTTCCCCTTTAGTGTGATTTTCCACAAACCATGATTCAAGTTACAATGTTATTTCTTACATATTTGCCGTTGTCCGCTATCTTGTTACAACACCATCCAACATGGGCCTTTATCCAATGCAATTGGATGAGTGTTAGTCCTCTTCCTCATTCTGAATTAAGAAAATGCCTGTCTTCTCTTCCCTAAACAGACATCAATATAAAATCTCGCATCCAAGTTGACACTGCTCTCCTTGTAGTGGAAAGTTTAGTAGTCCATTCTATAGCTCGTCCTTAATGAGTGAGTGAATAATAACGTGGCACACTGTTTAGCAACACGAGGGCCTTTGGCGACGAACCACGTAAGTTTGAACCATCGTCAAGTGACGTGGACGACACCTGAGCTGGCACCCCTCTCTCCTAACTACCACACCACACCAACAGGAGGATGTTTCAGCTCTCGAAAAATTTAACGTGCATCGCTGCCCTACACGGCGGATTTTAGTGGTACTGGGCTCGAACTCATGACATACCTGCCATGATCCAATACCTTGACCACTGGGCTACCGCAGTCCTTCCTTAATATTAATGCTGTCTCTTGGAAGACTATGTTGCGCAAAATTTGATAATATGGGACAAGGACATTGTCCATTCTGCAGGTTTGTTTCCTTATAACCAACTCAAAGTGGCTCAGAGAGCTCCAATTTTTACATCATGAGTAGTACCTGGTGAGGTGTGTCTATTTCGAAATGTACATAATTTGCTGGTCACTCTTTCTTTTCACTGTCTTCTGAAATAATTTTGAAAAAAATTTTGACCCCTGCAAAATAGATATTTCTATTTAAAGCTAATTTTTAAGCTAATTTAATAGCTAATTTTTGTCACTTATCATTATTTTTTGTCGTCAAGTTTTACTGATATTTTCTGGTTATTGATGGACCGTTACAAATTTTTCATTTCTGTTTAGAGTCATATGCTTGAAAATTAAAACGTAAATTGTTTCGGTTTATTAATCCCACTTAACGATTTTACGTACTTATTGCATTCTATTATTCGAGATAATGAAAGGGTCTCAGCAAATCTTTGTTGTCTTTCTACTTATAATGGTATTTTAGGTCAATTTATTAATTTTGGGTCATTATTGTTTGGAAATGTATTGCAGAAAACACAAGAAATGAGATTATTACGGATTTATGTGCCGGATATATCCAAAAGGCAAAACGCTATCAACTTTCTTCCTCACATTTTGATGAATGGTACTGTAAAATTATTGCTGCATTGAGTGAATTTATAAGAACTTGTGGGAGAAAGAGGGCCCTGAAGGCTGTGTTAAAAAGAGAGTTAGAAGTCCATCATCACATTGCAACTACAATTTCTTTTGTTTTTCTTTGTAGGTCCATCGTAAACTTTTTTTTTTTGACACGGCACGTCTGAATCATTTTTCTTCCTTTTAATGCTGTGGTATAAAACTAGTTTTATATCTCAGAAAATAGCCTCTAAAAAAGGGGAAGTCCCTATATCCTGTGTTTAGAGAAACCATCGGAGAGCAATAACCGTCTCATAATAAACTTCTGGTCTCTCTCTTGTTCTTTCCCTTCCACTCACAGACAATAAACACTTTTAAGTATCGATTTAATGTCACACCATCCCGAGGGACCAAAGTTTTTGTTTTTATGCTTCGCCTGTTCCTAGTGGCAGAAAATTGTAAAGATGTAGGTGGAGTTTTTGCAAGTGGGTTGAGTGGAAGGTATCATTCATCCATTTTGTTTCTTGGTTTATTTATGTGACATGTGAAGTGCTCTCTAAAAGTAAGTTTCTGAAATTATAATATTGATTAATAGTCAATAGCATATATAACAGGGATGGGCAGACTTTTCCAGGGCATGGGCTAGTTCTAATTTTTCAGTGGCAGTGGCGAACACAATAGGGGGAGAGTCCCCGGATGCGCACCTTTCCCTATACCCCGGGATTTTTTTTCTCGAATGATTATAATCCCATGTACCTAGCACGTAAAATTTAATTAAATATTTGTTACTAAAATTTTTTATTAAATAATGCTAATTGGTTTTCCAGCAATTTATTTTTTACTGTTTTTTCCCTGATATTAGTCCGCTAAATCAAATATATATACATATAATCAGCTGCGTATTGGTGTATGATACGAGAATGGCAGACTTTCGATCTTCTCCCCCCGGCCCGGAAAATTCCTGCGTGAGTTACAACCCATTGTCATAGGTATGGTGAGGTAAGGAAAAGGTATACAATATTTACTATAACTAATTAATAAATACGGAATATATGTACTTACCTACAGAGCTAAAATAAAAAAAACGAACTCCTTAAAACCACGTTTTAAGCAAAACGCAAGATAAAAACATAATAATAATAGCCACAAAAATAATAATATCAAATTAAACAATTCAAAGTTCATTTAAAAATAAAACCTTTTTATCTTTTCGTTGTTACAGTCAGTAGAAGACTTATATAATTTGTATACTGTCAGCCTGTGTTGAATATTGTGGTATGCAATTACTGATGGTTATCTTCCGACAGTCACCCCCAAAATACCTTGGTGGTCCACCAGTCGATCACAATCTACGTAATGCCCACCCTGGATATATAATACCTGAAGAATTATCGGAATTAAATCCTACCATTTGAAATATGTTCTTTGCGTGTAGCCCTCAAACTCTGAATTCATAATGATCCCAGATCCTTAATGGTTGTAGAGTAAATCTCTAAACATTTTGCTAACACACTTGAAATACTCTTTTGATTCTATTAAAATAGAAATAATTGTTATTCATTTGACTTTAAAAATGCATTTTAATTATTTTTCTAAGGACTTTTAATTTTTCTAAAACTTTTTTAAACACTCCAAGCTTAAAAAAAGCAATGTATAGAGTAATAGTTCTAAAGCTTAAATGAAGCTATTAAGCTTTCACTCTCCTATATTTTCTCCATCAGCTGTCGGAATTTTCAAGAAATCAATTTGTGTTTTATTTCCCTTAAATCTGTTTTTACTCTTAATACTAAAGGCGATTTTTGATCATTTTTATGCGTGAATGGTAGATCAGAATTCGATTTCAGGGTTTTTTTGGCATCGCAAATGAAATGAAGTGCAGAGACACGAGGCTCACTAAAATTGTTCTCATGTAGGATTCCTTTTACAACGGCCTCAAAAAGAAATCCATAGTTTTTCCATATCAATTCCTTTAAAGCGTCTATAATTGAATAAGGATTTATTACAATCTGCTCTTGCGTTAACAGATGGTTTTGTGAAAAATATAGAATGCGTAACGTTTTTTAGATAGATGTTCAGTGAAGCGCGTACAGAACACACATCATCACAATTTTCTGCGTGAGTTACAACTTTTCCTAGAAAATCTTTTATTTGAATTGTTAATTTATTAACCGAGTAACCAGGTAGAAAATATTTGACACAGGAAGATTTGAAGGAATTCGTGTTGGTGAACTATATCGTGAGCAGAAAATGCATATTTATATAGTTTGTTACAAATTATAATACCACAAGACTTTTTATTATTTCTTGTAAAATAATGAAATATTATATTCAAAGTCAGAATCACTCCATGTCATCCCATGCAATTTTCATGAAACTTGCCTAATGTAAAAAATTTATTTCGGATACACTAAACAGAATTATACCAAAAGCAGCTGTTTTAAATATACGAGACCTTATGTGAGAAAAGAAAGTTTTAGTCAATTTACCGAGATGTGCTCTATCGTTTTTCTAAATGACTTCAAAGCACGCGATTTGGCAATGCGTTCATGTAATTTTTATGAAAAGTTTTTGGATTAACGTCTCATAGCTTCACATTGGCTACTGCCGAATGATATTGTTTTTTTGTTTTTTTTCAGTATATTTAGCGAGACAAATAACCCCACATTTTTCAATGGGTTTTAGGTCAGGATTACTCTTGGCCTAGAAATAACACCAATTTTTTCTCATTTAAACCAGTCTTTTGTCGATCTAAATCTTGTTGGAACTTTCACTTCGGCTATCCAAAAATTAGTCAGACTATCGTATAACTTCCGTAAAACCAAGTTCATTTTGCAATCAATTCTTGTCGAAAAGATTTTCCTGCATTTAAGGTTGTTTTCGGCTAATGTTAAAGTATAGGACCCAAATTCGGAATATTTTTTCAAATATAAAAGTACTCAAGCATTAATATTATATTCTGGATTCTCCCTCAGGGGGCTCACCTTCTTTAGGTGGTAACGGGTGTCACAATCCCGAGGTATCCTAGTGATCTTTTCCTTTTCCCAAGGGGTTTACTATCTTTTGTAAACACTGGTGTCACGACCCCGGTATAACCCATTGATCCTTCTCTATTTTCGACCCTCCATCTTGTCATCCAATTTCTCCTTTTCTTCTTTTCCCGTCCAGACCACAGACCTATGAATGTTTGGCGCAGTATAGCCAAAACTGGCTCTTGCGCCATAAAACACCAAACTCATCATCATATTCTGGCTTTTCTATTCTGTAGAGAATCACTTATTTTATCATACTACACATTTTTATCCGAGTTGATGCATTATTTCTATTATAAAATGTGTTTCGCATTTCTTCTCTTATATCGTAATGATAAATGAGCTATCCTTTCACATGTTAAAAGGAAAAACTAATTATTTATGAAATATTTTGAAATTTTAAAAACATTATATTTAAACAAATAGATGAGTTACAGTGTCACAAATTTTTATAAAAATTGAAGAAATTTTTTCTGTCCGAAAATGTGCTCCGCGTTAAGTTCACGCTCTTGTGTATACAGCGAAAACAGCCTTAAGATAGCCACCCAGACTTGTGAACTTGCATCTGCTTACTAAACCAGGGGTCGCCAAAGTGGTGGTCCACGAGAAAATTTCGCTGGTCCCCAGAAAATGTGGAATATACTTACTCATCACATTTAGTTATATTTTAAGGGAAGAAGTCAAATTATTTTTCCAGGAACAAAATAATCCGAAATTGCAAAAATTCTTGTCCAACAATTAATGGCTAACTAAGCTTGCATACCTGGCAGATATTTTTCCCTGTTAAATGAGCTAGACATATCCTTGCAAGGACAACTTAAGGACGTATTCACACTTCATTAAGTATTCAAATGGTTGCGTTTCAAAAGAAAACATTACTGTGGCAAATGTGGTTGATAGAAGACGATCCCAAATGTTTTCTAATTTTGATGAATACGTAAAGGAAAATGATGTTAACAAGCAAATATAAAAACCTTGAAAAGCACTTGGAATCACGTACAAAATCTTTTGCTCGTTATTATCCGAAAAATGAAGATCCGAGGCTTGGTAATATGTTGATAATAAATCCGTTTGCAGCGAAAATTCAAGATAATATTTTTTTTAAGCATGTATCTAAAAGAAAGCCTCATCAATCTTTCGTCAGACGAAAAGTAAAATTTCATTTATCCTTATCAAGATCTCAGTTTTAGCTTTCCATAAAAAGGGGCACTTTTCTTAGAGAACAGGTGATGAAAATTCTGATTCAATTCTCCAGAACTTATTTATGTGAAAAGGCATTTTCATCAGTCACAGCCATCAAAAAACCGTTCCGATCTCAGTTTGAAATATAAATGCAGTTCTCCGCTTGTAGTATCAACATTGGATTTCAACTAAGCAGGAACATTCATCACACTAGGAATGTATAATGCTAAAAGTTTGATACACTTAAACCACTTTTTAATTGTTTTATTTTTACAATTTTTGTTTATTTTGTAATGGTTTATTAATAACGCTTTCGAAATTTGGTTACAATTAATAGTCTCATTTTATTAACTAGACACATTTAATGTGTTCTTAGAACACAATTTTTTTTATAAATATGTTTAACACTTAAAAAATCCTTTTAGTGGTTCGCGGGATTTAAATTATGAATTTATGGGTCCGTGAGGTCAAAAAGTTTGTTGACCACTGTACTAAACATGAATGATGTTCCTCCTTTAAGTCGTCTCTTCAATAGCAGTTTTGTGGCCACGGTAGCCGAGTGGTATAGGTATCGGATTGTGGCTGGCTTTGTCACGAGTCCGAGCCCAGTACCACTAAAGACCCGCCGCGGAGGGCAGCGATGCACGCTAAATCTGTCGAGAGTTGAAACGTCCTCTCGTTGTTGTGGTGTGGTAGTTAGGAGAGGGGGTGCCAGCTCAGGTGTCGTCCACGTCACTTGACCATGGTTCAAAATGACGTGGTCCATCGCCAAAAGCCCTCGTGTAGCTGAACAGTGCGACGTTAATATTCACTCACTCAATATTAGTTTTAGTATCGTTTGAAGCATCTAAGTCCAATTTTCTTTCATCCAAAAGTATAATTCTTTTTTTTTCAATTATTGTCCCATGACATGACCGCCTTTGTCCACTTTAAACATACTTCTTTACGATGTTTCAGGAGTAAAATGTGCATTAGGCCAATTTAGCACTATAGACCAAGTGTCGAGATTTATTTATCGTTTACTTACGCGTTGTATTCAATTTGTTTTTTAAAACATATTGTTTGCTTTATATATTTGGACTCTCGTGTGGAATTATAATTCCATTTGCTATTCTAACGTTTTTGTGATAGAACTAGCTTCGACAAACAAGCAAAACACAAGCTTCGCCTTTCAATTTCACGAGACACTTTTTTACTTGTCTGCTACGCTATTTCACGAATCGACTTATTTTTTATTGCTTTCTTCAAAGTTTGCCTAATTATCCCGAATTGATTGTGAACCCTTTATTCTGATTCTTTATTTTTTTTTTAAATTTTTTTTCATTAAAAAATGAATGTCAATTATAGATCAATGAAGAATTTTTCTTATTTTGCTATTATTACCTTATTTTTTTTATTTTTTCTTATTTGTCTCATAATATATAAAAAAAAATAACTTTTGATATTATTTTCTTTAAAACAAAATTCATAGGTATTGTTAGAAACACAAAAATGTTCATATATGAATAATAAAATTATCTGCTCAAGTACTTAAGATAGATGAATAATCAATAATCATCAAAACTGAAAAAAGTTGAAATTGCAAGATAAACCAGACATAAGGTTTTAAAAAGATATAGTAGATATTATAAAAACAATAGAATTTAAAATACAAAATTATGGATGCTGCAGTATTATAAACATTGCTGACTTTTAGACAGCTGTTATATATATAAAACAATTCATATTAAAATGGGGTTGAATATGTTTTTTGGCTAGCCAACTTTCCAATAGAAAAAAAAAATTAAAAATTTAACTTACTATCATTACTTCAGGGACACTATGATTATATAAATGTATTCCAATAATTAAAAAAATACCACGGTTAAAATAAAACTAAGAGAATGAATAATTTTATCTAATATTAGAATATGGAGGTAACTATATCTATCTAGGAAAAAAAATGATAAATTTATAATATTAAACTATTAATAATCTTAGGAATTTTAATTCTTATTATTTAGAATTTCTTTATTCAAATAATTATTAATAAACATAATTGGGTATTTCTGACTTAAACAATATTTTGTAAAATATTGATAGTTTTTTTTTTAGTTTTTTTAATATTTTTTCTGATTTAATGGAAACAAAAAGTGATTGCTTTGCTTGTTATTAATAATAAAACTTTATAATTTTGAAACATGTACATTACTCTGCCAAATAGGTAGTTTTATAATGTTGAATTTAAATTCTTCTCTTTTGTCATAAAAATATATTAGTAACTATAACTATATGATTTAATTTAATTTCTATGTGAAGAAAATTAGCTTCATAGATGTTACTATTTGCCTGTATTAAATTCAGATATAGTGGATAAAAATTAGGGTTAGATTTAAAATTGTCTTGCTTGCCAAAATTGATAACATCTGTATAACGAAACATTTATTTTTCAGAATATATAGTTCTCTTTTAGTACAAACCTAAATCGGGAACTAAATCTATCATAATTTAAAGTTTAAATATTTTATCTTTATGTAATTTTGCAAGTATTTTTATCATATCATCAAAAATTATATAGTTAAAAATATCCTCAAAATCGAAACTATAGATTGAAGAAATCTTTTTATCTTTAAGTTGTTCAATAATTTCTTGACTATTTTTAAGTATGGCTGTGGATTTAAGATTATTTTTATGTCGAACAACTAGAGATATCAGAGCTAAATTTATTTCGCAAATAACATGTTGTACAAAGATCAAACGATTAAAATCACAGGCTCTTCTGACGCGTGGATGATGATAAAATCAGTAGTTAGTGTAGCCGTCATTGAGGGCTATAACCGCTGCCATGCGCCTCGGCATAGAATCGAAGATGATTTGAGTATGTCTCTGGGGTACACACAGGAATCCATGCGGCTTCCACATATTACCAAAGTTGATCTGGTGTAGCAGTGGGTATGGTATCCCGAACTAATCGTTGTGCAAGCAAAGACGACACGTTTTCGACTGGCGATAGATCGAGAAAACAAGCAGGTCAAGGAAGCAATTCAATTTGATGGGTAAAGAAGAACTGTTAAACATTGCGTGTCACGTGTGGTTGCGCATTATCCAGTCGGAATATGGCTGATGGCAACCGCTGAATGTATTGGAGGACCACGGGCATCAACACCTCGGAGGTGTAGCGCTGGCTGTTCAATGTACCGGCAATGCGTACTAAAGGGGTAAGGTAGTGAAATTCAATACTACCCTAAGCCATGATACTGTTTGCGATGCATCAACGCAACAGTTCAGTAGCCGCTCACCACAGCATCCCTAAACTCTTACCCAACCATCGTGATGTTGCAGGCAGAAGCGAGATTCGTCAATAAACACAATGTCCTTTCATTCCGTTGCCCATGCCCACCGTTAAGCTCATCATTGGCGGCTCAAACACTTGTGGTTTCTAGTCAAAAATAAACGAAGCAATGGACGTCGTTCCACTCTGCTGCAAATGCAGTCGAATGGTACGAGCGGACCCCGAATGGTGCGTAACAGACTGAATCTGTTGTGCTATGGTTCGCGATACATAACTTCCATGCGCACGTTCCACCTGTCATACAGGCAGTGGTGCAGCGAGGTGAGTGCGTTCGGCCTCGTCGGTCCATCACTTCCTCCTGCATTCAGCAATGACAGATCCGTATCACAGTTGGTTTTTTTCGCCCAACACGTTGACTGATTTCTCTGAAGGATACTCCGCTACTGTTCTTTCTCGGTCGAATTCAGTAATTTGGTCAAAAGACACTCGAAACCTTGCACAAGGCATTGGTAAAGAGCGTACCCAAAATAAAAGAGCAATGAAAAAACTATTGCCGTACTTAAAATCACTAATCTGTTCTCCCCTTATATAGCACTTGCGTATGCGCTACGGTCGACCTTGATGTGAGTCTACACTATAATGCTAATGATTTGCATATTTCTTTGCCACCAACGTGGGATGTAAATTCCACATAGTTTCCATGCTTCCTTCAGAATGTTACAATTTGTGTGGCCAGCAGGGTATATATGTATGTATGTATGTATGTGTTGTTGTTGTTGTAACGAATGCCACATGTCTGACTTAGTCAGATCATGAAATTCATCACCAAAAATGGTTTTATTGACGTCTTTGCCGTAGCTTTTAGCACCATTCAGGTGACAGTACGTTTAGGATGCACAAAGCAGCACCCTTGCATGGCCAGTATTTCTGCACATTGCACATTACATTGAAAGAATGATTTCAAAACATAGCTGTAGCGATAATGATGTTTAGGACAGACAAAAGCCCTATTCTTCTCAGTTCGAATCGCCTTCTTTAATTTTGCTGAAAGGAACTTCCAGAGTGTTCTAAAATTGTATGAGGTCCAACTTCGCCCTCCAAATAGTTGTATTTGGGTGGTTGGTATTACATTACGTCATGTTATAAAAATTGGACGACGGGTCTATTGAACCATGGTTGCAGTCAATATAATGCTCATGATAAGTGGACAAATAATAAAGAACCAAGATGAATAAAAAATAGTGAAAGGAATCAAGTAAAAAGAATAAGTTTTGCACCATGTCTTGAAAGGTTCAAGACAGAAAAGATTTAATGAAAAGCCAACTCGAGAGATGATTGATTAAGATAATCATTATATACATTTTTTCAAATACTCCGAATATTCTGTATTAGTGTCTTTTTAAAAAAATAAAATTGCAATTTAATAATTGTATTTAATAGTTATTCAGATAAAATTCAGTATGATACTAATATAAGAGAAGCCTGCATATTTATTTTGCTGATTCATAAACATGAGTTGAAATTATTCCCTATAAATAGCAGTTTCTCAAAAATTAATAGCATCCCAATTTTTTAATTGCAGCTTCATTGAACCTTTTTTTCAATATTTGTCCATTAACTTTCAACTGAATAATTATTTCACTTCATAAAGCAAACATTGCGAATCAATGCGATTCTCGCACACATGTTTCAGGTTATTTTATCGAACTGGAAGTCAAGACATTTTCCTTATTATTTTGTTTTGATAAGCTCTCGTTTCATTTTTGTTAGGGAATGAATACTTCGGGGGGGCATGTAAGACTCTGTATGTTATCAAATTCTCATAATTAGTTTTTTTTTAAATATAAAGTCTCGAAATCGAAGGAAAATGCTTTAAAGCGCTACAAGATTCTTCGTGATGTATGATTAATGCAAATTGCACGTTAAAACTCTTTTGAATTTTGAATATAACTTGGGTCACACTTTTTGCTAGAACAGAAATATTCCATCGAATTTAATTTTTTGATTCAAGGATTCATTCAATTCATTTCTATGTATGCCTACAATCTGCGGTCGAATCCAATATTTATCTTGGGCTGAAACTCTCAGAATTTAATCATGCGGTTTCATGTTGTTTTTTTTAGTGTTTTTTTTTTTTTTTTTTTTAGAGAATTTTAGAATTTAATCATTAAATTTGTAAATACTCGTAGTTTAAAAAGTCATTAATGAAATTTGCCTTAAGTGAGCGTAAAAAAAATTGGATTACATTATAATTGTGCATGGTGAAATATATCCGTTACATAAACCAATAATTTTATGTAAGCAATCCATGAATTTTTTTTCCGATATTCTGATTTTTTTTTAATATTTATGATTATCCACTCAGCTATTTTACTTAAGAGGTAAGTTTGTAAAAAATTCTTGTGTCACCAAGAATAATTACAGATCCATTTTTATTATAAATTGGGTAGAATAACTCAAGAAACTTAAAGAATTTCAAATGATGCATCTAGGTTTTTAAAATATTGATTTATTTCATTCAATGTATTTTGTCAATGTGAAGAAGTCCTTTACCGTCTTTTTCAGCCATCGGGCAGTCCTTGTTTTTGGAAGTTAAGTCCTTTGCTGCAGACATTACTCTGTTGCTGCATCATTTTAACTGTTATCTAATCATTAAATATCCCATTATTTTTGAAAATCTCCGTTACAACATTCCCCCCCCCCCCCGTTTTTAGATATTTCCGCCATCCTAAACTGAAAGTTGTCCTCTTATTCCCTTAAAACTAATTTCCATTGACTTCATAAATGGTTACAATTAAGTTGGTTTTTCAAAGTCCACAAACCGTCCATTTTAAGTTAACACATTCTCTATCCTTCCAACTGCGTTTTACTTGTGACGGTCCCTTTAAAAGAACTTCACTAACAGAATAACCATCTTTCCCTTTGGAAGAAAATTGAATCTCGGAACATCTGAACATCGCAGTGCAGTAATTCGCTCTTCTTCAACGGAGGTGCTTTTGAAAGGAAAACTTCACTGATCCATCACCTTGTTATAATAGTTCCTTCAGTAACTATTATTTTTTGGGTCTGGGTTAGTGTAGGGGTGGTATGCATATATTTCCCTATTTTTTAAATATGTCTGAGAATTCAGCCACACTGCACTTGAGAAGAAATCCGTGTTTTCGTTTACTTTAATAATAATGTATTCTCATAAATATTTGTAGAGATTTTTACACTTTTATGTATCCTGTGCCGGGTGGATGTGAATTTAAATAAATTCCATTTTGACAAGTTAGGAATTAAGTGAAATATACACTGTGTAATACGTTTTTGTTTTGGTTTTAAATAATATTTTAAAAAGTTCTGTTTGCTCTCACTGTTCTAATACTCGAAATTCATTATTTTAGTTCATGTAAATTTTTTTATATTTGATTCTAGTTTTTACTTTTCCTATGTAGAAACCAAACTGTAAACATTTTGAAGCAGTGGTTTTTTTACAGATAAAGAATGATAAATATACATTTATGTTATTATATAGTGTATTTAAGTAAGTGAAATTGACTTTTGGAATAAACGTTTCTAAAGTGGAATGTAGTTCAGGTGTCATCCTTTCCAATTCACCACTGTTCGAAATGACAAGGTCCGTCGGTCTTCGAATTCCTTTCAAACGTGTAAGGGAGACGCCGCACTATTCAGCTATATATATTCGATGGCTTTTGGTAACAGACTTCGTAATTTTAAACCATGGTTAAGTGATGTGGTCGACACCTAAGAGGGCACCCGCTCTCCTAACTTCCACAGCCCGGCAATGGGAGGATGTTTTAGCCTCGATATACTTAACGTGCATTGGTCCCTTCTGCACTGCCGGTCTTCAGCGGTACTAGTCTTGTGAACTCATTACATGACCACCACAATACCGTTACCGTGGCCACTAGGCTACCGTGGCCACCCTTTCAAATGCAACAAATAATTAATCAAAATCAGATGGCTCGAATAATTTATATGGGGAATAACATGCGTTGGTTCACATTTTTTATAATTAATCAATGGGAAATATGTTCTACTAACACGATCCAATTATTTTATATTTAATCGAACATCGAATGAAACTTTTGTATCAGTTGGAAGTAAATTTGGCACAAGTTTGAATTTCTAAAATATTTCCACTAATTTCATCACTTTATTTTAAAAATTGATGAATATTTTTTTTAATAAAACATTTTTCGCATAAGTTATATTAGAGATTTGTATAAGCATTTTTTTATAGAGAGAAACAGTTGAATTTTAGACTTGTCATCATTTTGGATTTAAAGAGCTAATACATGACGGACAATCATATCAAAACAGGGGGCTGCGGTAGCCCAGTGGTCAAGGTATCTGATGATGGCAGGCATGTTATGAGTTCGAGCCCTTTTATCACTAAAGACCCGCCGTGTAGGGCAGCGATGCACGTTAAATCTGTCGACAGCTGAAACGTCCTCCTTTTGGTGTGGTGTGGTAGTTAGGGGGGGCAGCTCTGGTGTCGTCCACGTCACTTGACCATGGTTCAAAATGACGTGGCCCATCGCCAAAAGCCCTTGTGTAGCTGAACAGTGCGACTTTAATATTCACTTACTCACTCAGAACAGGATGAATAGGGACCAATATCAGTTTACATTCTAAAATTAAGATTATTATTTAAGATATGAAGTCAATATTTATTATATTTTAGATAGAAATATGTACCAATTTTTATTCAAATTAGTGCGATAATGATGCACATTGTTCTTGAAATTTGAAGTATAAAATGATTGTGGTTATTTGCAAAGTATTTATAAATTAAAGATACACGAGTGAAAATCACTGGCTCTAAGTGCCAATATTGCACAGGAAACATTACTATAATTACTATTATTATCTAAAATCGAAGCCTTCGTCCATTTTGGCTTAAAAAATACCTTACTTGTTTTATAAAATATATATTTTTTCTAATATTTCAATAAATTAACTAAGTAGCAACGTGGTTTTTTCAAAACCGTTGTCCATTTCTTTCTAATACAGTCTGGCTAAAATTTATTTTGTTTTCTCATAACATAGAAAAAGTTTAGTTTGAATCCTGATAAGCATAAATGCATTTGTACAAAGAAAATTGCGTCTGGGGATTTGCCCCTCTCGCTGCGTAGGTATTTTACCAAAGTGCATTTAAAAGTTGCGTATTTTTTTTTTAGTACGTATTGAAAATCTACATAATAATTATATATTTTAGAGTCAAAATAAACAAAAAATTCTGTAAGAGTTTATATCTTAAAATATAGAATCAGATCATAAAAATATGAAAAATAAAAAAACATAAATGAACACATAAACTGGAACAGCACGGGTTGCACATCCCAATTGCAGGAAAAATGCAGACCCGTGTGGGTTGCGCAAATTTTACTCCATCTGCGTTGCTCGTGGAAATCGTGGGATGCGCAACGAGAGGGTTAATAGTTTTTTTACTCCACATCACATTATGTAATCAATAAAAATATTACACATAATAGTTCCTCAAGATTTTTGAATCGCATTTTCTCAAATTTTATTCCAGTGATAATTGATGTATTTTCTAGCTCTTTTTGGAAATAACGTTTCAATCCATTGCTCATAATAGAGTTCCGCCATTCTTTCGAATGTTATTTTTTTACTGAACTCTATTGTAGCCAATGCACCCAAGAGCATAAGTTACTCTGAAACAAATAAGCTTCGATTGTGAAAGCAACGCATACTTCTTTACCACACAGTTTCAAATAAATTAAATTCTCTTGAGAAATTAAAGAAAGAAATTGTTTTCATTTAAACTGTATGAAGTAACAATCAAAGCAGAATGGGTCTTTGTATAAATTTTATTAAATTATAGAGACTCGTTTAATTCTATAGGTATCTATTAAATGCTACATACCAGTAGCCTTCAAATTGTGCTCCACGGAAGTCTGAGGTTTACAAGAATAAACAATCGAAAAAAAATGATTATAAAATTGTATGAAAAATTGATTCTTGTTCTCCATGCACAACCACAAGTATCTAAGACTCGTTCTAGTCAATAAATCCGAAAAGTTTATTTGTAAATAATAACTTTATTTTGTAATACTGTTTTTAAACTTTTATTACAATGTAATACTAAAAGAATGTTAAAAAGTTTCCTCTTGATATGAACCATCCATTAGAATGTAAATATTCTTTTGTTTACTATTCCTCCGGTTCCACGAAATAATTCTATATTCGTCAGTATAGTTTTACAAAACTAAATAGTTTTCTGATGCAAAATGCAACTCTTTTTCACTTGCGGAAAAAAATTCTTATTATAACAGAGAGGGAACAACTTATCAATAGACATCAAAACATTTGACATTAAAATCTAAATTCAAACAAAAACAACTCTCGAAAATTTTAGACATCAAAATTCTTGATTTCTCACAAAGCTATAAACATTTTAATGGCATTCAGAACAATGTATTTAAATGATAAATTTTTCTCAATGTGAGGGGTTACAAAAACAAATGGCATTATAAACAAACAATGAAACAGAAACAAAACATGAAAACAAATTAAACGCAGGATAATATGAAATACGACTGCAGATAGTTGTAATATACCTAGACTTCGACTGTTTGTGTAAAAAAAAAAAAAATCACATAATCACAGATCACATTCTAAATATAATGCATGGGTGGGTGACACTTGAATCACTAATTAATATTAATTAGTATTTATTATTATTTTTTTTTATTTTACGGTCGTGCTTGGCTGCTGGACCATTTGACGCCGAGCCTCCCAACTGACGGTGTAGCCAGTCGGGTAAGGATGGTGATTCCTGATGAATCGATTCACAAAAAACTCGAGGTCTTAAAAATCGATTTCTAAAAAATTGATTTTTTTCAAGTCTGCATTTACAATGTAAATGTAAATTCATTTTATGAAAAACAATAAAAGGGCGTAATAAACGATCTCTTATCAGTAAAATCAGAGATTTTTTTAGTCCAGGGAATTCGACAATTAAAATTATTTTTCTTACCAATCAAAGTATCAGGTATAAAAGAAGACATTTTTTTTCTAAATGTATTTTTGTTACCTTAAAAAATTAAGAAAATAGATTATGTAAATTATAGTTTCCAATGTGTGTGTGCTTATATATAATATCTAAACTCTTTAAAAACAACAGTCTCTCAAGTCTACTGGGATCCAAATGGTTCCGCTCATCACGTGATGTTGCCGGCAATCGAAAAAAGACGCTCACATCCCAAGATACTCATATACACCTTGGCTATTAAATAAACGTGACGATAAATAGAGTTTTTATGTTCCTACCAGTAAAGTATAGGATCATACTTCAGGTGCTCAAATGTCTGTGATAAATAGTGTTTAAATTCTTCGTTTTTTTATGGTTTTTACCAAAACGGAAAAAAATCGAATGTCGATTTTCTAGGATAAAATGTCAATTCACTGAATCGATTCAGTGCTACATATCGATTTAAAAAATAGATTTCTTGGCCCGAGGAATCGTTTTTTCGATTAATCGATCTCAGATCGCCATCCCTACAGTTGGGTATTCATCTCCAGTGCATTGAAGCAGGTGGTCGCTACCCATTCTGGCATGGTCGTAGAGTGGTCACGCCTCGTTAGCAGCCAGGCCAAGCCAGTGGAGGTATACTCCCAAAAAGTCATGTCCGGTGGTTAGGCGAAAGCGGGCAACAGCCTCGGCTCTTTCCAGGTGCCTCGGGATTGGACTTGTAGCGATCGCTTGGAAGCTCGGATAACGGCAATCGCTGTTACACATTTAGCACCACCCAAGGAGCACGTGTAGATTAAGGAATGCCACGGGTGCGTGTAACTTAATTCCCCCATATTAATTAGTAAATTATATTAAAACATTTAATTGCAAATATATTGCTTTTTTTAACTGCCTGTACGTAAGGCATTTATATTTAATTATAATATTGCATTCATGTCCATAAAGAGGTTCAGGCAAAGAAAGAGGAGACACAAAACAAATTTGACTTATTTGTAAAGCCTTCTTATTACACAAAAGATAAAAAACAACAAACAAAAAAAAGATGCGACATAATAGATATCATTAACAAAAATTGAGATCTTTGCTCTCTGGAGCAAATCACAAAAAAAAACCTGTTTACAAAAACCAATATTTTATGCATGGTATAATGATTAATACATAATATGTCTCCCAAACAATGCAATACAGTCCGATCAAAGCCTAGTGATGCTGAGTAACCAAATTATCAATCTGATCTTGGGGAATATTACACCACGCACCAAGCAATGCTCTCCGTAGCTCCGGTACACATATAGGAGGTGGTTGACGGGCTGTAACTCATCGGCCAAACATGTCCACACATGCTCTATTGGATTCAAGTCCGGTGAGAATGTTGACCAGACCACACGAGTGATATCCTCCAATTGAAGGCATTATTTTTACGATGTTTTTACGGTGAGGATGGTCGTTGTTATCTATAAACACAAATTACGTGCACAATCCTGAGCACCGAAACAAACGTGCATGCTGTTCCAGAAAGATGGCCGGATAGATTTGGCCTGTAATGGTTCCAATCTGAACATTCAGGTCAGTTCTGGAACCCGGAATACCCCCCCCCCCTGTCCAAACGGGAAATTTTGCACCACGAAAACTGAGTTCAATGATGTCCTCTTGGTGGTAACGGGTACCCGGACCTCTCCATATGAATGTCCGGCGAGAATTAGACTGCAAGCTAAATCTGGAATCGTCGGAAAACATCACACAAGCCCACTGTTGCGGTATCCACAATGCATTTTCTATACTCCAGGCTAACCGCAGGCGACAGTGAGTTGCAGTCAGTGAAACACATCTGACAGATTCCCGAGCATATAGACCAATCTACCCTAAACGATTGCACACGGTCTGCCTTCAAACTGTCGTACCAGTGGCTGAAAAGAGCCGACGAGACAGGTTTGATGTTGTGCTCCGTCTGTTTCTATTTTTTTTTGGGGGGGGGTAGTAACTACCAAATACCGATCCTCATGAGACGTTTTAACTCGGAGGAAATCTGTTCTGTAACGTTTTCTCACATTACCATCATCTTGGAATCGTTGTCAAGGCCTGGAAATGACACTCTGGCCGATTCCAGATTGGGTCCACCCACATTCCAGATGGGTGAAAATTCTGCCACGTAAAAATCATCCAAATGCTTCCTTGTGTCATAACTATGCGGTTATTGCAGTGAAAGGCTTATAAAGTGATTGCAAACAATTTTACTTCTCACCTTTCTTCACGTCACAGGGATATGGATCTGCAATAGATCCTCCATCCCCTATCTGATACGTATTTTGGCGCTGGCAAGTGGAAAACCTGAGTGGGAAAAAAAAAAGTTCACCGAGTTTGATAGGGTAAGGCAGGCGAATGACGTCACAGTCTGGGGTAGTAGTCTTCTGATTTCGGTGGGAAAAAAGTCCTGAGAATTTTGACAGTCATCTGGGAGCTGTAGTGTAAACACTGTCATTAGTTGATAGCAATAAGTGAGAAAGCTCTCTAATGGCTGCTCTGAAGTTGGGGAAATTGAAATAAGAGATTGCTTGCCTGGTGGGTGCAGTGATGAGAAAAATTTTTAAAAGTCAAGAATTACAAAAATTAAAGATAAAAATATGGAGTAAAAAATTTAGAATGAATAGTTTGCATTTTCAATACCGGTGATTGCGAAGCAATACAATTAAGGGGGATTATAAGAATCCAGGAGTATTCTCCTGTGTCTCTTAGTTTTGTCATTTAAGTGATAATTTTGAATGTCTATTAAATTTAGATTATTGGTATTGGGGAGAGTATTAAAAAATTTAATTGCAAGAGTTTGAATAAAGTTTTTAAAAGGTTTAATATCAAGGGCTTTATAGATGTAGAAGTTTCTGGTGTATCTACCAGCTCTAGTTATATTTCCAAAAAATGAATTTTGAGAGACTTCAAGAATTTTAATATTAGTATTTGCTGCGTAACCTCATAAATGGCAAGCATAACTCTAAAATGGGACGCAAAACAGCAGTGTAGAAAAGTACCTTGTTGTTGAGAGTCATATCAGAATTCTGGTTAATTAGTGGGTAAATTAATCTAAGCGCGATCCGGAATTTATTTCTTGCATGTAGAATGTGGTGTTTCCAAGTGAGTGCTTTATCTAAAACGATACCTAAGTATTTTGTACTCTGAGACCAGTGTATTGGTGTGGAGTATAGCGTGGGAGGTATGCAAGGCTTTCTTCTCCTGGTAAAAAGCACAGCAACCGTTTTTTCGACATTGATTTTTATCTTCCAAGTATTAAAGAAATTTTCCAGGAGAGAAAGGCGTTTATTTAGAGCGAGTGTGATTGTGTTGTGATTTTTGTAACAAGCCGTTATACATGTGTCGTCAGCATAGAGGTTTATCATTGTTTGTGGATGTGTGGACATGTCTTTTACGTATAGATTAAATAAAATTGGGCCAAGGAGGGGGACCCCTGTGGGCAGCCAATAGTTATGTTGTGTGTGTCAGAGAGTGTGTTGTTGACTCTGACCTGATAATACCTGTTTACTAGGTAAGAATTTATGATATAAATTAATGAAGGAGGAAAGTTATAATTAATTAATTTATAAATGAGACCACACACACCTACCCAGACCCGGTCAAAAGCCTTCTGGATATTAAGAAAGACAATTCCAGTGGATCTGCCTCTCTGAAATCCAGCGGTAATATTTTCCGTGAGTCTGAGGAGGGGATGACAAGTAAAGAGATGTTTAGTGAAGCCATATTGGTTTGGGTTAATTATGTTAGTATCAGAAATATACGAATTGATTCTATTGTGTGAGAATGATATGCTCTGTAATTTTACCTAGGGTTGGGAGTAATGAAATTGGCATATAACTTTGAGGGTGATGAATGTTTTTACCGGGATTTTTAATGGGGAAAATAATGGCAGTTTTCCAGTTGTTAGGAAAGTGCCTAAGAGAATTTTGTTGATAAGATAGGTTAGAATAATGATTGTTTTAGTGGTGAAATTTTTGATCATTTTATTTGTGATATTGTCTATTCCTGGGGACTTGTTGATTTTTAGCTTACTTATGTAATTAGAAATTTCATCTGGATTAGTAGGAGCGATAGAAGTGGAGGGGGGGGGGAGGGAGAAAAAGTTTTCCAGGGCATTAGTGACGTCAGAGTCAATTGAAGTGTTGAAATTACTAGGTCTATCGTTTTCTGTGAAATTGTCTTTAAGAGTGTTAGCTATGAGGTTTGTGCTTTCTGGTCGTCGGTTATAGCGACGCTAGAAGCAGTGTTTAGAGCAGGAATATCCGTGCGTTTTCTTTTAAAAATTTTATTCATGTTCCAAAAGCTATTATCCTGCGTGTTGAGAGCTTCAAGTTTAGTTTTCTACGTGTCTTGTTAGTGTTTTTTGAGTTCTCGCTTAATTTGTGCTTGTAGTCTATTTCTGTTTTGTGAATTGGATTAAGTTTGGTTTGAAAAAGTTTTCTTAAGCGATTTTTTCGAGAAATCAGATCTCTGATATGACATGGGGTGTATGCGTGTCGAGTGTTTCTGATTGGTTGTGAGGAGGTAGAATGGGCGGAGCATACGGCTTCAGAAAAGTTAGTAATTTTATTCTCCAAAATAACCGGGTTATTAATATTTGTATAATTTTCAAGATGAATATTATTAAGGTGCTGCATAAAAGAAAGCCAACAGGTGGTAATTGCTCTAGGATTTTCTTGATGAATTGGAATATTGGAATAAAAATTTAAAAGAACAGGGTTATGATCAGAGTATAACTCAGCTAGGGATGCAATCGTGAATGGGAAGTTAAAATTTCCAGTTAATGCAATATCTAAAGTATTTTGCGAGTTATACCCGTACCTGGTAGGGGTATCGGGATAAATGATTTCTAGATCCATTAGATCAGCGAAGTCCTTTAGCTGAGCTCCTCTGGCCGAATTGTGGGAGCAATTCCACGTATTATGTGTGGCGTTAAAATCGCCAAAAATCACACAATGACTGTTGACCTGAAGGATAGTTTCGAGAGATATAGTAAAGAGATAGTTATCACAGCGGGGAGGAATGTAAATAGAAGTTATTGTAATTGGGTCTAGATTAGGAGGGTTGAGCGTGAGAGTTGCTTTAACATGATGAAGCTGGGGCGTAGAAGTATGAAAGTGTGAGGTATAGATTTTTTAATGAGGATTAAAGTGCCGCCGTAAGCCTGTCCTTCTGTGATACGATCATTTCTGTAGCATTTGTAATTATTAACGTTTATGTTGTGTTTAGGCCTCAGATGTGTTTCCTGAACTAGAATTACATCGGGACTGTACTTCTCTACAAATAATTTAAATTCATAAATTTTATTTAAAATGCCGTTTGCGTTCCAAGAACACAAACTTAGGCCAACCATTAATCGATTATTCATAATCATTATCCATAATAGCCGGCGTAATAAGGCCTAAGGCGTATAACTCGCGTTTTCTAGTTTATTTTTGATTGATTTTCCTAGAGGGGGATTTGGATTAAAGTTCATATTGTTAATTTGCACAGTTAGTGCTGTCAATGCACTAATAATTCCTTGTAAGGATTGGGTAATGAGATTAGCATTAGGATTTTGGTTTTTGCTTACATTTACATTATTTTGAGGGGGAATGACAGTTGATTTTTTGGCCTGAGTTTGCGAGGCAACGGCAGAAATCCCACTACTTCGTGTCGCCATTTGTTGGATATTTTTGGAGTTAGAATTTGTAGAGTTTTGATTTTTTGTTGCATTTGCATAAGAAACATTAGGTCTAACAATACTATTGATTACGTTAGTGTAGTTGTTATTAGTAGATCCTTTTTTTGGGCTTAGGGTAAAGCGGGCATTTGGCATAGTTTGCCATGTGTCCAACCTTGCAGTTTATGCAATACAATTGTTCAACACATTGTATTGCACATTCGCGAGTTTGGTGGGATTCACCGCATTTAAGACACCTGGGTTTTAAATGGCAGTTTTCTGCCGTATGATTAAATTTGTTGCATGAGAAGCATTGGGTTACCCCTTTGCTCTCATAGCCTTCAACGCGGACAGTTAAGAAACATAATTTATTTAAATCGAAAATTTTAGAATTGTGGATGTTGCGGGGTAAAGAAATTAAGAGTACCGGTAGGGGCTGATTTGTAATACGGCCGATTAATTGGGATACCTTATTTACGGTGAAGCCGAGTTCTATTAAGTCAATTTTTATTTCATTGGTTTTAGTGTTGCGGGGTAGTCCTTTAATGACTACCTTGATTGGGCCTTTTTCCTTGGGTGTGATGACGTAAAATTCGTGTTTTAAGTCTTCTAAGAGGTGAATGAGTTGTCTGTGTAATTAGTTAGTGTTAGTGTAAAGTTTCAAGTATTTACCGGTGAGTTTACCGCGTGTTGATGGGAGTTTGTCCGTGATGATTTTCATTTGCTGTTTGTATGTATCAGTTACTTTTAACATAATTGGTGGTGGTACATAGTTAGGAGTATGTGCATTTAGAGTGTTTTGGTTAAGTGTGGGAGTATTTAATGTGTGTTTTCTTTGGGTAAAGGTGCTTTTACGGTGTTCGGAATAGTTGTACTAGTCGAGTTAGTAGTGAGGTTGTTTTCTGCCGTTTCCCGAGATAAAATATTAATTTTGTTGGCAATATCAATTTGAAACTTTGGTTGAATGTCATTAAATTTACTAATTTTGCTCTAGAAGGAGGCTTAGTAAAGCCATCAGATTTTTCTTTACGTTTAGTCGGGGGAGAGTTTTTGGTTTCCATAATAAAATCATTACTATTATCCTGAACATCTGAGATCGTTATAATTGGAGTTCTGGTGGGGAAATCATGATGTGGGCAGCTATCAATGACACAAGCGGAGAGAGATGTACTCACTTACCGCTTGATGATGCAGATCTGTGAACTCGTAGTCTGTTCAGGAGCTCCTTCACATAGGGATTGTCCGGGTCGTAAATTCCAGAGGCTTTCAGCGCATCGATAGTAAACTGTTGTCCTCTTACAAATGTTGAGTATTGGTCCACTTCCTTGGCAAGTTGCTGCAGTTGTGAACAGATCTTGGTCGGCGTGGGTGTGCTAGGCCTAGTAGGCGTCCGGGGTTCCATGTCCAAAAGGGTGTCAAAATTCAGATCCATAGTCGAAAAGGAGTAAAAGATTGAAAGAACGAACAAATGGGTGTCGCCCTACCCTGACAGCTCTAAAAAGAGCTATAGAGACGACTAGCTATTGCTCCCAAATGATCGGTGTGAAATCCAAAGATTGTAGAAGTCAAACAATAAGGAGCGTATTTGCTATTAAACTCTGATCAAAGTTCCGTAACCAACTGAACGAAGTCTCAATTAGATGTTCTCTTAACCTTGCCTAAACCAGCCGAGAACTGAATTTTACTTCTCTTTCCCCTTATTCCTTATATATCCCTCTCTTACACTCTCGTTATTGTGCGTACTATCGGTGTCATTTGGTTTCTTCCTGCAATTTGTATATGATTCTTGAAGATGTGTGTAGTCATTTCACGATTCATATATTTATTCTAGAGATCCAATTTCGCGTGACTATGATTTATTCGTAATTTATGGACATGAGAGTGTTAAGATATATTCTTCTAAGTGTGTTTGTATGGAATGATGGGGGTTCCCTGAAAAGACCTTATAGTTCTTAAGGGTTTCGTGTACTAAATTAGTATGTACATCGCTATATAACTTTCAAAGAGGTCTTTCTTCCGAATTCTTTAAAATACCACTATATTGTTTTTTTAACCTTTTTCACTATTTTGAGTGAGTGAGTGAATATTAACGTCGCACTGTTCAGCTACACGAGGACTTTTGGCGACGAACCGCGTAATTTTGAACCATGGTCAAGTGACGTGGACGACACCTGAGCTGGCACCCCTCCCTCCCAACTACCACACCGCACCAACGGGAGGACATTTCAGCTATCGACAGATTTAACGTGCATTACTGCTCCACACGGTGGGTATTTAGTGGTACTGGGCTCGAACTCATGACATGCCTGCCATGATCCGATACCTCGACCACTGGGCTACCGCAGCCCTTCACTATTTTTAAGTCATGCCAATTTTAAATAACTTCTAGATCTTTTTTAGGTAGCATTTTAAAATCGAAAACCTTTTTACGTGAAACAAATTAAGGATTTCATATCAACTGTGAATAGTTTGGGATTCATTTTAAATTTATTTCAAAATATTGGAATTAAATCATTGTATTCTATTTTGTTGAATGAGAATATTTTTATATAATGGAATATTTCTAATAAACACTCATACTTTTTAACAGTTTCATTAGTTTACTCCATCTGACAAATTCTCTTAACTGTAATAGACCATTATAAATTGGAAGAATAAATAGATTCGATGGCGTTGTCCTCTAAATCCCAATCCCACATCCTTTCGGCCTTATAGATGACATTCCTACAATTCGAGAGAGCTTACACGATCACTTAGACGCATCCTTAAATTATTTTGGATTCCAAGAATGTTTGACCGTAGCCCTCTGGTCATTCGAACGCGGCATCCATTATTGATGAAATTCCTGTTCGGTTCAAGAACAATTGATTGACGGATGTGTAAACATGAGGGCCTTGTGGAAGGGAATGTCCCCCATAACTATTCTGCTCTGGGGTATTTGATCATATCAGACATATGTATGAACAGATTTTGTGTGGAAAACATTAATACGGTTCGAAGGATTCTCGAATTTTTTTTACTCTACTTTCATTATTTATTCAACAAGAAAACACAAAAAGTTGTTCCGTATGCTTTCATTTGTTTAAAAACTAAAATATATATATATTTAAAAATTGCCTTATTTTATATTTTTAATTACCCTATTTTACTATTTCATTAAGTGACAATAAAGCAATATAAAAAATATGCATGACAATTTTATTTTTGTTTAAAAACTCTTTAATGCATAGTTCTGAATTCAATATTTCTGTTAAGATTAATGGTAAATTAATACGAGTAACTCCTTAGTATGTTGTTAGGTAACTTCATTGGTTGAATCCATTTTGACATGCAAAATCATATGGCTTTTAAAAAGGATCCTTTTACCATATTCTTACTTTTCAATAATATATATATATATATATATATATATATATATATATATATATGTCGCAGGAAAATGATGAAATTAGGAATTTCATCTCAAATCCCTAAGGATATGATCACTTGACGAGAGATGTTAAAATAACGCGCGTCTCTTTTCAAGATCATTTCCCTGAGAAAAGTAAGGGATTTGAACGAATCCCTGATCTGTTTCAGTGAAATGAAATAATATTGTCAAGAGTTTAAAAATGTTTATTTAACATATATGTTTATATAACAAAACGTAGAAGTAAGTAATATAACAATAGTCAATGAAATACGAATTATTTGTTCGAAACTAATAAACAAATAATTAGAAAATTAGGCTGGTATTTTTTGACGTATAACATTTTTCCTCTCAGTTGCTTGCGCACTAAAATATCAATCCCTATGTTAATCCTATGGTGCCATTTTTTTAAAGATATGGGGTTGATATTTAGGGGATCGATAGTACTACCTGTATGGTTAGGAAGTACAAGGACTCGACACCCC
>BMAV01019239.1:2408869-2478864 GCA_019973955.1 Trichonephila inaurata madagascariensis
CCCCCCCCCCCCCCCTGTATAACATTTTGCCGATGCAAATCCTGACTAGTTCATTTCATTATTTCACTGAAACAGTTCAGGGATTTCATAAATTCACTTACTTTCATCAGGGAAATGACCTTGAAGAAAGACGTTATTTTAACATCTCCCGTTAGTTGATCATATCCCTTGGGGATTTGATGAAATTTCTAATTTCGCCATTTCCCTGCGACATATATAATGTCAGGCCCCAGGCCTGCTGGCAAAATGAGGAAGGCATAATCTCTAAAATACTTCTTTATTTTGCTTCAATCCCATAAAATCCAACATGGCGGCCCTTTGGTGCGCAACCGAATAGAACAATAATCAACACTTCGGTGAGGAGCCACAGCTAAGCCTTTTTGAGTATGCGTTCTCTCTCGTCAGCGCTCGCTCCACCTTTAAATAGTCTTATTTACCCACAAATCATTACGCGATGGCAAAGAGTTCACTTTATTTTTATTTATTACTTACTTAGTTTTGAAATTAACTTTTCAAACTTGACATATATATAGAGAGAATTAGGCTATATATATATATTTGTAGAGAATTAGCCTATATATATATTGATGTAAACTCACCCGAACCTAGTCTTCTTATGTTTGTTTGCCACGTTTATGTTCATTTATGTCAGGATGGAATAGCGCAATCACTACTCAAAATCATTCACTTCCACACACGTCATTACAAATATAAATAGGACTTTATTACAAAATTTTAAAATATGCTATTATTATACGCTCAATAATATAGTAAACTCCGCATACCTTCGTTCATTGTGTCTCATTTTTCGAGTGTGTGGGCGGAAAAACCACTACACCCTTATAAACCTTGTTCTTTCAAAGCGCCCTCCACATTTTGGCTGTAACGATACATATATATATATAATTTACATTTTAATTAAATTTGTTATATTAATTTAGAGAATTTCACGTTTTTTTTTTCCTTCTAAATTTTATTACTGCCCAGTAAAATTGGCAAAATAAAGGGAAAGGAAAGTACATTGAAACAATTTTAATCCCCTTAGCTCAGTCCTATATAAGCCTAAGAATTTACTTCTTATTACTATTTAAATGTAAATATTATTTGAAGGTGAAAGTTAATTACATTGGGATTTAGTAATATGTATAATGTACGCGTAGTTTTAAAATTGTTGCCTTAAAATTACTGTAGATTTATATGTATTAGAAACGTTTATTAGTTTATTTGAGCTATATATATAAAGTTTACTGGAGCAAAAAAATGAGCGAAATAAACTTTAAAAATACACACTTATGCATTTAATTAATATAAATGCATGTAAATAAGAGTTGAAAAGTAATAAGTAATTATTGCTGTTGTATATCTTCTTAATTGGCATGTGTTCAACGAACAACTTAGAAGGGGTTAAAGGTTTGCGGCATTTTCATTTGTACTTTTATTTGAAAGACCTATTGGTATTTCTGCTTTTTATTTTTAAATGTGGGTTTCGAAGGGAAATATTTACCTTTTTGTGTTTATTCGGTGTTTCATTTAGCTGCGTATTAACTTCAGTTTTCGTTCGTTGTTTGAGTTTTCTTAATTGATTGCGTTCAAAATGCCGGATTTTAATCTTGAATGGTACTTCTTTTTTGAAGTAAAAACGTGATTTTTCCATTAAACAGAGTCATCAGAGAAATGTTCCAAATTAAATCTGAGATGATTAAAGAAAACTGAAAAAATATTTTTCCATTATCTCAGAGAGCTTTATTTCTTATTTCTTTCCCTCCAATCGCATTCAAGTGATCAGAAATTTAGGTATTCATTGTTTGATAGAAATACGTCTTTGAAATATATTTAAAAAATTCTTTTTGGTCAAATGTTAAAAGCTGTTCAATGTTTATTATTTGTTTAAAAACAAAATGAAAAATATTTTATTAATTTTAGAAAAGAAATGTTTTTCTGTGATTTTTTTTTTTAATTATTAGAATTTTTATTACGAAAATGGTTTACGTATTTCAGAAAATAAGAAAAATAAATAAAAGCAATAAGTTTGATAATATTGTTTTCAAAGAATTTCTTACTTTAATATATTTTTTTTTACTTTTAACTGCGCATTTGCGCTTTGCACTTTATAATAATGTGAATAATATTTATTATGAGAGAAACAAATTACAGAGAAATTTATTTGTAAAAAACTTATAAAACACATTAAAAAATAAGCTGCTTGCAATAACACAAGGGGATGGCACGACTAAGGAAACTCATTTCGGGTCGAGACTTTTGTGTAATAGTTGCACTCTTTAGGGTGTCCAACCCTCAATGTCATTACACCGAATCGGCAGTTGATTCGCCTTCGAAATTCATGCCTAGCTTTTATATAATTAAGTTTTAATTTGCGTCCGAGATGCAATGGCATAGGTGGCAGAGGACCTGTTTACCACGCGGTCGGCCAAGGTACGAGTCACGCGATTGGTTATTTTGTTTTATTTTTTAAATTTATTTAATTATTTTTAACTTAACTCAGTGACGCGAAATCGCGTGAGGGACAAGTCCTACTGTACCTAACTCAGTATTCGTGACCTTGGGCCCTGAAGTGCTTGAGCAGATGTTCCGGTCAGGGGGTCAGTCTGAAGTGAAACCTCTAGTGTTAAGTTCCCAAGAAAGCTTGGTACTCATTTCATCGACCCGATGAAGGGATGAAAGGCTGAGGCAACCTTGCCCGGCCCGGGGTTTGAACCTCGGACCTGTGGAGTGGAAGCGCGATGCACTAACCACTTATCCACTGGGCTACCATCGCTTTAATTATTTTTACAATTAAATAAAAAAAAATTTAAAAGGTTTATTTAATATTAAATATTTTAGATAATTATTTTGTATTTTAAAAAGTAAACTAATTACTGTAATTATAAAAACATTTATATTATATTTTATAAATATAATTATTAATGAACAATATTTATTATAAAAAATAAATTATAATAAATATTAAATGACATTTTATGTAAAAATTGTTACAAATAATTTTTTAATACTGTTACAAATTTTGGGTAAATAATCTGTATATTTGGATGTATAATGCATTTATATTACTCTATGTTATGTTTAATGTATGTTAAAATTGCAACATTCGCAAGCAACGCCGTCCCTTACGTTATAATGGCGATTCAATGAGAACTTGGCGAAATGTTGGTGATAGAGCTGAATTGGCATCATTTTTGGGGACCATTTTGGCAAGTTCGGGACGGTCTGGATTCTTCTCGAAATTAGTGGAGAAATACACTAATTTCCCGATTTTTGACGCAAGCGGATTTTTCTCAAAAGATCCTCGAGGGATCTAAATAGAGAGCTGATCTCCGAAAGTCAGTTAGTCTTGTTTTGACTAGCGATTAGTAGACTTGCCATGGTCGTGATTACCGATTAGCTCAGACGAGCGGTGCTTGTGAATAATCTTTTGCATACGTTCATTTTCAACCCTGATAATTTTGTTTGAGTGTTGTTGAAGATGTGAAGGCCTTCTGAGATTTATTCTGCGAATATTGCTGTTGAATCCTGTATTTAAAGGATTGCTTTCTGGACATTAAATTACCATCGCTCTTAAGAACTGTCTCGTTCTTTGCGACTGATATGCATACAATCGTCGAACCCGATGAACGTATCAATATGAAATGCAATGTATTATAAGCAAAATATTATATATAATGTTATAATAATATATAAAATAATATTATAATAATTATTTATAAAAAATTATTTTGTAATTAATATAATAAAAACAATAAATATATTATGTATTTTTAATCTAATTATTTTATAACGATATAAAATATTTCATGTATTATTGCTAAACTCAGACATAAAATTTTCTTGTCGGATCTGTGGAATTAAACATCATTTTACCAAAACAGCTGAGAATTGATTCAGAGGGGTCGCCGGATTAAAAAAAAATTCTCTCAAACTCTCCGATTTAAAACATGTACTTTGATGTCTAATGCTGATGCAAGTTTCAGAGCTCTTTTTAGTGAAAAATATCTTTGCCTTTTTTCCACATAAAATATTTCAAACTTCCAGATATCTTTCAGTTGGCTGATCCTACATTTAGCAAACCAGGCTGTATCGACGCATTGATAGGCCGCCAATAGGTATTCCAGATTCTGAAAAATGACGCATTTAAAATAATTCATCAATCAATAAATGATAGTTTGAAAAAGTAAAAAGCACGCTTTTATGGTTAATCGAAATAAAATGTAAAACATAATTCTTAATATAAGAATAAAATGACTAACGAGAAACTTAATGTCCTTGTGGTAAAATCGTGGGGTGCTCGATATCAATTAATATAATTTCTTTATAGTTCTCTTCCGAAATGCGGAGTTAGTGTAAAAATGTAGTACAAAGCACCCCACACATGCTTTTACCACAACGACACTAATTCTCACGTTAGTCATTTTATTCTTATATTAAGAATTGTTTTTTACATTTTAGTTCGATTAATCATAAAAGCGTGATTTTTAGTTTTTTTAAACTATAATTTATTTCAAAGAAAATAGACTTCATGCATAAGTGAAACGCTGAAATTTATAAGAAGAAAACAGGAGATTTGTTTTTATTTCTCATAATCCAATATGTTTTATTTATTACTTTATTAATGTATGTAACTTAATTTTTTAAAATTTAGTTAATTTCTATTTTTAATAATTCGTGTGCTCATTTATCTTAAATATTAGAAAATGGCGATAAAAAGTTATTACGTTTATTTCAAAAATGTCTAAAAAATATGATGTAGCAATCCAACATAATCATAAAAGTAAAAGGAGAAATGTACAAGCATAAAACTAAGATGTGTTTTTTGAACATATTGAATATTTATCTCGATCTAATTCGAGTCCCCACTTTGGCCTCCGTATTGCCATTTGTCTGTATTGAAGGAATCTGGAAGCAGTTCAAAAACACCCAGTCGGGCTCTTTAAACTAATTGTTTCATTTTAGTAAGGAATTGTCACAGTAAATCTATATTTTTTCACACAGCTATATGTCTTGAAATTTTTGTTTTATAAAATAAATTTTTGTTATAACTGATAAACATATTCAGGATGGGAGGATTTTTTTGAGTATTTTTCTCCAATATGCATTCTTCCTTTTCGGGGTTATAAGTCCAGTCATATTAGTCAAAAATAAGGGTCAACTCTACGGAATTGAGAGATAATAAGCTGAAAACTCGTATAGACCTTTATTTTGGCGCTCTGAATGTTATCTCAAAAGTCTCATAAAATCTCGAGTCCGCGTCTTAAGATATTTGAGGTCAAAGGTAAAAAAATCGGTTTTTTGAAAATATCTCGTTTTCTATGGCTTAATGCCAGTTACATTTAATATAAATATTGTAGAGAATAAAATGTTCTATAAGTTTTGGTAGGAACATCTTTCATACATCAAACCATTTTTTAGACAGAGCGCGTTGAACGCACAGCGTTCAGCTATCTATAGCATAATACAAGGTCAACCGTTAGTCACATGGTAAAATACGCCGTATAAAGTTTATAAACTTTAAAAATATACATAGTTAAAAACATTTGACAATTTTTGTTAATTATTATATTACATTTAGTAATAGTTTTCATTAATCAAGCATACTTTTTAATTATCCTTATCTGTTCGTGTAATTAAAAAATAGTTAACTGAAATTATAGACTTTAATTATATTTTAATAAATGCTAATTACATTTTAAGTGAAAAAAAATGAAGTACAATTTCTTTAAAATGTATAAACCATCCAATTCGTTTCTTTCTGTACAGATCATATCTAGACCTGTGGACCCCTCTTATACGAATGTTCTATTTACAGCTAGTTGAAAGATAAATGTTTAGCTGTATAGTAAAAACCGATTCCCTTTTCAACAAACCAGTTTCTACTAGCCAAGTTTATTCTTTAGTTTCAAATTGTATTTTGGCAACGACGGACATAAAATTTTGAGAGTTATGGCTGATTTGTGTTTTATATGTAATGAATCATTATTACAAGGGGATCCTAGTAATGTAGTGCGTGGTTTAAAAACTTTGAAAGTAGCCAGTATATCCAACGAAATGACAATCAAATTGATTTTTTAAATTCTTCAACCCCCGAGAATGTACATACCGAGTGCCAACATCGAAATGACACATTGAAAACAGCGAACATTTATCAACACCGCGTGTACTTAGTAAAAGAAGAAATGAATGATTTCAAAAAGCTCTGTTTATTTTGTGGTTAAGTAGCTGATAAAGCAGTAGACTAAAAAAAAAGAAAGAAGTAAAGGCTCAAAATCAGTGAAGTGAGTACTCCTGAATTTAAATACAATGTTTTAAAAAAAGCAGAACGTACTGATTTTATAGGAGAATTAGTGAAAGATATGATATTTTGCTTCTGAAGCAAACTATCATATTCTCTACTGCGCTAATTTCTTCAATCGACTACTATCTACTGAAAAGAAGCATCACCAAGATAATCAAGTCTCAGAAGCTTCTTAATGACATCGAAAATCACGACGGTTCGCACTTCCCATTGAAGAAGCTCAGAGATGTCCTGACGGGGTATGGACCAGACGATAAAACTGCAATTACGAGAATTCAACAAAAGTATTTGACTGATGTAATGATTACGACAAAAGTGAAATCCTTTACAATCAAGAAGAAGAACGGTTGCAAATTGTAGAAGCTGCAGCAGCTATTATTCGTGAAGACATTCGGGCATCTGTCGTTGAAACCAAGTCTTCTCCACCTCCAAGTAAAATATTAATCAAGGAAAATCAAGAAATATCAAAAACTGCCTATTGCATTTCTTACAGGAAGTCATAATGAAAAACAGAAAAGGAAAAATAGCTAATTGAAAAACAAAATGCACGTCAATAAGTCATACAATAATGGCTGCATTACGAGAACGATAATTTCTACACAGCTACTATTAAGGTATCCGACTAGGTTGAAAAGTGCTTTTTAGGTGTTTGATGTTTGGTGTTGTTTGGGCCATTAGGGAAAAAAGAAATTAATTATTGAGGAAGAAGGACTAATACATAAAACTAGAGAGTTTTTTAAGTTCTTTTTATAGCATTTACTTTATCTAACTAATAAAAATATTTTTTAATTCGTTTTTTGAAGAATGAACTTTTTATGATAATATGTGCACGAAAAACGGGATATCTTCTAAATAATCCAATCAAATGCAATGAAATTTATAACATATATGCTATGGGTCTTTCAGAGTGTAACAAACCGCAGGTTTATAGACAGCTACATTTAATTACATTTCACAGCCATTTTTAGCTTAGAACATGCAATAATTTTGACGAAAAATCATGACCATCAAATTTAAATGCTAATAAAATATTTGTTTCTTAAAATATTTTTTATCCTGCGGTTTGTGACACTTCAGAGGGATCAAGAAGTATATCAATGAGACGTTAAAATTGCACAATGTGCAATTTATTTTTATTTATCACGTTTTTCTTAACTTAAAAAATTTTGCTAAATTTTCCTAAAAATATTTTTTTTTCAAAAAAAAAGGACAATACACATGTTAGTTATTTAATAATTATAACTTTTTAATCCTATTTATGTTCTTTAAAACAATAAAATTATTCAGAAAATCAATTTTTGAAAAATTTATCTCCGAACCTAGTCGAATACCTTAGCCTTTCTGTATTTCTTCATAGATGATATGGATCTGAAAGTCTAATAGATGTGCTATATAGCTTGGGGTTTGCAGCTTCGTATGGTAATACAGTACAGTTCGAAATATCAACAGCTTACCATCCACCACCTCGTATTTTATCATCGGAATCAGGCGTGCTAGTACAATAGGTTGGATAAAATGCCAATATAAATGTCCATACTCTTGATGGTAATAATACTCTCTATGTTATGGGAATGATTAAGATTGCTACTCTAAAAGATATATATTAACCATATGCAAGAATGTACAACCAAACCAAGTGCAAAAGAGTTAGCAGCAATATCACACATGTCTCTTCTAGCATATGAAAAACCAATTGTACCAGGATACAGCAAAAAATTCAAGTCAAAAATCTACATGATGAACAAGCATTAACAGAAAAGAATTTTGATGGAGTTGATTTTTTGTGGTTATACGGAAAGTGGAAGAATATTTCATCGTTGTCTGGGTGGAATGGCTTTCTCGAATAGCTCACTAAAAATAATAAGGGTTTTTCTTCTCAGGTTATGTTTCTTTCTTTTATTGATCGTCCTGCCAGTAACGTAGACACAATTTATACTACTTTACATTGCACTACAAGTATTGCTAAATTACTTGGCCAGTTTTGATAAATATTCGCATTGTAAAAAGCACATTTTATTTCTGCAGACATTTAGTGGTGCTACACGACATCTGCATTTTTTAAAAAAATGGGGGGGGGGGGCCCTTCATGAGTATATTAGAGAATCTCCGAATTTGGATCAACTAGTTCAAATATTCCAAGAAGAAAACTGTCCTGTATAAACATTGCATGAAAATGGAGTAAGAGTCCTGTTGGCGATGTACAATGCTCCACAATCTGGGAACTTATATTATCTGAGAATTGATAATCTTCGTTACACTCAATTCAACAAGTCAACAAAGCTCAATAAGCCCGTGCAGTTATCCAATATTCCACCAACAAGGGAAGAAGCTTATCAACACATCAGCCGTGTATATTATCAAGTTCAAACTTGGTTAGGGAACCATTTAGAGCCCCAAGATGGGGGATGGATTTTGCGGAATTAATTCTTGGAACCAATTATGACAATATTAAGGCCTGCTCCAGATGAATTACTCAAAACAATATATTTCAATTGTAAAAATAGTTGTGGCTCACGTTGTTGATGTAAGAAATCGGGGTGTAATATTCTTCAGCTTGTAGCCAGTATAATGGGAAAGATTTATTCAATGCTTCACGATCTCGAGGAAGATTGTTCTTTTGATTCCTAAATTCTTCTAGATTTGAAGACAAATATGCTTGACGACGAAAATAATGAGAATGAATTAGAAATTTTCGAGTGACTGGAAGACCATGAAAAAGTGGAAGAAAAAAGTTAACATTCATGTTCGTCTTATTAAATTTTTTGTAAAACCTCCTCACATCCGAATTTCAATTGTAATAATAGTATAAAACGGTATTTCGAAATAAAAATATAATTAAAAATTACTTTCTTTATTTTTTTCTACTTTAAAGGTAATTAGTATATATAATAATAGAATATAATTAAAAAATATTCTAAGCATATCTGTCAACAACTTTTGAACTACATGAACAGTGTAGTACAAAAGTTAGTAATAAAAGAAATATATACTTGATTAATGAAATCTATTACTAAATGCAATGCAATAATTAATAAAAAATGCCAATTGTTTTTAACTATGTATATTTTTAAGGCTTATAGACTTTATACTTTTTATGTCATGTGACTAATGGTTGACCTTGCATTATGCTGCAGATAGCTAAGTGCTGCGCGTTCAACCCCCTCTATCTCAAAAATGATTTGATGTATAAAAAAAATGTTCTAAGCAAAAGTTATAGAAAATTTTATTCTCTACAATATTTATAATGAATGTGAATAACATGAAGCCATAAAATACGATATATTTGTAAAAAACGATTTTTTTACCTTTGACCTCAAATATCTTAAGACGCGGACACGAGATTTTATGAGACTTTTGAGACAACATTTATACAGCCAAAATAAAGGTCTGTACGAAGTTTCAGCTTATTATCTCTCGTTCCGCAGTGAAACCCTAATATAACTGGACTATTAACATTAGGTGTCAAGGTAGTGTATCTCAAAAGTAAAACTAAATCCTTTTTTTTTCTTTTGTAGGTGACCAGCTCCGTGTATGAACTGCTCCGCTACTACAAGTGGTACAAGTTCTCCATCATCTATGACGATTCGGAGCTGTATGATGCTGTGTACCGCAGCCTAGAGCGAGGACTCCGGGAGCCTTTTGTGATCAATCACAGGGCCAGCTTCAGGAACACCCGCATCTGTTGCTTGGAGACCGAACGCTGCTGCGACGATCCATTCGTCAAGATCGTGCAGAACTCCTCGGCTAGCAGCAGAAGTAAGTCCTCGAGCTAAAGGAAGGGATTCGCAAAGAAATGAGACTAAAAATCGAGAATGTTCGTTTGCTTCATCAAAACGCTTTTGCAACTCTCGGTATAAAATAATTCACAAAAAATTAGCTTCTACTTGAGGAAACAGAATATGACTGGAGGAAAATGTAATATGCAAATGACTGTAGTAATTCAACCGACGTATAAATAAATCCAAACCTGTGATATCTTTCTATCAAATTTAGTGACTATGTAATTGTGTAAATCGGCTTCGTCTGACATCAAGATCACGTGTCTCCGACCCATCCGCTGTAACTTTTCATTATTACGCGGAAGCTTTCTTTAAAAAAATCTATATTTGTTATCAATACTAAACATGCATAAAAGCGAAAACACTTTTGATTTAAAAGCATCACAATTAAAAACAAAAACCTTAAGAAACATTTTCAGAGATTCTTAGTGCTATCGCATCTTTATGTGTTTATTTACAATTTATAATTCTAAATGAAAATTACAAATATCATAACATATCAGTTTTGTTTTACAACTTTTGAGAAAGGAATAAAATCATCCAAAAAGTGACGCAGTGTAAATTTCACTGTGATAAGTATCACACTTTTACGCCCTTTTTTTAAATGAGGAAAATATCTTTGATACCGTAATTTATTTTTCGCAAAGCATTAACTTTGTTTTAGACAATTATATAATTTATACAATATATACTATTATATTGAAAATTTTACACACCACACAGTACTATTTCACTAACCGTGTAATGTAAATTATAATGGAATATGAAGAAATATTTTGCATGATTGCAATAGTTGTGTGAAGCTAAATGTCTGAATAATTGTCTCTCTATTTAGATATCAGTTGACTCGTTTGCAATACTTTTCACTAATTGATTTCTGCATACATGTAATTCCATCGTTAGAAGCTTTGTATCGGGCATCGTCAGGTGGTTTCAACCAGACCTTTAATTTTTCAGCTCATTAATTCACACTGTTTAAATCGCCTTTGATAAATTCCTCATAAATTACGCAAATGTCGTCCGAATTGAAAATTTAACTCCTTTCATATTGGAGGTTTTAAATCATTCTCCTTGATTTTCAGTTTACGTTTTTCTTGGCGACAAAACCGATCTGGGCAAACTACTTACTGCATTTCAAGTGCGAGGCCTCTTGGCGACAGGCAACTACATGGTGGTCTACGTGGACATAGAAAGTTACACGGAAGAAATGGCCCACTTGTATTTCAGACTACGTAAGTGTAAACTAGCTCATACTAGCTCGTTTTTTCCATGCTCTTCATTATTTAATTTCTGCTGGTTGTATTAATTTTCCTTCACTTTCAGATATTTTCCCATTCAAAGGCATTATTGTATAATATAATGTTTTAGCGACTCTCAGTAGTTGCCTTTGTGTTGATAATTTAGTTTACGCGCATCTGCTTGAAGTCGCTAATATTGGTTATCTTATCGAGGCGTTACAATTAAATACATGTGTCTAAATTTAGAATACAACAACGCATGCTTAACGCTTCACAAAAACAAAATTTTGATGTTCAATGGATATTTATTATGTTTTTATAAGTACTTAAAAGTCGACGAATATATATTGATGACGAGATATTTTTCCCTTGTCATCCAAAATTTATTATTTAAACTTATTGAACCAGCTGTTGATTTTTATAATGTTACAAATGAAATGACACGATGATATAATTGCTTCTTCTTAGGTTAATAAAGCATATTTCGAAAAGATTAAATGCGATCGATCATTTTCTTAAATGAATAACAATAAATAAGATTATAATATATCTGGAATGTATAATATAATATCTCATAATATGTAACTGTATTTATATTGTGCAAATTAAAAAAAAAGCAGAAAAAATTTTAGATGTGTATCATTTCAGTCGACAGAATTTCTACTTACTGCGACTCTTTAGGGTATTACTGGCATGTTAGTTTGTGTGAATACAGAATACTATATCTTGATACTTTTATGGTAATCATTTAAGAGTATTGCGTGAATAACGCTCCTCTTTCGCGCCTGGAAGAAGACATACAAAGTATTTCTTATGTGAGAAGGTTAGAATTTGAGATTCTCCTCACGTCGAGTGATATCTCTTTTTTGACGTTCTCGTGAGTCGGTGTTCCCGATCGGATTTCAATAAAATATTCGACAGCATGCAAAAATAAGCTGTACACATTTAGAAGAATCTCCTTGCCTGTTCTCGTGCGCAAATTCTAGAGCAGGCCGCCTACGTGCAACAAGAATGCCTACAAAGTGCGTTCGAAGGAATCGATCATGGGCTCAGGCAAAAGATAGAGGGGCGAGGAGAAATTCGCCACAAAGTCGACGAAGGTTTATAATACATAAATGAATGTTTCTCATTATAAATTAAAAGAACGCTGAAAAGATTGCTACGGTTGCAATGGAGTTTTATAAATATGATATACAGAATCTAATATTTTCATACTCTAGTGTAATTATCGGCAGTACAAAATGCAAATTTATTTTAAAAGTTTTCAAGATAGTAAATTTAACTCTAGCATTAATATAAATTATACAAAAAGACGTCGCTGAGCAATCAGGGTCGTGGCTGAGGGTGTCCAATCATTGGTTCGAAACCTGATGCCACTGCAGACACGCCCTTTTGAACGGCTAATGACTCTTGCATCGTAGAGGCTCAGATTTCTCACGTTGACGTCATGGAAAAGTTCGGAGAGTGAGGTCAGGTTACGTCACTTACTTGACATAGGTTCACAATTATGAGAGGAGTAGCCACAAAAATCTTTGTATAGCTTTAAAAAGTGAGGTTAATTAAAAAAATCAAATAAAATATACAAAATGATTGTGGGATTTAACAATTATCGATAAAATAAGAGCTTTAAATTATATTGAAAAAGTTCGGTTTTCTAAAGTAAATGGGATGTCTGGCAGAGATTTGTTAAATAAGAGTTTGTTTCCTTTAAATTTATACTTATATTAGATCCATCTATCCGCTTAACAATTGTTCATAGTATTTTGAAAGCAAATACAAACTTTTAAAATAACTCACAAGTTTTGTATAATTGAGTACGAAGTATTGATCGTTTTTTTAAGTATAATATAACTTTTTTTCCTGGAAACAATTTATATGTACTATCAAGGTATTCACATTCAACATTTTAAAGGAATGTAAATATGTGTGTGTTATAATTGTATTTCTTAACATATTTCGTAGACAATAAAAAAAATTAAAATATAAGTTTTTAATAAAACTTGTTGCATAGAAGTGAAATATACTTATAGTTTTATGGTGATGAAAAATAAGTAATAAAGTTTTTATTATCTCATTCATAATAAAATTTCTAATAGAGGTTAATTCAAATAAAAGCGTCAAACAAAAAATCATCAAAACACAAATCATATATATATATATATATATATATATATGACATGTTTCGAGCCAGATTCAGTCCTAAGTTTTAAAAAAGGATCTTTATTTAATGAAATCTATGCAAGTTCTGACGCTGAGAGAGAGAGAGAAAAAAAGAACGCCATAGTGAAATCTAAGTGTTTTACCACTTAAGCCAGATGTGAGAAGTACCTCTGATTTTATGAGTGTACTTGAAAGTTAACGCTGACATATAGGGCTATTCAATATAATGATCTGGCATCAGAAATGTTTAGTGGTTAGGCCATATGTTTTAGAGAAGTAATTGTGGGTGATTAATTTAATACTTGAAGATGTAATGAAAAATAAACGTTAAGTGCTATGCAGAGAATTTAACTTTCCATCTAATTTAATTATCCTTACACACACACACACACACATTTGTATGTCAGTGCAAAACTTACGTAACCTTTCTGATTTTCGCTGTACATCCTTAAATCATCCTATGAGAAACATTCCACTCATATAACAAAGGCAAAATGTGCGACTGAAAGGATGGATAACACACAAAATCAAACTAAAAGAAAAAAAAACAAACATGACGCATAAAGTAAGGAGCGAAACAAAAATAATAGCTTTATTGGCGCAGTGATATACAACTTTGGGAGAAGAAGAAACTGGTGTGTCCCTCAATTAGAGATTTATCTTATTTACAATGGGACTTCAGTGGATTGGGTAATCATTCTAGTCCCGTGAGCCCTCATTGTAATCGTAGATTACTGAACACCCTGTGATTTAGCAATAGGGTTTCTGATTTTCCGGTCTTTTCCCTTCTCCGGACATCCCGAGGAACGCAACATTCATTCTCTGGAAAGCATTGCAATTTCGAAAAATATAAAGCTATTTTCAATTAGTATCAATAAAGTTTATATAAGTTTACTCTTAAGTTCCAAAATGTATGCTCAGTTTGCACGCACTCATACACAAACAAATATTTTAGTTTTAGTCAATTTTTAAATACTATAATTTAAAATGTACAAATAATATATGTTTTTACAACTTGGCAACAGAGAAGTGATTGCTCAGCTTCAGGTGAATGTTGAAGAGAGGGATTGTTTTCAAAGCCTCGTACAGTTTTATAATATTGGATGATCGTTTTTCTGTTCAATCACACACAAATAATGCTTTTTTTTCTTCCCTTTCTTGCTTCAAGCCAGAACTATTTCTAGTTGAACAAAATAGTACCTCTGTCCTTGAGTGGATCATTTTTTTTCCAATTTTTCGTCCAATGTTAAAGTTTCCCTTACAAAGTTCAAATGCTATCTTATTCTCTGTGCGAACAGTAGAATAGTGATGGGTCTTTCTGAAAAAAAAAAAGCCTTGTCATTATCATTTTAGCTTGATAAATCGATTTTTATTTGGTAAATGTAAAACATCAACAATAACTGCATCAGCTTCATACTTTCTCCCAAAATTTAAATATTGCATTGATCTAATTAAATTAACATTGCGTCTGCCCCTCTTTTGTATAAATATTTTATATTCTTATCACACTCTACTTTTTTTTACGCAACTCTCCAATAATAAAAGTAAATGCTTCTTCGGTTGTTTGAAAAGTCGTCTTTGGACCGCAAAGGTTTTCGAGGCCACTTTTAACTTGCTTCAAGCCTGCTACAATTGTACTAAGAGTTTCAAATGCTGCATCAGTCTTAACTTGTTGTTCTTTGACATCAATGCATGCTTTTTAAATTGCTTATTTTATCTCTAAAAATCTTCAAATATTATCCTCTTCCCTCGTGTCACTTTTGCAATATAATTTTGTAAAGTATATTTCCGAAGAGGTGATTTTCTCGATAACTTTACAATATCTTTTTTAATAGTTTTACTTATATTATTTAATTCATTTCTGCATGAGCAAAAGGAAACATAGCATCTGTTCCTATAGCCCCTTCGAATTCCAAAACTAATGTTTCATCCAAATCTTCGATTATCTCATCATTTTCTCCTTCTTCTCATGTGATTTATTTTCTTTTTCAACAATGATTTCTCCTAAATCCATTCGTTTACTCTAAAGGGCATCACACACGGCCAGGTGCGTATAGCATAGGTGATGCAACTCATTTTTCCAAACTTAACCATCCTAAAAGCACTATCAGTAAAACAGTTACTTTTCAGTTGAGATTCGCCTAGTTTAGCCGCTTCTGCTTTAAAACAATTTTCTTCTAAAAAAATCCACTAATTCATAGTACACATTCATTCTTAAATGAAAGATTTTACCCGCATTCAATTGTACGTTGATGTTCTAATACCGTCTGTTTTTAAACGATGCAGACTCATCAAGCGTCAAGGTAGAACCAAGTCTTGCATTTCACTTCGATGAAATTCCATTTGTAACCCGAGCTTTTATCAAATTGTACTGTTTATAAGCAAGCTTTTTTTCCGCGTCAGTAAGGTTTGAAGGAAAGAAATAATCTTTGCTACTCTCTTTTATAAGCTCTTCTTTTAAAAACCTTTGCCATTGCATTCACCATGAATCCATCTACGCAAATAAGCTTGCTTACTATTTCTAGTGCTTGTTTTCCTTAAGAAAATATGATAGCAATGCCTGTTTTTTTTTTGTTATCTTCTGGTATAATAATCGCTGTCTATTTTTCTCTTTCTACAGCACTACCTAAAGGAAACGAAACTGGTTGAGTCGTTTTTGATATGTTATGCTGAGTTTGTACGTAAAGGCCGAAGCAAACTACTTTTCGACCAATATCTACACTTCAATGTGTACTACTACATTCTGCGCCCTTTCTTCATTTTTATTATTTATTCAGACATATTTAAAAGGAATATATTTACCTTTCAATATCTGAAATACACAGAAAATTAGTCGCTAGATATTGCATTATAATGTATGACTATATATATATATATTATTTTCTAAATTTTAACCCTAAGCTTTCGTTTGTGTTCCTAAACATTTTTACAGCCCTCAACTCTTAACAAAAAAAAAAAAAAAAAAGAACAGGATTTGAATACATAAAACGGAATATATTCACCTTTTACATCCTCGGGAGATGATCTCTGAAGAATTGTTCTAAACGAAATTCTATTCTACAAAAGAAATGTGCTTGCCAAATTTCCTGTCTCTAAGTATAATAATTCTATAATGGAGATTTTATCTGTAACGGCCTCTTCCCTTTGAGAGTCGATTTTCACAAAATCCGTTCATAGCAGGTCTCTACTCAACAAAAGAAACCCGCTTGCAAAATGTCAAGTATGTATGTCTGATAGTTCAAAAGCGGGCGTTTTTGATATTAGTGTATACTCGTAAATTATCGAATAACTTGACGTAACTTTTTTACGCAAAAGAAAAGGAATTTAAGTTTTCTTTTGTTGAAAGAAAAGTTAATATGGTAATGCATAATTCTTTTTTAAGCGAATTTCTATTCGATTCTCGCTTGTGCAAATACCAAAACTAATTACTTAAAAAAAAAAACGTTGAGAACGTTCAATGATTTATTTGAATTGTTATCGTACATTACAGTTGAATCAAGTCCTTTGAAGGATAAAAACCAGTCTGTCGTAATTAACAAAGAAATATGGAAATGCTTTATAATTGCCGTAATGAACTCTATCTTCCACTCATTTTTTCTTGAGTTTTCTTGATTAGGAAGAAAATCATATTTTTTGTCTTTTCGTTTCAAATGACATTAAGATTTTTTTTACAGATTCAGTGAAACGATTCATACTTCCACATCAGAAAAAAAAAATAATCAGATACGTTTTTTATTTTATTTACTTGGCATTTCTCCCTTCTTTTCCATTTCTCCAATCAATGATCTAGATGGAAAACTCCATAAATTATTCCAATGCTGGGTTTTTTTTTGCCTGTGAACTCTAACATTCAAATGGTTATATAAGAATAAGTGTTAGAATTTTGTATCCAAACGTCATTTTTTTTTTTTTTTTTTGCATTTGTATTTGGGATAATATATAAAAAAATATTAGACTGAAAGAAATTTTTTAAAAAAAGTCATAAAAAATATATACGGATTATGTAGTCATCTATAAAAAGTTAATGCCTCCTCTTTCTTTTTATACTATTGCGTTCTTTTATTCCTGTTACATAATATTTCTTCCAAATAATGCTTTGAAATGAATGGAATACCAAACTTATAAGGGTTTGTTTATGGATTTCATGCAAATGGTCAGTCATTCAATTTACGAGATAATTAATATTTAAATCCTGATAATAATTATATGCGTATGTTAAATATAATTACACCTTCTTCAAACACACACACAAGGGAGCTGGTCTGATTCGTTTTTATGTCCATCAGTCTCAATTGCACTTGATTTCTCTTTGTCAAATGGTTCGAAACCTAAACTATTACTGACATCGGTCCTTCGGTTAAAATATGTATCTGGATTATTCTTCTAACACGTTGTAATTTTAATGACACACTTTTTATTAGCAATTGGCTGGGAAAAAGGATTTTATCTTTAAGATGTTTTAATTATACTTAAAAATTACGTTTTAGACACATCTGGTATTATGTATGTCTGGTATTATTTATGCAAAATAAAAATCGTATAGATAAAAATACATTCCTGACACTTTTTAATAATGCATAAATATTAAGAAAGGAAATCCTTTTTTAGAGTGTAAAGTGCTGAATATTAACACTAGAAAGACTGAAAATTAGTATATACCTACAGTCACTCAAAAAAGTATTGGGACACTTGGCATGCACAATTGTAAAGCCATTTATCAAAATATGTATCCCATTAAAAGTAAAACAAAATGAATTAAGAAATAATTTAACATTTGGTGTACAGTATATAAGGAAAATTTTATTAGTATTATGGAATTATAATTTGATCTAGCATTTTATATATAATTCAAAGGCACACACGAGTCAAAAAAGTATTGGGACACTTTTGAAATGAGAAATTTAACAAAAATACAGACACCAATAGATTTAATTTCACGCCACTGTTTTAGACTAGAAGTGTTTAAATATAAAAGTTTCAACAAATAAAATTATTTATAGAAAAAATGACGAGAAACAAAGATATATCAGTTGGTGTGCGAAATATCTTAATAAGTCATTAGAAAGAGGGGAAATCAATTCGCTGTATAGAAAAAATCTTGAAACTGAGTAAATCTACTGTTTTTGACATCATCGACAGGTTCAAGAAAACAAATAGTGTTGGAAACAAGCAAAGAATCAGGGCGTCCAAAGATATTTAAAGAACGTGAAAGGAGAGAGGTGGATTGTGAAACAAGAGTACACATTAATCCAAGAACTAGAGCAGTAAAAATGACTTTGCAATGTAAAAGTTCGGAAAATCAGTAAATCCAGAAACTGTCAAAAATGTTTTAAGAAAACATAAGTATCATGGCAGAGTACCTCAAAGAAAGCCTTACATCAGCAAAGCAAATAGACAAGCAAGGTTGTCATTTGCTAAAATGTACATAAGGCAGCCAACAGAATATTGGGAAAATATGATTTTTGTTGATGAAAGCAAACATAACATTTTCGGATCGGATGGCAAGCAAAAGGTTTTGTGGAAATCATAAACAGCAATGCATGTCAAAAATTTACGGTCTACTGTCAAATATGGAAGGGGTAACCAAATTGTCTGGGGCTGCTTTTCTAGTTCTGGTTTCGGGAATTACATTTTATTGATGGTATAGTGAATAAATATGTCTATCTTGACATTCTCAAGCGAAATTTAAAGCAAATTGTGAGCAAGCTGGGAATCTCAGGATATTTTAAATTGTACCAAGATAATGACCCGTGACATACTGCAGATATTTGCAAGTAATGAGTCCTCTACCACTGTCCTAGAGTTGTTAAAACTCTTGCACAAAATCCAGACCTTAATCCCATTGAACATGTGTCAGACTATTTGCATCAAAACTATATGAGCATCAAATTTCTAACAAACAGGATTTGAGAAAATACTTGATCGAAGAGGGGACCAAAATCGATAAATCGTTTTGCAAAAAAATGATCCAATCCATGCCAAATAAACTTCGAGATATCATAAAAAGCAAGGAGGGCTCAACAAGATATTAATTTCTAAGTTTGAATTTGTTTTCTTAATTTATTGGGAAGTGTCCCAATACTTTTTTGAGCACGTTTTTTAACTCGATTTCTTTTATTTTCAATTTTAACCATAATTGCATTATAATGTACTAGTTTTATTCAAATTATTATTATTTGAATTTAACAAAATAACGTTTACTTCTTTTTTTTTTGTTTCATTTGCATTTTTAAGTAGAATATTATGATAAAAAGTTTTGAAGTGGTAGTGTGTCCAAATACTTTTTTGACAGACTGTATATTGCCCAAAAGCATCAAAATGACTGTATTGTGAAAGAATAACTAATGTGTAAGTAAATTTTCTTAAAATTAGTTTTTAATATTTTTTATATTATTTACAGTCATATATAACAAGTTATTAGTAAATATTAACATTAAAAGAAATCTACTTTACTCGGAAAAAAACATGTACTCTAAAAAAGTCTAAGAAATTGTGCTATATTGTATACACCATTGTTTTTCTAATTTAAATTAAAAAGCAGTCAAAATGACTTTCTTGGGCAATCTAGAGTTAAAAAGAGTCAAGTACCAATTAATATTTCATAATAAGAGTTGAATGGGCAACTTTGACTTCAAAAAGACGCCGCATCCTGTGCCACAAATGTGTGCACACCGAAATTAGCCGTGCCTTAGAAGCAGTGATACATTTTAGTTAAATGTAGGTAAATGACGGTAGGGTAAAATGATTTTACCCTGCCGACGGGGAACAGAACTTAATATGCCATTCTTCTCGCTATTTAACCCGTACTTGCGAATAGAGTCATGTATTATGAAGAGAGATTTTATGAGACATATGTATTTTCAAAGAATCCTCTGATTTATGGCCCACACATTTCAGGAGGAGAGAGTCACAATTTCGTTTTAGGTCAATCCGGTCCAGTTCTGGAGTTATTAAGTACCCGTTTTGCTTTAGGGGCTATTGAAAGTTAACTGTATAAAAATAATTTGTTAATGGCGTTGGTTGTAGTTTCCATAATAAATATGTCTTTTGCTAAAAATCCAGAAGTATCTTTTTGTGATGCTGCGATATCAAGACACTTGCATTTTTCAGATGACGGTGGCTCTGAGGCGGTCATGATGAGTGCGCAGTCCCTGCTGATACTCGTTTCCACACCACCGCGAGGGGATAAATACGAAGAATTCCAAGAAAAAGTGAGGGAATACAACTCAGAAGAACCTTTCTTTTTTAAGGCTTCCGATATATTTACCGAATATGTACCGGTGAGTATGGTTATTGATGCACATTGTAAATGTATTTAGTTTTTCTGTTGAAATTAAGCTCTATAAATTTGAACAAAAAGCCCATTTGAAGAATAGGCCGGCAGTTTCATCCTTGCTTCAAATGTATTCTTTGTTGAGATTCGACTGAAAAACAAATTTAAGTAAGCTTTCTCTTGTACCTAAGGCATTGGTTAAGGATTTGCCAAAACTTATATTGAGGATACTGAAATGATTTAATAATTGCACTCCAGTCGAAATATAATTTAATCACAGCTGCTTAGTTTCAGAATTATTATTTTGAAAAAAAAATATTAAGGAAAAGAAAGTTTGAAGAAATTCATGTGGGAAGTTATACTTGAAAGCTTTTCTATAACTATAAATCTTTAAAAAGAAAAATAAATTAGTATTTCATAGGAATACATATATATTTATAAAGGATGATAATGTAAAGTATTACTTAAAGTTTCATTTCCACACATAACATATTTTCGCGAGATGAGCTTACGCTCAATAATGACGAAATAAATTGATCATCATGATCCTAAACTTATCTAAGAGCATTTGTGAAATTTTGAATAAATTCAAATAAGATGCGCAAAAGCATTTGGGTTTCTCTACTAATTGTTTTCAAACATTGCTTCTCGATATCCAAGAATTTCGTTCATCAGTTTTCTGATGTTTATGGGGGTCACTTCACGCAGCATTTTCCCTATCTCCGTAATGTTAAAAATGACCAATTTTAAGGAACATTTTTAAAAAATTGGCAGGTTGTACAGTCATGGATTTTTTTGAGTGCATTCATTGTATTTTTTTAATTATTTTATAATGGGAGCATTTTTCAAAATTTTGATTAGTGTTTTTTTTTAAAAATTCATATGTGGAGTAACACACGTCAAAATTTTTAAAACGTTGAAAATTCTTGTACATTTTAATCCATAAATAATTTTTGAATAATTCTTTTGACAAAATCTCTCATTACAATATTTATTTGTATAATGTTAACACATGTGCAAAATTTCAAGGCTACAAAATAAGTAGTTTTTTCAAAAATGTTTCTTTTGTGTTGAAATTTACACTTTTGAGAAATAGTGATTTAAAGTAAATACTTACTATTAACTAATGCATACCAGAACTATAACTTGAATTGCTGGTGTCATCTGCAAGATGGATGAGGGTTAGGAAGGAAATGGTAGATGCGTCAACAAATGTTTGAAATGGACTCTTCGTTCCTAAGTTATGTAGAATTTAGTTCGATGAAGAATTCAAAGCAGAGGTAGGTTAATATATGGTTCAGTTCAGTGGGTGCAGAGTTGTGAACAGTTTTAGAAATAAGGCTTATACTATTTATTTTGTTTCAGTTCTAGATGCATTTCTTAGCGTTTTGTCAAAAGTTAGTAGTATTTTTTATAAATGGTTTTGTTATACATATAAATATTATTTTATTTCGAATATTTCTGAATCGTTTAACGTATGTGTGTCTACATTTCTTCTTCTTCTTGTCTACATTTTAATCGCTTGGTTTTAATTCTAGCTTCTTTGGTTCATTGTAAAACTGCCTATTCTGCTTTCTTAATACACGCATGATCTATATCTTGCAACGCTCGACATTTGTAAAATACAGGGGTTGTTGAATGTTTAATACATCTAAAACTTTTAATTTAGTAATAAAGCATTGATTCTATAAAGATATAGCTTCATGTACTCCAGTTTTTTAAGTTCACAAATACAGTTTTTGGAATTATAGACCAAATACTATTTACGCTTTCACTAAAATTTTGAGTTTTATCAAACAAGCATCTAGATAAAAGTTCAAGACTAGAGACCTCTAAATTCCTTTTTTTTATTCAATCCCTAATTGCAATAGGTAAGTTGTGTTTATATGCTTATATGTGTAACCTTTCAGCATGGACATATTATATCTACATCAAGAGTAAACTCCCATGGGGCATAAACCATGTCGTAGATTCAAATCTGGGAAGATTTTATCAAAAATATAGCTCAAATAGCTTGCTTATGGCTGATAAGTTTACTGAGTTGTTTTGAATAGCCGAAACATAGTATATTTGCAATTTATCTATTTCTGCATTTGTCAATCTATTACGCCATTTTTTGTCCTCGAGCTCTTTGCCTTTTAATTTTAATGACCTAAGTTGTGTCCCCATCCTTTTCTCAACATGACCAACACATTCTATTTTATTATTGTTGACATCCCTTTAAAGTTAAGATTATAAAACTGCTTTGCATACTTTAGAGTTCCAATATAGTTCAAGTATTGTGTACATCGTAAATTGTGCAATGCCTTTGATCGATGGAAGATTCGAAGTGCACCTTCAACTTCCATTCCCGTATTATTCCCAACGTAATTTGCCAAACACTCATCGCTATGTACATTGCCGTTAAAATTACATGAGCATTTTCTCTATAATATTTCAGCATCAACAATTTTCACAGTGTCCACACTAACTGCCGTAACAATACCATTTTGCGAAGTATGCCCCCTTTTTTTGCCAGGTACTATCGATAGCAACCGATACCTTTGGACCTCCATTATTAAATGATAGTGTTTCAACTGCAGCTAATGCTATAGACACTTTGGCTACTTTCTATGTTGCGTTATTTAATGTATGTCTGGACTCTTAAAACCACTTCGATGGAGGTGACAAATTCAAAACTCTTCAAAATATTTTCGCAACTGCTTCTTTTGCAATATATCTCATAACATATAAAAGCCTAGTGTTCACTTCTTATAATTTTGTATCTTTTTTTATTAACTACTGCTTTTGTAAACCTGGTATTAAGAAATATTAGAATAAGACCACAAAAATCACAACATATTAACAATTTTGTAGCCAAACCCTGGATTTGGCAACCAAAATTTATGTGAATACCTTGTTTTTTACATTTTATTTATGTAATTAATGTGTTGTTTCAAAGCACAAGAAAACAGTACAATGTCAGTCATTTCAAAAAAACATTCAAATGAATCTAAAAAAGGAACATATACTCTATTAAACTTACGCAACTTTTCTTTCAAAATAGAATTATTTATGTTGCAATTGACTGACTGTTATGCAACATTTAATTCCTCGAAAGTTTGGGTTTTTGTACCTATTTTTCCAAACTCGTTTTTTAAGTATTTTATTATTAAATAGAGGCATATTTATAAAATCTTTTTGATAAAAAAAAAAACGATTCTACACAATAGCAAAAATTCGTTATATTTAACCACGTAAAAAACAACATGTAAGCAACCACAAAGTAAACAAACAGCTACAACTATTCACTTCACTTCTTTCCTGAATAAATTGCTGATCAAAATAAATTCTTTTGATCAATTTAAACTATTTGATAAGGCTGAAAAGTAGCATGTGTCTTTTGTTTCGATTTGAAAGGGCGTGGCAATCAGCTGCTTTAGGCTTTGACAAATGTAAACAACTTTTTAAAAAGTATTAAAAATACTTCTAATTCAGCTAGAACAAAATTTTAAATTGCATTAGAAAGAAAAAGAATGGTATTTTATTTTTCAATCAAAATTGAAAAATCAATTTTCTCTTCGATTTTCTTGAAGTGACCCTCTTATGTAGAAATCATTCCGCAGAATCATAGTTTACATGAGAGTGTGTACTTGATGTATAATCCATACGCAATTTTCAAACATTGACTCTAAATATTAATTGAATTTCGTACCTCATTTTAGCGCCTAAACAACGTGTTGTCTAAACTATACGATTTTATCCTAATCTAAACATTTCATCCGAGATGTGTATCGGGAGTCATTAAAGATATCTCCTAAGTATTCCCAAACGATTGAATGAAGTCAAGTGTATAATCGTGTATTTTATTTATTCCCCTGTTGCTTTAACTATTAATCAATTGTTCAATGGGTGCAATGCATGAGGGATGCGTGTTTCTCCGATGACATTAGACTCGTCGTTTTCTTGTAAAATTTAGATACAACTTCAAATGGGTTATTTGATAAAGATGATTAATTATTAAGATTCTTCAAAAAGTTTTTAAAAACTAAAATAAATTTTTTATACATGTACTTTTAAATCAAGTACACCTTATTTACCTATGCACGTTATTATTGTTGACAAATATCTACTTTTAAACGAAAGTTTCCACAAAAAGCAAACATTGGAAGCAGCGAAGCTCATTAAGTGATGGGCCGCAAACACGTGTGCGCAGTTATCATGGGACTGAATCATGTTCGTTGTTATCATCACATGAATTGAGCTCATTTCACTTTCTCTAATAATGAAAATACAACATATAGAAAGAAACCTTCTTTTTAGAATTTTATTCGATTGAAGTAGAAATATTTTATTAAAATTACGTTGCCCCTTGGTTTTTAAAACCATTCTTAGAAAAAATTGCATGGTACAATGCAGTGCGATTTGGTTGAATGTCAAAAGAAGGGTGCCAGTTATGTTGCCGACCCCTGGGTATCTGATCGAGGTTTTTAGACTTTGCTTACGTTTAATTTGTCTTTAACTAAATGTAAACAATAATTTGTTCTTTAGTTATATACATATTTTAATACGGATAATTTTTACACCCTTTTTAAATCAATTTACAGTGAAAAGAAAAATGACGATCAGTTTTTAAAACTTTCCAACTTTTTCTCCAGCACATCACTCAATATGCGGCTTATCTCTACGACGCAGTGATCCTGTATGCTGAAGCCCTCGAAAAGGCCCTGAGGGATTCCATAGATCCGAGAAACGGCAAGGAGATTATGAGAATATTTCGTGAAAGAAGTCAATATACAAGTCAGTATGGAACTCCTGTGTTTAATATAAAATTAATAAAGACAGATTGGAGTCATCGATATGCTGTAATTATGAGAACTAATTGAATGTAGAGTTAAAAAATTTTAAGATACTTTTCCACACTTGAACATATATGCCACTGTGAGCAAATTTTTTTTCGTAAAGGTTGGCAAAGTTTGTTTATTTTTTTTTTTTTCGAGATTGGTTCCGATTGCTCCCAAAAATATCATAATATGGGAAGGTAATGCAACAAAACGGTGAAACCGATTGTAACTTGATTAACCCGCGATTACTCGCGCGGGGTGTTCTGTACACCCCAGCAACAAGAAAATCCTCCTAGATTTCTAAAAAGAATGCGCGGAACCACGATTTTTTCTGTAGCTGCACATTTTAGGTCATTGAACCTTCAGGCGTGATGCAATCCCTCTTTAAGGAACGATTGAAATGTAATGACCTTCAAAAGTTTATCTGGAGGGCTGAGAACTCCCGCGAGAAGTTGAGCATTTGTATACAGTCTGCTCTGAAAGTTTGGAAAATGATTCAAATATTATTTTTCTACTTTCTACAATCATTATCTCATTAATTATAAAGTATATTTATTACTATCATATACGTTTTATACTGGTTTATGAAAAAATATAAAATTATGTGTTTTAAAATGAAAATTTTGTATGTTTAGTTTAAATTAATGTTAGTCTCATTTGTGTACAATAAATTTAATAATTTTATTTGTATAATACAAAAAACATATTGTTCTTTATAAATATGTATCATAATGACTTAATTTTTATTTTCATAATTAAATACACGTGTTAAAAGTTTGGGGTGTTCTCTACACCCCGCGAGTAACGAAGGTAGCAAAAACAGGTGCGAGTGACCGCGGGTTAAGACTATTTTCCCCTCGAAATACTATTTTTTTTTGTATTTAATCCAATTTACAAATGTGTAGAGTGATCAATCAATATTTAGAGATTGGTTACCCTTTCCATTTTTTTCTACAGGTTTATTCACGTATTCAAATTTAGTTTTTTTAAAAAAAAAAAACTCAGTGCTTTTATTTTAGCTATGTACGCAAATCTTCAACAACGTTTCAGATTGTGGCTAATTCCGTACAAAAATCAACTGCTTGACATTAAATTCTCTCTACATAGGCAAAAAGTAGCACGTAATGCTTAATGAAAGTATATTAGCCAAAAAATGTTTTGTATGCATTCATTATTAAACAAAACAGAAAATGACCATTGGTAGATTGACTTTAGTAAAACACATTATCTGGCCATGTGGAAGAATAACCACAGGAAAACCTTCCCTAACTTCAAGGATTGCGAGAGACCGTAGGTTTATAGTCAATACAATTTTTTTTTTTTTTTTTATCCAGACAATCTTGAGTTAAGCGTTCCCTCTCGTCAAGGAGCACTGTTTGAGTCGTCTGGTGTGCTCCCGTACATTTTGGGTAGGATTGAAATCATAAGATCGTGCAGGCCTATCCATTTTGAAGATATCCCCACTTTCTAGAGCCTCGTCAACTGCGGACGTGCATTGTTGTCCGCAAGAAATGTCTGGACCATAAGCACCTCGAAACAGACTCAATCCTTTTGAAATAAATAAAAGGCATTTTGAAAAAAATAATGTTAATACAATTTAAATTGAAGAATATTTAAAAATAACATACATGTAAAATGTATGTTTATCAAATTTAATACAAATATGAGGAGCGTTGCAACTTTCAACATCTTTATCACATGACTGGTTTTCAGTATGTTGATGTGATAATACAGCTGAAATGATTACAACGCTGATCTTATTTTATAAGTAATGTAGAAAGATAGTGTGATATGAAAAAGAAAAGTGAAATGAAAGTGAATGAAAAAAAACCACATTTAAGTATCTTTTTCGAAAAGCAACTTGTTAGAACATTTTGTGTTTACATTCTGTTTGTTTCTGTAGAAATCCGCCGTAAGTAATATTATTTTGTTTTCCGTTTGCCATATAATTGTGTCTCAGATATATAGTCTTGGTACCTTTTAATTTTCTTTAGGCTTCCTTCTCATGAAAAAATAGGTTGTGAATTTCTTATTGCTCTGTAAATAAAAGCCTTTTGCCGTAAAATATTTTTTTGTGAATGTTTTGAAAATTTTAACGTAAATAAACTTTTAACCAACTTTTAACTTTGTGCAAAGAAACATGCTAGTCTTTAAAAAAATACTCCGTGCGAATAATTCTGTATCAACATGCATGAATTGTGTGTCTGGAATAAAGTGGCAGTTCTTTTTTGAATAGGGTAATCTGAAATTATTTTTCTTCAAAACACGCAATCTCTTCTGAATAGTATTTGGTGATCTTGATGAAGCGTCAACTTCTTCATTATCCCATCAACGTATTTTTGATTTTCCAAACACTAATATGAAATACTGACAGAAAATTAGTTTTTTTAAAGAAAAAATTCTAAGCGACGAAGAGAAATTAGTTTACGTTATACTCAACAGCTGGGATTCAGAAGTCCCCCCCCCCTTTCCCTTATTCTTGTCTCCTCGTTATGAAAGAAGTTGCAGATTACTTTCTTTACTCCTTGCCTTCACTTTTAAATGTTGCAATATTATTATTTTTCTTCTTTAATACGTAGAAGGATTTTATTTCTTTACTGTGGCGTAAAATTTAATTAATGTAAGTTTTCATAGTCTAACAGTTTTGCGTTTCTTTCTTCAACAGATAAAACAATTTTGTCGAGATTCGTGCAACAGTTACTTTTTAAAGTGAAAACTTTTCTAAATATCTTTTGTGGATTTTATGTGGAACGTATATTTTTTTCTCTGTGTAAATGATATTTTTTTCCATGGCCTTCTGCTTAAGTTTTCGTGAGATAGCGTTAAAACTAATATTAGAGGAAAACAGTGACAAGTGGAAAAGTGATGTGTGCGGTTTAATTATAAAATTTTATTCCTTCACCCCTGCTCTTAATTTAATTTGTTTTACTTAATGGAAGATGGATAAAAAACAAAATTCTCAAAATGATGCTCGTGTAGTTTTACTGAAAGCTAATATAGACTTCCATGGTAAAAGAAGTTTCTTCAAAATGACGATGTTTTGCTTTTTTATGTATGAGGAATAAACACATTTCAAAAAATATATACGAAATGTGTTTATGAGCTAGAAACCATTATGAGATGGATCATTTAGAGTTAGACAAACGTATCTAATTCGATTGTCCTCCAACTGATGAAGAAGAAAATTTTAATCATTCTAAAAAAAGGCTTAATTAAACCCAGAACCTTATGCACCTAAAAGTTGTGTATATATATATATATATATATATATATATATATATAATTCCCTTTAGTATCATTTTTGTTAACTCTTTTTTCTAATAATTAAACAAACTTTAATTCTTTGGTTTAAAAATAACACTGTAATCGGCTAGTCCGAAATCCCTGTCCCGCTATTATTACTATTACGTAACAATCACGCGCTTGTCACTCCCGCTATTATTACTATTACGTAACAATCACGCGCTTGCCACTGCCGGTATAAAAGCGAAAATCTTGTGTAATCGCTCCCTTTGTCTTTCTGTTATGTCCTCCAAGATGTAGATGCTGTTTGTCTCTTGCCCGCTTTGCTTTATAATTGTCGCAAGTTGGTCTCGTCGGCGTGAAAATGTACCGTAATTTTGTCCTACAATTTTGATGTGTGCGTTATAATAAAAAAGACGAACGTCCACTGAAAATTTCTTGAAACCCTGCTAACACTCGACAAAATATACCACTCGGCCAAATTATACCACTAGGTCTCCAGTTTAGTCCAAAGACTTTGTTTGTATCTACATCTGTTGTGTCTCATGAACTGCAATTTCTTTCTTCTTTGTCATTGTAGGTTTTAGAACTTTTTCACTTTTATTTTATTGTACTATCTATACATATAAATAAAAATGAAGTGAGTGTTTGTAATTTGAAATTAACAGCTTCTTACTAAATACATTTAAAAGTATACGAAAAAATCAGTTTTTAAAATTTTTGCCTGTCAGTCTGTCTGTCGATCTGTCTGTCTATCTATCTGTCTGTTTGTTCCGGCTAATCTCTGAAACGGCTGGACCAATTTTACCGCAACTTTCACTGGCAGATAGCGAATGTTATAAGAAAAACTTAGGTTACTTTTATTATAGAAAGAAAATTTGAGTTCCGAGAAAATAAAATTAAAACCAATGAAAAAGTGAGCAATATCCCAATAGCAAATAGGGATTATTTATTTCAATAGGGATTATTTTTATTCAATACGGACTATTTTATTTCGTGAGCCTTCAGTCTCAACGATTTCTAGCAGTTCTAACAAACTTTTCTGTTTGATTAGGTTGCTGCCACTCACGACATGTCCCGTTCATCTCCTTTGATCCTAAAGATTTTACAGTCCTTAACTGCTTTGTCAAAGGTCATGCGTCCTTTTCACCCCCTTCCTTGCGGCTTTCTTTGTATTCGCGTTTCACCCTACTGCTACTTAGACCTATTTTGATCCTAATGATTTTAGTCCTCACCCCATCCACAGTGTCAAAGGACATGCGTCCCTTTCACCCCTTGCTCAACAGAAAACGAAGGAAAAAAATAAATAAATAAAACAAAAAAGAAACATAGATTCACAAAGTAAAAGAATGGCATTATACTTATAGCATAGGTATTTCTTTACGAAGAATACATAATTATCAAGTTTTCGTTAACTCTGCGAAGTGAATAAACATTTTTTGTTAAACTCCACGTGGACGAAGTCACGGGTATATAACAGCTATTTAACATAAAATAAATGCATCAGAAAGTAATATTAAAGTGTTGCACATCCAGATACAAATTATTTACACTATTTTAAGCGTTTATTACACAAAATTTGTAACAATGCTAATGTAACTTTTGCTGAGCAGGTAGGTGTTTTAAAAAATCGACCCACAAGAAAGTTACGGGGCGTCATAAATAATAATAATAATAAAAAAATTCAGCTATTTTATTTTGACTTAAAATTTAGTGAGAATGGTTGTTTTGTTTAGCTGAGATTTGCAAAAAGCTTTTTTTGTTTAATTTACAATTCACGTAAAATTAACTCATTAAAAACTTCTTTATCCTTCAGTCTGCATTGTTTAATTATTTTTACATTCACCCGTGCGAAGAACGGGTATACCAGCTAATATATATATATATATATATAATGAAGAACGACCAATTCTTACAAACTTCTTACATGTCAAATAAAAATTTGTTCGAAAAAAATGAATGAAAACTTATCATCTTAAAATATTATTGGCCAAATACAGTTCATTTTTTCAATTACTACTATTAGTTCACTCTCTCCTTATATATATGTATGTATGGGATGGCGTAATTTCTGAGAATGCGTGATTTCTTTTTTACTATATTACTTTTTTAGAATAATTAAATTTAATTAATTAATAAATTTTAACAAACAAACAAAAAATAGTCCAACATCATATATAGAAAGGAAAATGGGAAGTTACAAGAAAATTCTCTTTTTATAATGTCACTTAATATTGTGGTTCTGTCGTATTTATATACATGGTTATATTAATTATAACTATTTAATAAAAAGTTACTAAATTTAAATTTTTCTTTGTTGGAATAGAGGTAGTAATTGACTTATTTATTTTTTTATATTATATTATTTGTTATGTATATGTCTTTTTTGTTAAGAGAAAGATTTTCAGACCCACGATTTAATTCTATAAATACTTATGAATGCTTTGATACAAATCATTGTTGTCTAATAACTTATGAATAGCCTTCCTGAACAAAACATATGTTCATTATTTGGGTAATGTCTGAACATGTATAATTTTCCTTTTTCTTTAAAACACGAGCCATTCAAGAACATTTAAAGTATTCAAGAAATCTATGACTGCAAATATTACCTTGATATTTGAATGCAATCAACTCGCAAATACTAGTTTAGAAAATTGTTAGAATTTCTGAAAAGGCAATGGATTCATTTTACCATTATATAACATTTGGTAATGATTTAAGTAAAAAATTGTTTTTATAGAAAGCTTGGCGTATTTAATACATTTCTGTCAGGTTTTGTTCTTAATTTCTTAAAAACTGAGAATCGTTTAAACACATTTTTCAGCATTTTTTTTTTTTTTTTTTTTTGCTTTAACAAAAAAGACAGCAAACTTATCGGCTATTGTTTCATCTGAAAGCTCCATTAAAACAACAGCAAAATTTTGCGACAAACGTTTCCCAGCGAAAGCTAAGGAGCAGAACTACTAAAAAAAAATTAACGTGGGTTGTCTAAAGGATTTACGAAAAAGTAATAAACATATTCATTAATCATTTCATATAATCCATATAACTGTAGACAAATACATCAAAAATGGTTTTAAAATAAATTTTATTGGTGTTTCGTAGAAAAAATATGTTATATTATATAATATGCTCTTAATTTACTTTTGTAAGGTGATATTTTTAAGTATCATATTTTAACGCATTGCAATTTGTTATGCGATATTTCTTAACACAATTTTTTTGTGTGTGATATTATTATACTTCCATCTGTTGAAACTAATAATATTTCACGTTCAGTTTCAAAAAGAAATCATTTTTAAAATTTGATTATTATAACAATATATCTCTTAACACGCGCGTTTTGCTCTATTTATTCTTAGAATTAACCTAAAATTTCAATTTATGCAACTTTTCCTTCCTTTTATAGTATGGAATGTTCAAAGTGTTAGAGAGAGAGAAATGCTTCGTTCGAAAAGCTTCTTTCGAAGGAAATTTAAATTTCTATTTCGGAAACTCGAGTCTAAACTAATTTACAAACTTCATCAAAGTAAATTCACGGGATTCGCTAATTGCAGAGGAGTAATAATTTACATTAGAAACTATGAACAGTATTTCTTAATTGTTGCGAGGGCAGACACTTGGGTGCCTGATGTAAATTATTAAATATTTAATACATGTTGTATTTTGTAAAATTAACTTCATAATTATGTAATTTTAAATTTTGATTAAATTGTTCGAGAAAGAATTTAATACATAAGCTACATTCATTAATCACACTCATTTTAAACATTCACATTGCTTATTTTTAGGTTAAAAGAGTTGCTACACAGCGTGACAATTAGACAATTTAGCGTGACGATATTTCAATTTTTATATTACACACGGGATTTTTGATTTATAAGCAGAATAAAAGGTTCGAGTCAATATGTGAGAAGCAACATGACTGCAGCTGCAATGCAAGAAAATATTATGAGGGAGACGTCTGGGGCTTTCATCGTTGGCTTATGATTAATATCGGGTGTTATTTCGGATGGAAAATGAAAATATGAGAAGTTTAAGTGAAGAATCATTTAGACAAAATATGAAGTTAGTAATTTTTTCTGAATAATTTAAGAAAAGGTATTGCATTCCATTTATCTGATGATTTCACTATCCTTTGTTAACAAAATTAATTTCTTGCAATTTACAAATCTTAAGCAAATGTAAAAGATCGTGAACACAAAACTTGAAACACATTTTTAGACACAAAAAGTTGTCAATTTTAATAAAAATGACTTGAGGTTCCAACTCCGACATCAGTTTATAATATAGCATTTTTAAAAATCGAGTATGTTCCATAAATAAGTAAGTTATATCTTGAATCTGTGCTTTGTGTAGAATCTATTAATAATATAAAAGTTTTAGCGACGAAAAATGGAACGTATTTCATCTCAGAAAAACTGAATAAACGTGGATGGAATTGAGTATTCTGTGAGTGAGTGAGTGAATATTAACGTCGCACTGTTCAGCTACACGAGGGCTTTTGGCGACGGACCACGTAATTTTGAACCATGGTCAAGTGACGTGGACGACACCTGAGCTGGCACCCCCCTCTCCTAACTACCACACCACACCAACGGGAGGACGTTTCAGCTCTCGACAGATTTAACGTGCATCGCTGCCCTACACGGCGGGTCTTTAGTGGTACGGGGCTCGAACTCATGACATGCCTGCCATGGTCCGATACCTTAACCACTGGGCTACCGCAGCCCTCTGAGTATTCTGTGAGACAGTCTAATAAGAATCCTTTATTATCTGATTTTCCTGCACTTGACATTGAGCGAAGTGAGTCCAAAAGGCATTTGCATTGACATTAATTCTTAATTTATGTTAGATGATTTCGAAGCAAACATTTCTTTATATATTTTTGAAGATCACATTCCGATAAACCATTCATAGCATTTGGATGGATCAATGATAGGTCAATTGGATGGGTTTTTTGTTCGATAAAAAAATAACGATGAGTTTAAGAAGTAAAAAAGTATCGATACACCAAATTAGTTGGAGAGAAAGTTTTAAAAATATTAATTCTATTTCATTGAAACTTTATGCGACATTTTAATTGCAACGCTATCGATTTTCCTTCCGGCAGGAGGAAATCTCGTGGTTGTTAGGATGGCATCTAAAAAGGTCCGTCCATTAGTGGGTTGATCCATGTTCAGCCCATTCTTTCTCATTTCTAGATACATTTTAATGTAATTATTTTAGAAATGAAATTGGGAATCGTTTTGTTTTCTATTTCGTCCTTTAATTGGGATGGTGCTTTATACAAAAATAGAAATTATGTCGGATTTTGTAATAGAAAAAAATAATGGACTGCTTTTTATGTAGTTCTACGAGATGTAAAATGAGGGGACGAGATCTCTTTTTTTAGTTTCAGTTTTTACTCTGTCCATTTATTTCAATTTAAATACTTGTTTGTTGGCTCTTTCATAACAATCAGAGAATTTTAAATAAAGGTTTCGGATGCGTTATACATTCCATAATGTTCTTAATTATTGTGTATTTTCGTAATATGTTTTAAACATGAATTCGCCAATTTGTTATTTATTAATGCATTTGTTATTAAATAATGTATTATTGATAAATTAGCTATAGAGTAACTATTTTTTCATAGTAATGTGCTACTTATTAATTACCCATTAATTTTCAACTTATAATAAAAATTACTTCATCGAATTACTGTGGAAGAAAAAATAATAAATTAGTAATTATACTTTAGGAATTGAATTTTGTTAAAAACTTATTAAAAGTTAAAAATTTATTTAAATCTATGAGAATTTGGTGAAATGTCTCAAATATTTTACCATTGTTACATATAGTTGTATCCCATTTTGAAATAATTCTATGAGTCGGTAGATTACAATTGTTGTCATTAATGAAAAATCTTTATTTATATAAATGTCGAATTCATATTAGGATGTAGTTTTTATCCTTTAAATAAACTATATAAAAAAGGTAAGATCAAAATTTAGGGTATAAGACCATTTTTTTTTTGAACAGTTGATTGGAAACAAAGGTTTAATGGTGTAAGTTGTAACTTTTTATTCTTTGTGCACAGATGTAATATCAGTATAGTTAATTTTATCGATTTTATCTATAAAACGTTCATAATGATTTGTTCAATACATTTTTTTTCAAGAAGAGATTGTCATTTTAAATAAATTCCATTAGGAGTATTTTTTATTTTTTGAGATTTATAAAAATTAAAATGCATTATGATCAAATGCATCTGTTCAATTCTCTCTTAGTATTAGCTCACACTCTCTATATATTAATTTATCTTGGTGGAATTTTCAATCGTTAATAAAATACATTTTAAAGCGCCCAATTGAGCTGAAATTTTATATACAGGATTGTTTTGAATGACGATGCAGTAACTTAATTATAATTGATAAATTTAATTGATTAAAACTAATTATTCAAAGAGTTACAAATACAGCCACGTTGGCATCATTTTTGGTGACTTAGAAACCCTTTTGGCGACGTGTCAAAACTTGAAAAGGTTTTTTTCTCCCATTTTAAAGCGCTCATTTGAGCTGAAATTTTCTATGTACTATTGTTTTGGGTAAAAATGCGATAATTTAATTAAATTTAATTGACTGAAACTAATTATTTAAAGAATTACAGATACAGCCACGTTGGTTTAATTTTTAGTGACTTGGGCCAAAACTTTAAAAGGTTTTTTTCCTCACGTTTTAAAGCCTTCAATTGAACTGAAATTTCATATGTATGATTGTTTTGGATGCCAATACGATACTTTAATGATAATGAATAAAAATTAATCACCACTTAATGTTGTGATTCTGTCCTATGTATATACATATTTATTATAATTGTAACTATTTAATAAAAAGTAGCTAAAATAAAAATTTTCTTTGTTGATCTAAGTAGGAATTAACTTATTTGAATTAGTTAGATTAAATGTTCCTCCCATAATACGGATAACATGGTTAGCATTTATTCTGCAACTGTACAGATATATATATATTGATAAACCTCTTTCAAGCTAATTGCGAAGTAAGTTTATTTTTTGCATGAATGTGTGTCATTTTCAAAACCATAATATATAAGATAAGCTTATCACTTTTTACACGATCAACACATACACTGCTCAAAAAAATTAGAGGAGCAGGCAAAAAAGAGAAGAAGCACCATCGCATGGGCTCGAAAAGGAGTTCACAGGTGTAACAAAACACAATATAGAAAAAACAAAGAAGGGGAAAAACAATTGTAGGGAAACCTAATTCATTGGATTGATAAAAAGAACATGAAAGCATGCTTCAGGGCAACAGTTTGGTTACATGTAAATGAGAAAAAATCAATTGTTTGGAAATTATACAGAATTTTAAATGTGTTGTGGGCCCCCCCCCCTCCCATACTGCCAAAACTGTCTCATACCTTCTTTGCACGGATGCGATGAGATTATAGATGATATTTTGGGGAATACTGTCCCACTCTCTTTATGAAGAACGATTTCCAAGTCTTGCGCAATAACAGGAGGCCTTGGTCTTGCAGCAACGCGTCGTCTGAGAGTGTCCCAAACATGCTTAATTGTATTGAGATCTGGAGAGCATGCTGGCCAATCCATGCGCTACATTGTTTCAGCTTCATTAAAGTTCTCCATAAAATTAGTTGTATGAGATCTCACATTATTTTGCATTAAAAGAAAGGAATCAACTATGGCTGCAACGTCATAGGGTCATAGACATAGGGTCTCATACCTTATCTGAATAATTTTGAACCATCAAATTGCCTTTCTGAATGATATGCAGGCCAGCAAGTCCACCTATGCTGATTCCAGTCCATGCCATCAAACCACTTCGTCTATAATGCGATCTTTCCTGAACGAATGTAGGGTTATTTCGAGTACCCCTTTCTCACCCTATAAAAACATTTCTGGTGTCACTCTAAACTGAATCAGGACTCGTCTTTAAACAGTTCTGACTCCAATCTCAATGTTCAGCAGCCCGCTTTTTTTTTCGGTTCTTGCTGTCAATGGAATACGCATCATTGACCTACGTGCCTACAAATAACCCATCTGAAGCTTAGTTCGAATTGCTTGGCTTGACACCCTTCGTTCAGTTGCCAAAAAAAAACTGTTTTTGAAACTGTGTAGCATTGGTTGTTCTGTCTTGACGATCTATTTAGCAGGAAATATTGTTCATTATTTGCTGGGGTAGCCTATGGGCAATCTTCTCCTGGCCGACGTCCACTAAGCCCTGTTTCTTGGAATCGATTCCACAGAGTTGCAATGACACTTTTGGCCTCTCCAATAGCATTTGGTAAAGTTCTTTATTTCTGTCCGGATTCCAGATTCATTATTATAGATCATGCCATGGATTCCGGTAGATCACGTTGTCGTGATATTTTCCAGTAACCTTTTTGTCAAAAAAAAAAAAAAAAAAAAAATAGCTGAAAGGTTAAATTTTACTCCTGAGACAACGAAAATCAACAGCTTCTACGAAATCACGGTTACTTCAGTTATATCTTTTTTTCTGTTTTTTGACGTCAGGAGCGTTGATTTGCACATGGAATTTATTTTTTTCTGTTACACTTTAGACTATGGATGTTTTATTTTACGTTAGTTATCAAAAGAGAAGTGATTGAATAATTTTATTAAATCCGTCTTTCCCATAAATTTTTTTGACCAATGTGTACTTGAAAATAAACAAACATTAGTTTCTTTTTGAACTCATACGAATAATTTGCAGGTGTGACTGGTGCTATCATGCGTATTGACAAAGACGGAGGGGCAGAAGGTAACTACACAGTGCTCTCGTGGCAACCTACCCCCGATAACCTGAAGCTCAAAATGAAGTCTGGTGTACCACCCCCTCGCTACTGCATGCTGCCCGTTGGAAGATTCTACGCCATAGACAACCAAGAACTGGTATGGGTTAAGCTAAATCCATTCTGAGCACCCGAATGAAAAGTGTTGCTATTCCCACTAAAACTCTTAAAATGTCGACAGCACAAATTTTTTTTTTAATACGCTGCTTAAAGTTTTTTTTATTTGGCATACGAGACGGTTCTATCCATTTTTAAAATGGATGAAATTTATTAATATTTTCAAAACAATGTAATTCCCATCGTTGCTCATAATTCACTACTCCTTAGTCTTAATTCGTTTTGAGTAATTACTACAAAAAAGGACTTGAATCTCAATAAGGAAATGCTGTATGTTTGGGATAGGACGAAAAGAGCCAAAGAATTTTCAAACCCAACTAAAAAGATTTCTTTAATATGTCGTCGAGAGATGGTTAACTTCAAAGCACGCTTGAGAATAAAAAGTTATCGACGCTCATAAAAAGGATGCGAATCATGCATGTAGCTGCTTCCTATGATGGAGCCTAGCTGACGTTCTGCAGCTCTAAACTAAACAGTCAGGTCATGGTGAAACTGCGCTCCAGATATTTTTTTAAAAAAAACACAGAAGACACTTATTACTGTAATGTTTTTTCTCCTTTCAAGTCGGAGACCAATAGCTGAAGTTATTATTTCAGCTGTAGTCATTTGAGATTAAAAATTGTGGCATGTGTTTTTGGGAAAGGCGTGTTTAAATCCATTCCTTATTGAAAGTTCAAAGATCTCGCTCATTCACGATAACAAATATGTCCGAGGACATTCTGATTACGATTGCTGTTCATGAACCTAACCAGTTCGCTTTGAATTCAATATTGGAATGGAGCAAGCACAGTTAAAATTTGTATTCAAAAATAGTGTAGAGGCATAAATTCTATATATATTATTCTGTTTTTTTAAAAAAAAAAACTCAGCATAAGCCCAATATCATTCATATCATTTCTTTATTAATGCAAGTCAACCACCAACAGCAAGAAGCAGAAATACAATAATAAGTATTAAACACCAAAGCCGTAGCTAAGCAACCCGTCTTCGTTACCTTGACAACAAACAAGCATCAATCCACTTCAATCTTTTAAATTTGACAAATAAGATCAATATTATGAAAATAGTTGACTAAATAAACTATACATTGTTTTCTTTTAAACTGTTCCTTTGGATAATGAAAGGGATTGATATTCTTCTGCGTTGTTTTCTTATGGTACAATCGTATTGCATATTACACCACCGTATTACGCAACCGTATTGCGTAATTCTTACATGGATTTCCTTAAATATTCTCATAAGTTTCAAATAATTAGGGTTAATTTTTTGGAGACCAGTGTGTATATATACAGTATGTCACTAAAGTAACTTACTTCCCTTTTTATTTTGGAATGGCTGCTGCCATATTCATAAATTGGTGTCTATATACGGTAAAGTAACAATATACTCTACTTAATAAAACCAACTACGTTGCCACCTGGTGGTTAACTGCTGTGTGAGATTTAGCATTCCTATCTCTCAACTTTACGAGATAGGTTAAAGAAGTGATTTATAGTGTATTAGAGAATCATCAATTTAGTACGAAAATACATACTGTATTTAAAATGCATGGATACAATTTTTAAAGATTACATAGAAAAGTTATCATATTCGCTCACATCAAATGAGTGCTGCTTATTTTCTATGTACTTTAAAAACAATAAAATAATACACTTTTGATTCACTTTCTTTTAAAGTAAAATTATTTAAAAGTAATATTTTCAGATCCTTATAGCAGTGCTTCTCAAACTTTCAACAATTGTGCTCCACAGTTTTCAATATTAATTTTCATCGCGCCCCCTCTTACAATAACTATGCATTGAATTCAATTATGTGCTTTAACGGAAAAACTACACAATATATAAATTTAACTATAAACCGTACAAATTATCAAGATAAGTATTAAATTTTGTATATGACAAGCCCATGTGAGTTTCACTAGCAATTATTAAACTTGTTTGTAGTTTACTATTGATAACTTAATTATCAAATACATTAGGCAGTACTGATACTTTTATAAGTTTAATATATCATTTTAAACATGTATTTTATTTTTATTATGCCAGAATGTACTTTATTTTTCTTTCTTTCAGTAAATTAATAATTTTTTTTAAATAACCTTCTATTTTCGACTCTTCAATATGTACGAGGGCCCACATAGGGATATAACGCCCCACAATTTGAGAAACGCTGTCTTATAGTCTAGGGTTTCCTTTTTTATCTAAACATTGAAAAATATTATCCATACACATTTTATACCATACCATGCTGATTAATTTCCTTGAATTTTGTTCTGCATACTTATTTACATGTCAATAAAACTGCTATTTGTGTTCTTACAAGAGGTTCAAATTGGACAAAGAAATCCTGTGGGTGAATCGAGATAAGCCCCCCGTGGACGAACCCCCCTGCGGGTTCGATGGTTCTGGATGCACTGCCACTCCTGGTAAGTATTTTTAATTTTTTTTTTCTAATTGGTTAATTTCTATATAACTTCATTTTAAAATCTGAAAATGTAGTCTCATGATAGTTCTTATGAATTCAGTTTCATTCTTTTCCTGGATGTATATGTGTATAATAACTTAAATATGCTTTAAATACTATCCCAACTTTAGATCGAATTCTTTTAAAGAATAGAATTGATGTTTATTCAGACCATTTCAATGCTATACCTATGGAATAATATTTTCTTTCGATAACTTGTCCCTTTTTTGATTATTTCTCCTTTGCCATTCAACCAATCTCGATTATCTCTCTTGGTGGCTTCTTAATCATCGTCCTGTTTAGCATTTCTTTTCGTCTGCAGTACGAAGAAAAACCCTTCTTCCATCAAGAGGAATCTCTCGTATCTTTTCCTCATGAATTTCCTGTATAATAAGGAACAAATGGGATACGGATCATGAGAGGGATATTTATATATAAAGTATTATGCTTATATGGAGGAATAAAAATGGTTATTGCCTCGATTACAATTACCGGTTGGACCGTAAATATGGAATCCTATTTTAGTTATCGTAACATACCTGCCTTTTTTAACTGTATGATGGATTTTCCTTTACCTGAATCTAAAGGAACATTGTTTGTTCTTGAAAGCGTATCCTGATAAAATAAACGTTAAACAAAATGCAACACATTGCATGCGTTTACATATCTCTTATATGATTCCGTAGTATATTGCATTTGGACTCGGGAAAATGTATAGCACGAATTTTCAGTTTCTTTCGTATATGCCACCTTTAATAGATGGTCAAGATATCTATAATTTTTTTTTTTTTTATTTATTAATGGATCGACACATTTCACGTCATTAGAGAATTTCTTAAAAATTGCATTAAAAAAACTAAGATGGAATTCAAAAAACTCTTCGAGGTGCAGACTGTCATAACTATCTTCAATGTGCGAATAACTAATTTCAATGTTTATGCCTTAATTCGTAGTTTATTCCAAATAATTCTAATTTTCAGTTGTTGTTTTATATTATTGATGTAGTGCAGTATAAAAAAACAGTTCATTTTTCATTAAGAAAAATGCATCGACTATTAATTTGTTTTTATTTCGAAAATAAAATATAGATATTAAATCTGGCTTTTTTAAAAGTGGATTATTTGAATTTATAGGGTAGAAAAGAATGTAATTTCGTTATAATGCTGAGTCAAATTTAAGGTGACGTTGTTTTACCATTTATGTAAGCAATTTTTGAATCTCATCGACTTCCCACGGGAGGCTTAGAGATGAATGAATTAAAAAGGGAAATAGCCCTGGTGTCCTCTCACGGTTGTTTTAATTACATAAAAGTTAATAAAATCATATGGAGTGGGATCTGGGATATAGGAAAAAGGGGTAAATTTAAAGTTTCCAATGGAACATCTGCAAAAGTCCTTTTGTTGCATCTGCTGAACATGGTGCAAAATGATGCCTCAATGAAAAGGTTTCACGAGCCATTTTAATTCTTTTTTTTTCAGCTTCATTAAGTTATCAAAAGTCCTCTGGACATTCGCCTTAACTCCATGTTCCAAGAATTTGACTACCAATAGTGATTGAAGAAGAATCTTAATATTTATATGAAGTATGGTAAACTTTTTACTGGTTTTAAATCTGTGTGCTTTCACAGAACCGTTTCTGATCGGATTCAAAGTGAGGGCACTAACTTTCGTCACTGGCAACAATTTCCAGAAGTCATCTGAAGCACTTCTTCCACTTTTGAGCTCGTGAAAATGATATGCTCCCCTCATAAATCGTTTCCATTCGTTTATTAGTTTTAAAACCTGTTACACCTGCTGTCAAAAAGCACCCGTAACTCTCCTCTTCGGAATCTTACATTGCGAGTCACTTTTAAAATGAAATGGTCTCAGCTGTCTCTCTCTCTGTTTCCTCACTTCCTTCTCGCACCTCCATTGCAGAGAGAGACATGTATGAATTATTTTCGGCACTCCAGCTTCTACAGTTCTTACCTGCTTCTGTTTTTCGAAACATCATAGACTGTGTGTGTAGCATCCTCTAATTCGTTATTTATCAATTATACATTATACACTCTGTCACAAAAAATATAAGCAACCAGAAGCAATCGAGCTACCATCACAAAACTTGACAGGAATGTAGTCTAGTAAGAGATATGCAAATGATTAAAATTTCGACTCCAATGATACTAGGGTAAGCGTACTATGCACATATGAGATGCGCAGCTGGGAAAGCATGCTCATGTCACAGGTTATTCAAACACATCTGTCGACTTGGATGGATGGTATTGAGACTTGAGACAGATGCATCGAAGGCGTAACCAGCGACATTACGGGCAATAGTCAGACTTTGAGAGGGGGAATATAGCAGGCCTTAGAGAAGCGGTTGGACGAACAGGCGTATCGGTGGCCACCTCGGTTGGAGCGATATGGTAGTTACTCGGTGTTGCCAACAATAGATCCCGGAAGGATAGTCTACCATCTCGGAGGGTCAGGGCATCCCAGGAACACAAATGCGCAATCGCAAGAGGGCCACGAATTCATGAACATCGTCGCTAAAATCGATTCAACACCATTTACCTACTTCAAGACATCCGATGGTATCAAGGGAAACCATTCGGAGGAAACTGCCTTCAGGAGCCAACGACAATCAAGACGCCTGACGCCTACCAATGACTCCGCTTTAAAGTCAGTGTTGAATGAATCTTTGAAAGACTCAGTGCTGATGACTAGCGCATACGCATGTGGAGGCGGCCAAGCCACTGGTCCCATCTGGCATTTGTTATCAAATGGCATACGGTGATTACACAAGGTGTGACAGTGTGGGGAGTGATTTTTTGGGGCACATGATTCCCTCTAGTCTTCCTTCAACGCACTATGACTGTTCGCAGTTACGTGGACGAAATTTTAATGCCAGTATCACTGCTTATGCTGTGAAATTGCCCAAGTGCTATTTTTCCGCAAGACAAAACTCGTCCACATACTACGCTACTCTCCCAACAATTTCTTAAAGGGTATGACGTACACTTGGAGCCTTCCAGGTCACCAGATCTCTCACTAATAGAGTACATTTGGAACGTGCTTGGATGGCAAATGCAGCCGTCCAGGAATACTGGTACAATAACTGTCCAGTTGCAAAAATAAAGGCATCATCTGCTACAGGAGGTTTAGGGGAACTCATTCATTCTATGCCACCTTCTTCTTTGACTTGTATAGCTGCCACATGAGGATATTCTACAAACTGATTTGTACCCTTTTTCATGCCATATCTTCTAATTGTCATTAGCTATCTAAAAATAATTGTTTCTTCTGATTTTGTAATCACATTTGCTTATCTTCTCGTACACTACATGGTGTATCTAAACTCTACGGCAAAACTTTAAGGGATGATAGTACTCATCAAGACAAACAATAGTAAATAGGAAACTTAAGGTTCCAAACGTCTTCCAAAAGAGTTAAGTTAAAAGTTTAGGGTTCGAAATTACAAATGATTATAAAAAACAGAAAAATAGGTCGATTCGTTAGTGGTTTTCGCTAAAATCATTCTTTTTGTCAGTATTTTTTTGAAAAATAAATTTTAAAGATAAAGCTCAAAAAATGTTGATAGAGGGCGCTTGAGACTTTGGAGTAACGAACAACTATTTTTTACCGTTATTTTTTGTATCACATTAAATGCTTTCAAAAGCTGAGATTTAAACTTAAATTTTGAGCATAAAATTTGAATTGTTCGGGCTGGTTAAGTAGCGCAAACTCAACTGTGTTCTGGAGATGAAATTTGAACTCACCTCCTTCCCTAGACACAGTTCAGTTACTCAGGACCTTGGTGTCGTAGGACTTGGTGTCGTAGACCTGGCAGCAACTACTACCTCTTACACGTAAAGTAAACGAGAGAGGGATGACAAAATTTTAAAAAAAATTATTCATAATAGATATGGGCAACTTCTCTGCGCAAAATAAAAAGAAACAATTTGATGTACACACATAGCGCGTTTGAATGAAGGTTGAATAAATGATGGCACGTAGAAAATGGTACATGCATGATTTTTTTGCGGAATCACAAAAACTGTTCGAAAAAGCCCCCACCAGCAAAGATGCAGGTCTCACACCGCCGGTGGAGGGAATGTCGAACATTAGCAAATACCCCGGGCATCTCCCGGATTTCGCCTGCTACGACGGCTATACTCGCAACCAGGGCCTCGTTGGAGTCGACGGGGCTTGCGTAAACAAGACTCTTCATATGACCCCAGAAGAAAAAGTCTAGGCAGGAGAGGTCGGGCGAGCGTGCCGGCCACATTTCCGGAACACCCCGCCCAATCTATCGCCCTGGATATGCTGTATCCAATGCACTTTTCACATCTGCGCTGATATGAGCAGGCGCTCTGTTGGAACCACATATGAGCCTTTATGTTGGCTGGAATACCTTGCAGTAGAACTTTACATCCTTACATACAATTACCAGCTTGCAGTTAAATCCTTGTGTACCACACTTTGCATGCAAATTGGATGATTTGCATAATCGGGGAATTTTGCGGGGAGAAATTGCTCATGTCTGTTATGAATAACTTTTTTATTCAATTTTGTCATCCCTCTCTCGTTTATTTTACGTTTATTGGCAGAAGCTGCTGTCTAGTCTACGACCGAGCATCGAAGATCGTGAATAACTGAACTGTATTTAGGGAAAGAGGTGAGTTCAAATTTCACCTTCTAAACGCAGTTAAGTTTGCGCTACTTAACCACTTCCCAACGATTCAAATTTTGAGCTCAAAATTTAAGTTTAAGTCTAAGCTTTAGAAAGCATTTATTGTGATACAAAAAATAACGGTAAAAAATAGTTGTTCGTTACTTCAAAGTCTAAGGTTCTCTCTATCAACATTTTTTGAGCTTTAGCTTCAAAATTTATTTTTCAAAAAAGTACTGACAAAAAATATGATTTTAGCGAAAACCACTAACGAATCGACCCATTTTTCTGTTTTTTATAATCATTTGTAATTTCGAACCCTAAACTTTAATGGCAAATATTTCTTTCGAAAGACGTTTGGAACCCCCTAAGATTCCTATTTACTATTTTTTGTCTTGATGTGTACTATCACCCCTTCAAGTTTTGCCACAGAGTTTAGATACACCCTGTATATGCATGTTAAGTTTCTCGATAGTAGCTTGTTTCCTTTTGGGTATATATATTTTTTTGTGACAGAGGAAATGTTTATTCGCTTTAAGCTTCTTTTCCAAATATCAAAGAGTCTAGATCTTGTTTGTTTAAAAAGAAAATAGCCTGATTTTCATTGCTTGTGATACTGTTGCTCACACATTTGATATTTGAATTGTGTTGTTTTTATGTGGCATAACGAAGTCAAATTATAATATTAGAGCATTTTTATATCTTAAAATGGATTTTGACTTAGAATCTTATTTCATCAACCTGAACTGAAGTACTCTGATGTCAAGACGTGTATTATAGGGTGTCATCAATTAATGATATAAAACTTGATTCCCTTCTGTGAACCTTCACGGATAAAATATTGCTTTAATACTTGCGTTACAGCAATGAATTCTTACAATTTCAGATCCTTTAATAACTGTGGAATTTCTAGATTTTACGCGTAAGCCTTTATTTGTTATTTAAATGTAGACGTTGAAATTACTTTGTGTTAGAAAACAACAGATTGCTGTTGATTAATATACAACCATAGTTAGATTGTATATCATTCATTTATTCATCCATGTATATTTGAACATAATACTCCAGTATTTTTCTTTTATTAGGGAGAATATTAAAATGAGCGAGATTTGTTTTACGTAAGAACACTTGGGATCAAATTCTGTTGACATTCCAATAGAGTGCACAAAAAGTAAATCCAATGTTTCATTTACAAAAATGGAATAATTAAGTGTGTATTTGTTTGAGTTAGTTGTGGGATATTCTGTGATCTTAACTGAAAGAATAATCAGTCTTTGTATGTATCACGTCAACAGGAAGCTTGTAAAATAACTTAAAAAAAGAAAAATAATTGCTTGGAATAAATATTTATTTAATAAGTTGAAATAAAGGATGCATTTTTATGTAGAGTATTTACGAAAAATAGTTCGTAACCATTGTCTCTTTCTTTCCATTCTAGACGGAATGAAGAAGATTGCCTCCAGTGTTTTAGCATTTGCCCTCCTTTCAGTATTTCTCACCGTTTTTATTATCTACAGGTTAGTACATTTTATTTTGCCTACTCTTTTACTCTATGTCAACAGCGTGTATTACTTCCCTGTCTCCTCCAGCCATCTGCTAGGATGTCTCAGATGCATCCCCTCATAGTTACGTTTGAAGGGGGTTGAATCATTTTATAGGGCATTATGCTGGAATGTATAAAATATTGATATAAGGTGCAGTTTTTGTAACTCTTAATTTTTGTATTATCTAATTCTGTATTTTTGCATTACCTACCTATCGAAATAATGGATTGTTACTGAAGTAATATATAATAGATGGAAGCACTTATGAACTTGTAGCACCCAAGCATTCAATGAGCCTTCGAGATTAAATGATACAAAACAAAGGATCTGTGATGTGTTAAAAGGAAAATTCAGAAATGTGACCCAAAAAAGTAAAAAAAAAAAAAAAGGTTCACATATCAAATCGTATATTGAAAAATGAGAAAGAAAAAAAATTACCGGAAAATTTAAACTTTTTCTTTGGTTATCATCGAAATAAGCAAAACTCACTACGCCTATAAAAAAGTAATCAAAAATATACTAATTGCTGAAAACCTTTTTTTTTCAATAAATTATTTTCGCACAAACTTGACTTCGTATGTTGCACACGTCGCAGTGTAATATTTAAGATATAATCAGAAATTTCAATTGTCTTGGTGTTGTTTCTCTTATTTTGACTGACTACGGTACAAAGAAACATGAAAATGAAAGAAAAATTGGAAAGACATTTAACGTGGCATGTATCAGATTCAAAGGACCCTGCCACCCGAATTATGAAGCGGTCGACCGCATCCTCAGCACTGAACGTTAGCACGAGTGAAGGAAGACAGAAAAATGAGCGCTTTCCCGCTCATCGTGTGGGTGCGACACCAAAACTATTCTTACTATAACGGAGGGTTAGAAGACAAGCAGATTGAAATGGTGTAATAAGATTGGAGCAATTTAACCAGGAAACTATTTTTATTTCATAAGACATGGTGAAGTGGGGAGGGTGCATTTCCACGTTTCTTTTGAAACGGAAAAGAGAAGTACTTTATGACTGTTTAAGGGCTCAAAGAACCCTTAACATATATCCGTGCACTCGAAAAAAACATCCTTCTTCAAACCAATGTAACGTAGCAATAGAACAAAACAATAATTTGAAATTTTTACCACATGAAAACCATATATATTTACATTATTTCTAAAATTTTCAGAGAATTTGAGAAAAAATTAATAAGTTAAAAAAATAATAAGTTAATGATTTTCAAAATATGAAAATCAGTATTTTACACCGCGCAGGATTCTGAAATACAAAATAGATGAAATTTACAAAATTAATTTTACTTTGTATAAAAATGTTAACTTGTAAAGTTGTACTAACTTTAAAGAAATTTAGAGAAAATAAATATTTTCTAAGTACAATTTCAACGAAATTTTTAAAACTTTAAGAAAAAAATGAATTAAAATTAAAATAAAAAAAAACTATTATTATTATTTATTATTATTATTTTTTTTTTGCAAATTGTTGTATAAGTGATGAAGAGCCCTGTTTTGAACACGTGTATAAAATTTCAAATTGATATCATAAATAGTTTCTGAGAAATCCTGCGCGCAAACTAAATTTTTTTGTTTTGCAAAAATTGAGTTAAAGAAAAGAAAGAGATAGGGTTTTCGTTTAAATTCCACTACTTATTTCTCAATAACATCGGAAGTTTTCATAGTATCAACACAATTTTGGTACTAAAGTGCTCAGAAATATTGAGGTTTTTACAAATATATATATATATATATATATATATATATATATTTGTTGAAAAAACTGAAAAATTTGCAATTTAAAAGTCTTGAGAGCCCTTAAAACTCTTGTGAAACACGATAGAGAAAAATATTCAAAGGTGTGACTCCGGTCACAAAACTCGAAAAACTCCTAACTCATTTCCCAAAAAAAGGGGGGGAAAGAGAGATTTCATTCTTACCTTCTTCCTCTTAGTAATGATAGCTCAATAATTCAGTCAAAAATACAGACATAAAAAATTATATTAAGACAATGATTATATGTACAGAACACCACTGCACTCACAAGTGAACATTTAAAAATTACACACAGTGTCGTAGTGTCAAACTTCATCTAGCTGCGGTTGTGGTAGTGGCAGTCTAACGTTGCATCCGAGTGTGAGTGAGTGAATATTAACTCGCACTGTTAACGCTACAAGAGGGCTTTTGGCGACGGACCTGGTCATTTGGAACCCCGGTCAAGTGAAGGGGACGACACATGATCCGGCACCGCCCCCTCCTTACTACCACACCAACGGGAGGACGTTTGTGCTCACGACAGATTAAACGTGAATTGCTCCCCTACACGGTGGGTCTTTAGTGGTACTGGGCACGTGACATGCCAGCCACTTGCGGTGGCCTCATTATGAGGTATATAAATTTCAATGGCTTTCACTCCACTGTAATGTTTTCTATCTATTTACCAGTGGTGTAATGGGGAATGTTAAGACCCCCTGAAAGCCAGGTTTTGCCTTTCAATTTTATAAATTGGGTAAATACGTATTTAGCGTAAGTCAGGCCTTGGTCACCTAGGGTTCTGCCCCCCCCCCCGTGATGCGGGGTGTGCGTTACTCCACTGAAATGTAGACACTTCTAGGCACTCTGTTCATTTGTTATAAACAGTCTCCCGACAATGCGCATTCAGTTACTTTCTCTCAACGCTCTAGCAGCCCGCGCTTGATTGAAGACCAAAGTTTCAATGGCAGTGACATAATCAACGATTTGATAAATTATGAAGACAGACAAGAAGCCATATTCATTGAGAGCGGATAAAAATATGCAGGGATCCAGATTTCCAACAAATTGGAAAAGCATTTTCTTAAAATAGATATCAGTTAAGAAAAGAGTGTAAAATTCCAAAAAGGGGCTTCCATCATGTATAGCTGGTTATCGTGACATTTACAAGCAACTGTGTGTGTGTGACTACCCGTTCTTCGTCACAAAAACTTATCTCTTACTTTATGCTGCCAAAAAATAAATCAATTGAAATTGCACCTTCAAGTAACGCGAAAGCGATTTTGAACTTATTCATTACAGGACTTTGGATTACGATGAGTAGTGATGAATTATGTATGTGCATTTTAAGGACTTGTCCGTATATACAATGAGAAACTATATGTTTTAAAAATGTTTCCATGTGTAATATTTAATAATTTTTTTTGTTATGGAAGTACTCTTACATAAATTTGGTAAATAATTAGCATATATTATAAATGCGACTTTTTTTATGCGGTCCCTATCCACGGCATAAAAAAAAAGTTTTTGGTAGTATTTCCACCAATTAGTTTGTTATATTTAAGAATTTATAAAATTTTTGAATATTTTTTTTGTGCAACTTTTTTTATGCGGTTCCTATATACCGCACAAAAACAGGTTCAACTGTATATCATAATAATACTTACTGATTTATTATTCTTAGTAATATTCTTAAATACATCCTATATGATCTCATTTTTTGTACATGTGTAAGGAATCATTGAAAATAATATTTCTTCTTGGGAAAGATCCATTTTAAGTATTAAAATTACAGTAAACTGAGATAAATAATTTTCTTTACTTCATCGAAAAAAGCAAGAATTAAGAATGGAATAGAAGCATCTAAACACCGCTTATTTCTAGAGATAATTTTAGAATCTACTTTCAATCTCAAGTTCTTTTGTGGCCACTGGAGTCTAGTCATGAACTCGCCGATGGAGTTTCGTGGGCCAATGCAGACGGGCTGAATGGAGAGGGCTGTTGCACGTCGAGGCTCTCATGTGGGGTGAGGGCTGCTACTTCGGACTTCAGGGAGGTTCAAATTGATATTGCCAATACCTCTCGTGTTCCTTTTTATAGTGTGATGTTAATGTAACGCCCACTCAAGTTCTTTGGATGGAAAAACCAGTGGCATGTCTCTAGGGTGGGGTTGAGAGGTTCATCCATCACACAAAGATATTTTTAATTCTTAACATAACTTCTCGGAACTTTCAGTCACGTGTTTTTTTAAATGTACCCCCTCCCTTGTAAAAGTAATTCGTGTACGCTCTTGAGAATGGCCAATAATTAATAATTACTTATTTATAATGTTTTAATATGGTGCATATTGTTAAAGTAACAAAAATGTTGCCTTGACAGTGGATTTATACATATTTTTTTTTTCTTTCTGTTTGAAAATATCTGTCTAATGATTTGTCAGAACTCAGAAAAAATGTAAAAAAGCTATTTATAAATCAAGTACTAAAAAGCAATAGTATTTATAGTGGTTGAACAAAACAGTTAGAAATTTGACGCAGTTACTTCTCAATGAAACTGATAGTAAAAGAGTAACTGATAATATACGAAGATATATATTTCATTGCATTTCTGTTATCTAATTTTTAGGTAGTCTCTCAAAAATTTAGAGGGATGTGGTTTAATATAATTAATTATTCATGTGATCATTAACTAAATAATTATTCATCAAATTGCTTGGGGCTGAAATGTATAACAAATAAGCGAAAATAAATCTTAACCTTAACATTATTTATTTAAGGATGAGTGTGTCACTTATTTGGCAAAATGCTATTTTATTCAATTTTGAAAATGGCATTCTTTAGTGCATAAGTTGTTGAAATTTTCTGAAGGGGTGAATAAACATACGGAGAGGAAAAGTTGCAAGCAATTGTTTTGAGAAATCACGAATATGAATTCAAACTTTCCTTTATTTTGAAAAATCGTTAAAAAATAAGTTTTGGGAACCATAATTTTTTAATTGCTCTGTCAAACAGAGACAAAAGGATGAATTTGCGCAAAACATAGACTCAGCTGATCACGATGAAAAGAAAAAAAGATAGAGAACAGTGTAATTTACTTTTAAAAAAAATACAGAAACTCTTTGTTTCATAAATACACCGTTGGCCACACAAAATGCAACACCTTGAAGGAAGAATACAAACCATGCAAAATTTGCGTCATGATTTATTTATAGGCGATGAAATATGCAAATCATTAACATTATAGCTTATACAAACATCACGGACGACCGTAGCGATATATAAGGGGAGAACAGGCTGGTGATTTGAAGTAAGACTATTTTTTTTGGAAGGGGGTTGTATATAAGCTGCTTGACTATGCCTCGTGGAAGACATAAACGTTTTTGACCAAGTATCTGTATTCGAAAGAGGAAAACTAGTAGTCTCTAGGGGTTGTGGGTTAACCTTCAGAGAAATCGGTCCAAGTGTTGAACGAAACCATATTGCTGCATGCAGGAGGAGACGCACGTTACTCCACAGCCCGTGATAATAGGCGCACGCCATTGATGAATCTCGCAGCCATATCAGCTCAGCAGATTCAGTCTGCTACGCATCATTCGGTGTCCGTTCGAACCATTCGACGCCATTTGCTGCAGAGTGGAATGCCCGCAAGGTGTCCATTGCTTCGTATTGGAAACCATAGGAGTCTGCGCAGTTAATGGTACGATGAACGGCGGACATAAACAATGGAGTGACATGACATTGAGTTTACTGACGAATCCAGCTTCTGCTTGCAACATCAGAATTGTGGATTCGAGTTTGGAGACACTGTGTTGAGAGGCTGCTGAACTGTTGCGTTATTCATTGCCACACTGGTCTAGCACCCGGTATCATGATTTGGGGTTGGTATCGGATTTTATTGTCACACCCCTCTAGTACACATTACCGGTACATTGAACAACCTAAAGTGTTGGAGCCCGTAATCCTGTCATACATTCAGCGCTTGCCATCAGCCATATTCTTACAAGATAATGCGTGATTGAATTGTTTCCTTGACCTGCTTTTCCTACCGATCTATTGCCAATCGAAAACGTGTGATCTACTCTTGCACAATGACTGGCTCGGGATACACCGCTCACTGGTACACCAGATCAACTTTGACAAGATGAGGAAGCCGCATGGACTGTTGCATACCAAAAATATACCCGAAGCCTCTTTTATTTTATGCCGAAGCGTGTGGAAGTGGTTATAGGCAATAATGGCGGCTAAACTAACTGCTGATTTTTTCATTATCCACTCGTCACAAGAGGCTGTAGTTTTAATCGTTTGATCTTGGCACTACATGTTATATGTCAATTAAATGTCGCTGTGATATTTTCGGTCCTTCTTGGTATTGAATTTTGTTTGGCCAGCCGAGGGTATATGTACCATATGTATATATATACCCTGTCTCTGCAAAATAAATGGTCTATGCAATTCTGGAATAATTTTTCGTCATTTAGTGCGAAAGGCAGGATGCCAGACTTAAAAAGGTCCGAAACAATGAAAATCTTTCCCCCACCGTCCCTTGAAGTGTTTACACGATAGGTGGCATCAAAGGTGCAGGCCAGTCATTGATTTTGGTGTTATTAATTAATATTTTTTTTATCTTATAGTAGTTTCTGAATTTATAAATATTCACAAAAAAAAATGTTTTAATTATTTCCTATTTTGTCGTATTTTCGATATGTTTCTTTCATCTAGTGGTTCGTGAGAAGATAGCTGGACATGCATACATATTTTTACTTTCGAATTTGAATTGTGAGTGGATCAGTTGTCAGTTGGATATTTTCATGATATTTAGTGTGTCACTTAGATTAGAATACATGTATAAAATTGTTTTAAGAACATTTTGACAAAAAAGAACCTATTTAAATACAGTATTTCGGCAAAAAATAAACTTAGAAAAAACTTTTTTCAAAATGTTCTCCTTTTGTGAAAAATACACTGGTGTGCAAAACTTAAGCAACAGGTAGGTTTATTGCCATAACTTCACGAAAAATCATCTGAGAGACATGAAATTCTGAAATGAGGGAGAGTATTATGTACGTAAAGGATGACGAAAGCATCGGCGCTGAAAAAGGAATACAACGCATACGGTATGGAATCAAACAAAAACAAGCTTTATTGAACGCATAGTATCGTGACTCATGATTGTCTATCCAACTGGAAGAACAACAAGCAGATGTTCCTTAATATGGTATATGCCCTCCCCTTACTACAATGGTTGCTTTGCACCGTCTCCGCATACTCAGAACCAGCTGGTTCAACATTTCTTGAGGTAGGAGTGCCCATTCCTCAATCAATATCTGTTTGAGTTGTTGGTTGTACTCCGGATGATGTGAGCGTGTGGCAATACATCTCCCCAAAGCATCCCACACATGTTCGATGGGATTTAAATCTGGGGAGCACGCTGGCCAATCCATTCGAGTGATATCTTCACTTTCCAGCAGCTCCTCAACAGCAAGAGTGCGATGTGGCAGTGCATTGTCATCCATAAAGATGAAGTCTGGGCCAATGGCACCTCGGAAAAGATGCACATTGGTAAGAAGTACCTCCTCACAATAGCGATCCCCGGTTACAGACCCTCTGTCGAAAACGGGAAGCTCAGTTCCGCCGTTCAGCATAATGCCAACCCAGACAAGAACTCCAGGACCACCGTAACGATGTCTTTCCTTGATGTTACTGGGATAAAACCGGGTCCCGATCTCTCTCGAAATCAAAACGCGTTGAGAATCGCTTCTGGTACTGAACCGACTCTCATCCGTAAAGAGAACACGACTCCATTGATCAGTTGTCCAGTTTTTGTGCTCTCTGTCCCACTGTAAACGGTGGCTTCGGTGGCCATCTTTCCACGGGAGGCAGCGTTCAGGACTGCGGGTGAACAGGCCCCTTTGTGAAGGCGTCTGGCCACAGTAAACCGCTACACTTGTCGACCTGTTGCTGTAAAGAGTTTCTGAGCAATGGCACTTGCTGACTGCTGTTAAACTTTTTTCGCCTGCAGGATGATATATCGGTCATCCCCTGCAGTTGTCGTCCTCGGGCGGCCACACCAACCTTTCTAACAGCTGTACTTGTGGTTTGGAACGCTTTCCAAGCGCGCGAAACGACACTTTTGTTGATTCTGAACTCTGCAGCTACACTGGTGACAGTACGCCCCTCCTCCAGCTTTCCGATCATTCTTCCACGTGTGAAGTCATCCAGATGATTTCTTCTAGCCATATTTCACGAACTGACTCACTGGCACTTGCAGAGAATATGGTGAATTGCGTCTCCGTCCTTCATTTCATCCTACTGTTGAGCAGCGCGCGCAGACATCACGCGTTTTGCGTACGCTCACATCGCTTCTGACGTTTTGTTCCTGATATTTGCATACGCATGACGTTTCTACTGATTTACGTGTTCCTTTTACTGATCTCCAGACCTCCTTTTCTGCAATTTCAATGCTATCTGCTAAATTTTTACATTGTTGCTTAAGTTTTGCACACCAGTGTACTATTATAATAATATTTTGTCTGCATATAGCTCAGACCTCTGTACAGAGGCTGAACTATGATTTTTGAAAAATTCAATTCACATTATTTTCAGATTTACCACCAATTGAAATAATTATAAGCGTTTTTTTCTTAAAATTTCTCCCATCTGTTGTAGTAAAATATGTATAAACCCACTTCTAAGTTTTAAATTTCAAAATTTCTATTTGAGCCTCTGTATAGAGGTCTGAGCTATATACAGGCAAAATATTATTATATAATAGAAGCATTTTTCACAAAAGAAGAATATTTTGAAAATGGGTCATTCTATGTTCATTTTTTTGTCAAAATATTTTATTTAAATAATTTTTTATAGTAATAATATTCTTAAAACAATTTTATATACATTTTCTAATGTAAGTGAGACTAAATATCATAAATATTATCCATTTATACGCTTTTGCAAAGTCACGGTTCCGAACGTAGTCGGATACGTTAATCAGATTCGTTTATAATGTACAGTATAAATTAGTGTGTCTCGACGTGGAGCCTATTCCCCACAAGGGCGCAATTTGAAAAAGGACTCAATTTAGAGCATATATGATCTATTTATTAGTAACATAGGTAATTATGAAAAACATTTCAGGTCTTGTCTGTGTAATATGAGGTGTTAAATATATCTGACCTCTTGACGAGATAAAATATTCTTTCCAAACACAGCAGCTCTATTTGTTTTGAATGGTACGAAGAAATGAATGCCGGGATCTAAATTTTTGCGGTGTTTGGAAGTATCGTTCGTTATTAATAGTATGGGTTAATTCAAAATAAACGTGTATAAAATTTTTATATAAGTCCCGTTGCTTAAAAAAGCTATGCAACAAAGTAACAGGATTGTTAGCTGAAGAATAGACAAACGAGTGTATATATTGATACGCTACTTGTTGAAAAGTTTGAAACATTTCGGTATCATTGGATAAATCAACATTGGAAGACAGTGAGGCCCTACTTATAACATACATAAGTTATGTTGATAAAGGTTATTTAGCTTGAGAAATGTTGTTCTGTACATCATTAAAAAGTAACACTACCTTGTGATACCGCCCCCCTTTGGTGACCGTATCTTTGATTGTCAGCGTGAGCTAGAGGTGTAGGATTTGCAAAAGGAATATACATTTTTAATCCTTAATATGACTTTATTAAGAATAGAACTTAAATGTCTGACAATTTAGATAAATTTAATTAAGCGAGAATCTATAATGAACAAACACACAATGATAGTTAAAGCGAATCGCGTAATTTAGACCACTTTAAGTTATAATTATTTTATCCGCCTACTCTCACTTCTAAGAATATTACAAGTCCTAATATCAAATAATCAGTCCTACCTTAATCCAAACTTAAATTCAATCTTTATGTGGAAACGTCTGGGCGCGCGTGCAATGGTATGCACCTTGTATTGATGGCTTGTTTTCAAGGTAACTTCACGATTGGCTCTCAATTCCCACTATTCTTTTTCACACATACATTTCCCAAAATTGCCATCCCACTTACTGAAACTTCTGTTATTTTAAAAGCTATCTTATTTGCATTTCTTGTTCACATTTCTCTTCTTGGGTTTTGGTTGGAAAAGAGTTGCCATTAATCTTGGCCACCAAAGAACCCAGAGGTTATGTTAAAGAAAAGACGCGTGGGCCCGTCACAACCTCCAAAGATATTTATAATAAATTAAAAACATACCCTTAGATGTCAATAATATACCAGTGAAAAGTATAACAGCTTGTGCTGCAAATGGTGCTCCTAAAGTGTTGGGAAAGAAAAATGTTTGCTTAAAACTGATGTGTGAAAGATGAGAATCCAAAACTGCTTCTTGTGTCATTCATAGGGAAAACCTGGTAGCTGAAACAGTTCACCTGTTTTAAATGAAATACAAAATACAGTTATGAAATGTGTTAATGCTTTTAAAGCTAATGCCAAATGGGAACGTCTGTTCGAGTAATTTTGTGAAAAACAAAATGAATACCCTGTGAGACTTATACTTCTCACTAAAGAAGGAAGACTCTCAAAAAGGCACCGCTTAAAAAGTTTTATGAATTATGGAACGCGCTTTGATACTCTTAGTGATTTTTTAAACGAAACATCCGAAATGAAAAAGTTGTTACCGGTCGATTGTAAAACATTTCTAAGTTATTTAGCTGATATTTTTGGAAAACTAAATATATTAAATGAACAACCTTGAAGAATAAATAAAACTCTTCTAGATTCAAAAGTGAAGATATTTGGTTGTATTACTTTTATTGAATTACGTCAAAAATATATATGTAACTATTTCAATATTGCTCCAAAGGTGTGAAAAAACTGATGCAACTATAAATGTGAGAGTCGATCATCCAAAAATTTTGTCAGCTCATTTAAAAGAAAGTTTTTTTTTATTAAAAAAAATTGATTTCTCAACTTGGAGGATGCAACCAGCGGTAGTAAATCTTTCTGATATTTCTGATATACAGTATCAAAAGAACTTACAGAAATGCAAAACAATGCTTCAATTAAACCGTTATTTAATATAAAAGGAGTGATGGCACGGCTTTGTTTAAAAACTGAAATCCAACATCCAATTGAAACCAAATATGCAAGAGAACTATTGTTATCATTCCCATCTTCATTTTTAACTGAATGTGATTTAGTGCCAGAAATAGACTGGGTGTAAGAAAATGGGGAGGCTTGAGACTAAAGTTACCCAAATGGGAACCCGACATAAATTCTCTTTGAAAGAAACATCACGCTCTAGGATCTCAATAATTTTTTTTATTTCAGTTTTCCAATTATTATTGTAATAAAATAATAATTTTCTAGTGATTTCCTAAGACCTTAAAGTTTCATTTCTCATTAAGTTTCATTTATTTATGTATGTACACATATATATGTATGGGGGGGGGGTGACAAGAATTTTTAACCGCCCTCTGGGGGCAAGGCAAAGAAAGGGTTGAGAAACACTGGTATAGATTATAAGCAAATCAACTATCTAATCCAGTTTTTAAAATTAAATAAATTATTTATCACTTTATAACTATCATTTATCTGCCATTTGAGGTTGATTTAACGTTCACCTTGTATAAGTTTTACCAACCCTATATTGATGCATTATATATATATACCCGAATCAATCCACTTCTCAACAAAACCTTGAAACTGCTCCTGACTTTGGTTCGTTTCCTTTCTTGTTTCCCAATTCACTTCTTTTCCTAATTCATTTACTTCCTTGTCTCTCCTTCTTCGGTAATCAGTTCCCAGTTAGGACATAATTAATTAAGTAGAAAGAACTCTAATTATTTTCTCGGAAAGAAATGAAGATTCCGCGAATTTTCTAGAATTCACTTAACTAATTTTAAGATTATTTTCTGGAATTCTCTCTTTTACTTTCTTTTTTTAAGCCTCTTTATTCGATTGATTTGTTTTTCACCGGAGGCTCGCCTCCATTTTAATTTAAACAGTGCAAATACATATACATTTACTTTTTTACTTCCTGCTCAGGTAAGGAAAACGAAACGAAATGATAGTGGAAATGAATTTTTGAATAACGTTTTCGAAAATTTATAGTTTTTTTTCAAACAAAAAGGTTATTTTAGTAGCATTGTTTTAAAAATTGACAACTTTTTACTTGTATGAAATATTATTGCATTGTATGAAGTATACCCCCACCCCTCGCGACAGGTAACACGATTCGATAAAAATGTTACAGATCACAAGTTTCGCAGCCTGCTAAGATGACACAAATTATCTAATTAAATATTATTAACGAGATTTCACAATTTAAAGTAAATCAGTATAAGCTAGCAAATTAAATAAATGCTTTTCATATAGCTATAGTATGAATCTTTATATTGCATCCATATTTTTATTAATTCTCTGTACAATGAATGGATTTGGCGTAAAAATTGTATTTAAAATCCTGAAAGAAGAAGAGATGTAGTTATACTTTAGACAATTGTTGGAAGCTATTGTCGAAACCAGAGGTGTCAAACTCAAAGGCTAACTTGGGAAAAACAAACAAGGTTTAACTTTAGGTAGGCCGCAAAAAAATCAATATTTTAGAAACATAGCTTTATTTCGAAACAAACATTATAATAAACTCATATAAAAGAACAAGAAAAATTTAATGTTTACGTCCTAAAACTTGACATCTCTTCTCTTCTACTATCTTTCTTATTTCGAGAGGAATTTTGTTCTCAATTATTACTTTTAAAAAGGACCGAAGATGAGCGTCATTGATATTATTTCCAACAAGAGACTTATTTTCTTTCATAACTAAAAATAACTGCTCGCATCGATAAGTACTTTTGCGAATTTACGAGTATTTTCAAGCCTGGTTGGTAAATATTTGTAAAATTTAGGCACACTCCCTTCAATGTTGTTTGCCTTTAAATTTGAGTCTCAATAAATCTCGATCACCTCTATTTGCATATGAATAGGTAGAGACTTTATATTTTTTGAGAAAATCAAACAAAATTTTGCTTTCAGAAAATTAAATCTGTAAATCTTGTTTTAAATTTAGTTTTAAGATTTGAAGTTTTTTCTGCGTATTTTTGACACGATGCTGTAGCATCTCAACTTGATTTGCTCATGTTGCACGTCGGGAAGTGTATTAAATCTTCATTTTTCAATTGCTTTTCCCAAGGGACTGGCTTACGTTTGAATGTTTTAATTATGTAAAACATGTTCGTAATGTTCTGTGTAACGATAAATTTAAATCTAGTAAGTGTTTGGTTGTATCAAAATCATGAAAGATGAATCTTGCAACCATACTGGATCGGAAAACAATGTTGTGCCTTGAATTTAGTTTTTAAAAACTGACATACTTCTTTTTTCAAATTCCAGAATTTTGCTAGAATTTTGGAACATTGGTATAGTAGGACAAACCTGAATATGAACTACATATCTAGCTCACGTAAGAAAGCAGTAAATTGTCACTGATTTAAGCCTCAAGATCTTATATTTTTTTATGTATCAAAATATTCTCCATGTTTATTACATTCGTGCGCTGTGCTCCTTGATCTATACACTGAATACACTACGTATGATGAATTTTTTAGCCCCGAATTAGTTTTCTTCGAAGTAATGCTACAAAGTCGTTATTTGCTACGGTCTTTGAAGGAGTGCCATCTGTAGCTACAGAATTTAATTTTGACAGAGGTAGATTGTGTTTCTGTAGAAGTTCAAAAACACAATTAAATATATTTTAATACTCTAGTAATATCATGCATCGGTATTAGTTCTAATAATTCCTCAAGAACGTTAAAATCTGCGTCGCAAGCACGAAGAGAAAGGCTGGTAATTGAGCTATGCCACCAATGCCCTCACCACCCTCGTCACAGGCAATGGAACTTTCGAAACTTAAATGATTTTAATTCGATCTGATCACTTAAATTTGCAGCCAAGTCAGTCACTCTTTCTGCAATAGTATTTCGAGACATTGTTTGAAAAGACTTCAAATTTCCAATCAAAATATTTTCTGTTACGTGCACCAATCCGTACAAGAGAGACCCGAAACCCATGTTATTACACTTGGACGCCAATCAGTTTTTTTTCCATCTAAATACTGTTATTTGCTTAACAGGATACCTTATTAAACATCTATATTTTCAGTTTTTCGTTCAACAACAAACTGTAGCTAAATATTTATCAGTTGAACATTTATATATATAATCAACTTTTCTTAAAGCATTTTTTGTTCGCATTTTCTTAAAATTATTTCAACATTTTTCATCTATGGAAAAGTCAGAAACCGTAAGTTTGACATATTTTAGATATTATTTTAGCTTAAATACCGCAGTTATTTAATTGTGGTATATTCAAAATAAAGATAGGCATTTTGGTTAATAATAGCAAAATTAAGCATAATTAAAAACATGTTTAGCGAACTCCACCTTATTTTTTTCTGTTGGTTTGTTATTTTCTTATATATTATTGCGCGAGGAAATATTGGCCGGGCCAATTTATTACAAAAAAAGTTTCGAATAAACGATTCTACTAATTCATCAACGACTTTACAAAGCTTACAAACGTAACCTTTCAGTAACGTAACTTTTCCTGCATTTTGTGACTCTGTGAGATGTGTGAAGATAAATAGCTCCGAAAAAAAATTATTTCGTTTCCTTCATTTTGGTTTGTAAATTGAGCAGAATGTCGCTGTGTCGTTATCACGAATTGAACCGCAAATTGAAACTTAGATTATACTCAAAATATTTAATGCATAATTACGTACATTCAATATAACTGGATATTTCGGGCGGGGTGTAGGAAATGGAAGTTGGGCCCGAAGTGACGTCAATTTAATTTGGATCTTGCCAATTTGAAACTCATTTCAAAGATCCAGTTGTGTTTGTGTAAGACATGATATATATAATATCAATAATCATGCACTATAAGGTCATAAACCTAATGAAGAAAATTGATAAAAAGAAATGCAAATAGAAAATGATAGATCCAAAATCTTAGTATTATGTATTTACACGTGCCTCCGAAAGTCTGCGTACAAGCAATCATCTTACGTGTTTATGCTATAATTACTATTAAAATCTCGTTTTAAAAAATCAAAATACTTGTCAGAAATTCTTCAAATCTTCCTTATTCATACAACAGAAACAAATTTCACCTTAACGAGAAAAAACAAGAATGACCACCGAATAATCACCAATCATCCGCGCCAAAAGTCTGCGTACACTTACAAAATAGAACTTTTAAAGGCCCTTTAATGTAAAATAATTGCACTAAATCGTTATTTTAAGTAATTATAAGCTTCTTTTACAATTCACTTAGGATTTGAGATTTGCAAGCTTTTGTGGTTCCATGGCAAGCAAAATAATAGAGATCGATGTGTTATTGAAAGAAAAATCATCATAAATTTTCATAAAAGGGGGAAATGTTTTGAAGCAACTGTTGAAACTGTTAATAGGAGACATTCATTGATTCAAAAAGTGTTTATAAACTACAAATTAACTGAAATTTTAACTTTCATGCCAAGATCCGGCCGCCCGTCTGCAGTGTCACCTCGAGAATTTTGCTTTGTAATATGCTCTATAAAAAAAAGAATCCTAGACTATAAGCTTCACAAATAGCTAAAATGTTTCTGAGATATTGCAAAAAAGCGTGACTTTAACCACAATTCTAAGAGAACTGAAAAATAATGACTATCATAGCCGAGTTGCAATCAAGAAACCATTCATTTTTCGAGTGAACAGAGATAAGAGAATGACCATCGCCAATAACACCAATTTGGGACACATAAAAATTGGAAAAATGTAATACATTCAATTGAAAGTAATTTTGGTTCCAAAAAGAACATAAATATTATTCCAAAAACTCCTGCACAGATCTTAAGAAAGAGAATCCATTTTCGACTATCAAACATGGAGAAGGAGGCATAATGTTTGAGGGTGCATTAGAAGTCTTTCGGCTGGAATTTATGGAATCAACAATGTACAAAATTGGTTACTTGAACTTATTAAAGTAAAATATCATTGCATATGCCGTGAAATTTGCAGTGAGTGATGATTTTTACTTTCAGCGGCACAAAAGTACCAAGTAAATGACTCATATTGTGAACTCATTGTGAAGTTCTGACATGTCTCAAACCAAATCCGCAAGCCAACCTAGTCCCCAGACTTAAGCATAATGTAGCATTTGTGGGATTTACTCTAATAAATAATCCGGGAGAACGTAATAACATCCAAGGAAATGCTCAAATCTGTCATAGTAGAAGAATGGAGCAGAACACACACAACCACGGATGAAACAACTAAACTAGTTAAATCTGTGTTCAGATATATTGATAGAATTCTAGATAGAACGAACTATAGCTTAAAAAGTGTGTGTGCTTATGACCACACGATAGAAGTGATAACTTCAAATTTTGTAATGTTATTTCGGAATTAAGTTATGAATAAAAAACAAGAAGATGTTAATATTGTCCTATAAAATTATCCTATATTTATGTCTGCAATCATAAAGTAATATTTTTGTGCAAAATATACAATCATATTTGGCAATTAATTGTATTCTAAGAAGGAAACAATTGGTTTATGGTAGCTGAAATAGGTTATAAATCCTTTAGATTCAAAATTTTATTTAAATATCTTTTTAAAAAAACTCCGTCAAGCGTTGTTCCGTACTTCCTCGTGCTTCATTTGAATCATTTGACATAATTAAATTGAATTTTGATTTTAAAAAATCAACTAAAGGTTATGATTTGTCTTTTGAAAACTCTACTTTAATATTCCCACTTAAAATCATAGGTAATTTGTTCAGAAGATCTAATCCGGCTTTGTGAATTTTGGTTGGAATTTAACAATGTTCAATTCGATCCATGAATTAATTTAAGCAAAGGAATAGCAAGACTGGTAGTTTGATTGGGAGGAATCTAGGTCAAAACCTTTAAAAAGGGATTTAATCAGAAGATTTATATCACCTAATCTCTGGCTTATACTAGCCCTTTTTTCCCATTGTTTGGGAGTTTTGTACAAATATATCCGGTGCTGCTGCAAGGAAGTCTTCTTAATTATATTTTGTTTTCTGGTATTTAAAATATTTAGTGTAACTTTTTCGTAATACCTGTATACTTAATTTTGTTATTTTAAATTTTTAATTGTTGTAATTTTCTTTTTAGACTCAAAGTATATTTAAGTAATGTGATTAATAGAACTATTTATTCATTGCTATTCCAATTCACTTGCAAAAATAGATTTTTATTCTTAAGATCACTGCAATATTCCTAATGATAATAATACTATTTACTTAGTTCTATAAAAATTTGTCCTTTTTCTATATTTTATGTTTAATTTTAGTGTAGAATTGCTTTTTCTCTCTAAGCCTATTTTTTAAAGAAATTACATTTCATTTTCATGCTTCAACTAGGATTAGAACAGGAACAGGAACAGAACCCTAGAACAGGGGCGTCCAACCCGCGGCCCGGGGGCCGCATGTGGCCAGCCTTGAATAATTTTGCGGCCCGCGAGGCTCTTTACAACTTCACAAAATTCGACTATTTTGTACAGTATTTTTTGTTAATAAGTGTTTTATTTATTTTTTTGTAAAAAATAAATCCCATAACTATTATTATTTTATCACGCTGCTTCTGCTACTGCGAATCTCTTTTTTTTTTTCTAAATTGAAATTTATCAAACATAAATCGTGCTCAAATTTAACGCATGAAAATCTGCAACATCAGTTACGATACGCAAATACACATACATTGAGATCGACTTGCACAAACTAAGCGAAAAAGTTGAGAAACAAATATTTCACTAATTACATAAATTAAACATTATTTGACCATTGCATTATTATTATTTTTCTATCTATATTTGTATACATGAAAAACAATGAAAACAGTAATAATATATCAGTCTGTTTTAAATTTTTACTCAAAAAAATGTTTGTAATGGATCCAAATCTTTCGTAATGATATATATTTTTATATGCAGCCCGCGGGATTGTAAAGTTTTTCCGAAGTAGTCCACGGGGTCATTTTTGTTGGCTACCCCTGCCCTAGAAAAAAGTGAAGGATTAGATTGAAGCTAAGAACTTTACTTTTATTGGTGATGGTACAAACTATCGGTTTCAGAGTGACGGTGGGAAACGTCCCTCCTTTCCTTTTTAGGGCTGAGTATATCCGACTGAAGACGAAAAAAACCAAATCAGCGTTACATTCCCGAGCGTGACGTTCATTCAAGTTCTCGCTCAAGCAAATCGCGCCAATAGAAGTTATCACTTCAAAAAGTATTAACTTTTAGTTACAAACCGTTATGGTAAATTGTTTTTCCAATGTACGCAGACTTTAGGCGCACACGATTTGTGTCGTTTTCAAGGTATAAATATTTGTAGTATTTTATGTAATATTCAGGTGATTGTTGCTTATACTATTTGAATTTACGACGTTAGATGATACAATAAAAAATAGTATTGATTCAGAAAGACTTCTTTTATTTAGAGATATTCCCATGAGTACGAAAGACGATCGCCTGTACGCAGACTTTCGGAGGCAAGTGTGTATATATATATATATAATTAAAATATATTAAGCTGAGTAACCTATCTCTAAACAAACACTTCTTATTAAGGCAGGTAGTGGTAGCCTAGTAGTCAAGGCAAGAGTTTGAGCCTAATGTCACTGCAGACCAGCCGTACATGGGGAGATATACCACCTTGCCTTTGGTGTGGTGGGCCCAACTCAGGTGTCCTCCTCGTCACTTTAACGCAGTTCAAAATTACGAGATCCGTCACCAATAGCCCTCGTACAGCTTCATATAGTGGGACGCAAATATAACTCTCACTCGCTTATTAAGGAATTAATTGCAATCATTTTTGAATTAAATCTTAAAGCAATACATTGGGGGGAAAACATATCAAATTTATACTGCATGTATTTTCCTTTCCATCCATTTTTTAAACGTTTTCAATGACATCATCTTATGTTCTCGAGACAACTATTTGGAGCAATACCCTACAAAACGCTTTTAATTGAAAACCATTATTTTGCTCTTTTTTCACCGCCACCTGAAAAAGAATTCACTCCTCGTAAATTCTAATTCAATTTAGCCTTTAATGTCTCGCAGGAAAAGATTTACACCGTATTTTAAGGCTTTTAAGAGCAAAAGAGCTCCGCTGTACCACGATAAAAAAAAAAAAGAAACAGTGTAAGCACAATAAAATAGAATTTTTTTTATCGGATTTTTTCCCCCTTCTTCGCTGTAAAATTTGCGAGAATTCGGAAAGCTTTTGTTTCACGCTTCTTCCCCGTGAGATGGATTCGAGTCGTGTCCCGGTTTGCTTTCCGAGTCCTTAAAGGCGTGAAATTTTAATTTAAAGCGTGGTTTGTTTGAATGGAAAGGTTCCCAAACAAGGCATTGTTTCTTTTTCGAAAAAAATCTAAATTTTCGAAACATTTTCCCGTGACGATAAATGTCCTTTGGATTAGAATAATGTTTAATTAGCCATTCTTTCGTTTTCTAATTAACTTATGCTGTTTAGTTCAATTCTTTAATGTATTTAAGATTCATTTTCACATTTCTTAACTATGATTTAATTGGAATGTTTCGCTTTTGATTTCAAACAAGGTAACCGATTAATCCTGCGCACTTGAGCGTTTTTGTAAAAGCTACTGATATTTCCAATTAAAGCTCCATTTTCCAATTACTTTATTTGTGTAGGAATTATTTTTCCAGCAATTATTGAAGTTAATTGTAAGGTATTCTAATCCTATTTGGGCAAAATCAAATTTCAATGCCAAGAAATATCTCAGAAATTATTTTACCTTTTCAAAGGAAGGGTCTAGTCCAGATTCGAAGCCTGTTAGCATGTCAGATGATGTGAAATACAAAGTAAAATAGAGCACTGAGCGGTTTTTTAAATCTGCGCACATTAATAATACAATCCACATAGATTAAAGGTAAAGTCGTTTGGTGGGAAGAAATTTTCCTGATGCAAAGAAATTTTAAAAGTAAAAAAGAACATTTTTTCAAAAAATAAAATTTGAACACACACATGAACTATACTTTTTACAGTTTTAAGATCTCATTTAAGCTCTATTTTATTTTAGTGGATTTAATAAAACAGCTTTCAATGCAATTTCTTTTTTGCAAATTATGCTACACTTTAATCACATTGGTGCAGTTTTATAACACAATAATCTCTCTGACCTTTTCTTGGGATGCGAGTGTTCATAGGACCGAACTCGTGACCGATGTTTTCAAGTCATGGGTTCGAGTAACTGACTTCTCCCAGTGCAGAGGGGTTGATATACATTAAATTTATCGAAGCTCAAATTCCTCCCATTGGCGTGACGAGGAACTTTGTAGAGAGCGGGCTAATTCAGGTGCCATCCGTCTCAATTTGATCGTGGTTCAAAACGAAGAGGTCCGTCACCAATAGCACTTTAAAGTGCAACGCAAAACAAAATCCGAGTTTGTTTCTCACCACTTACCTCCGTGTGGAAGAAAAAAATTTTGATTCCAGTGGGATGTCGTCAGTTAAATTTTATTTAAAACATAATTAAAGGAGATTCAGTAGTAGCTCTTGTTATGTAAACTTCATAATAATTTAGTTGAAAGTAAAATTAAATTGACTAACGTTATAAATTGAAGCAACATGAATGCTTAACTCTTATCTCTCAATACGCCTTGTTCGAAAATTAACATTCCACGCATATAGCTAGAAAGGCTAATCCAGACCACTAGGTTTTTGTTCTTGAGTGATTTCGGCTCTTAGAAGTTAAAGTAACAAGTAAGCCTTGAAAAAAAATAGTGGACGATGAAATGTGACAAGTTTGTATTAATGACAGAGACTTTGGAAACTCGCTGCTATAGTCTGGTTACTATGTATGAAACTTGAAACGAAACAGAAATCGTATTGTTACTTTGATCGGGGTTCGAGGATTTTATGCGAATCAGAAGACAAAGAAAAAGACAGTTCTTTAAGAGATGGAAATTTATTGTCGAGAAAACAATGCTTGAAGTACAGGATTCATCAGCAAAATTCGCAGATTAAATATCAGGAGTGCACACCTTCTACAGCGCTCAGACACAATACAAAGAGACTAGATTATTCACAAGCACTGTTCGTCCTACTCAACAGCTGATCAAACCACTATTCAATTAATTCTTCTCAGTCAAGGCAAGACTTAAGATCGCTAATCAAAGCACTACTGACTAATCGCTATTCAAAACAAGACTAACTCTATTTCGGTGACCGTCTCCATATTTATTGGCCCCGCGGATTCTTCCAGAAAGATCCGCTTGCATCATAAATCGTGTAATATGTGTATTTCTCCACTCATTTCCAGAATAATTCATAGGGTCACGAACTCGCCAAAAATGATCATCAAGTAGCCAAATGGGTCGCCAAAAATGATGCCAACGTGACTCTATCTCCAAGATTTCGTCAAGTTCCCATTGAATCGCAATTGTAACTTATGGGGTGGTGTTGCTTGCGGATATTACAATTTTAATATAAACAAAAAAACTATAACATAGAGTAATATAAATTATTAATTTGACGGGGAAGAATTAAGACACACTGTAAAAGTCAACATCTCTTATTCATTCTAATAACAAGAACATAGTGGTGAATATTCTATGTGCGAGCAAAATAAATGTGTGCGGAATCTTTTAAACAAAAATATTCACTTAACTCTAGAGATTATTCGAGGCAGGACACTCATCCCACGTAGATTCAAGTAAAGTTTAATATCTACAACTTTCTGTTATTTCCAAAAATATCTCATTACAATTACATCCTTCACTTTCCAGCTTTAGATTTCTTTAAATCTTCATATATCCAGGCTTTCAAGAGGTGAGATTTTCAAATCAATCCATCATCAAAATGTAATTTTCCCAGATGTTAGCTGGAAAAAAAAACGCATTAGAATTTACAAAAAATACATATTTTCATTCAAATATCCTCTGTTATAATACTGAGAGTTGCACATTTATGAATCTGAAAATAGCTACCGTATTCTTTCGTCTAGGAGCCTAGAATTTTCTTGTTAAAATAAGAGGGCCGGCTTATAAATGGATCCGGTAATCTCGAGGGGAAAAACGTTCGCTGCATGAGGATCATATACATTCAGACATCCCTAAAATTGAATGCGAATTTTACGAACTACCTTAAAGCTTAATTCAGGCACTGATTTTGACGAATTTATGGAATTTACTTTTCTTTTAGAATAAAGATGAATTTTTTTTTGAGATTCAATCAAAACATCCAGATAGTTGAAATACTAAAATCATTTGAGCGTAGATGATGGGTTAAGTTAAAATAATTGTTTTTTTCTAAACTGAATCAACGGATCCGTATATATGGCGAAGTGAGTGAATATTAACATCGCGCTATTCAGCTACACGAGGGCTTTTGGTGATGGACCTCGTCATTTTGAACAATGGTCAAGTGGCGAGGATGACACCTGAGCTGGCACCCCCTTTTCTAACTTCCACAGTACATTAATGGGCGAATGTTTGAACCTCGACATATTTGACGGGCATCTTACCCTCTCTGAACAGCTGGTCTTCAGCGGTACGAGGCTAGAACCCATGACTCGCCGGCCACGAGACCGTTGCCTTTGCCACCAAGGTGCTCTAGCCACTTGAAAAAATGCGAACCCCTTACTTTAACTAAAAAAAAAAAATTCCTAAAATTATCGGCTTTATACACGGAAATATACGGTATATGCGAGCAATAGTTAAAGTACCGTGTAATCATTTTGTTTCAAATTCCTGCCATTTAAAAATGAATTTTTTTGTTTTAGTATCTTAAAAATAGTTTAGAACTATTATGGTGTCAAAAAAAATATAATCATTTTCGAAGTATATCTCAATTTAAATGCTGCATCACGTTTCGGTATTCATATGTTCGCTATCAAGTTTTCATAGAAAGACACAAAACTTCCCGCACAAGAATATTCGTAGGACCATTCATTACCTCCAAAGTTGGCGATATGTCAACAAAAGATTTATAGATTTATTCAGTGGATGGGTTTCCGAAACAGACGGTGCGAAAAGTCTTATTTCCTTCTATTTCTACTAGTTGGAACATAACTTCTGCTTCGCTTCTTAGTCCCGGATCTTTTAGAGGTAGACACTTGATGTGAAGATGACCTCACCAAAAATATCTTCTCCTCTCTTTGGGAGTATTCAAATTTATACCACTGAAGCAAGAAATATTACAGGTATCGGATATATATATATATATACTGCAGCATATTTAATGCATAATGCTGATGCTTTTTGTATCCGATTTCATTATTTAATATGTTTCTAACTGAATTTAAAAAAAGGAAAAATCCGCTATTCCGTTGCCGTAGTAGAAATGATACAAATATAAAAATCAATTTAAATAGTTATGTGAAACACATTTCCAGGAAAAAAAATCCTGAAATGCATATTAACTGAGTTATTAATATTAAATGCCGTATTGAAAACAGTTGCAATGGAAGTAGATCTTTCTATAGAGGACGTCTTTGTTAATTCAAATGTCATTTACACAGGAATTGTGCTTTCTATTTTCGTAAATTTCATATTTACATAAATGCATATCACATATAAGCCATTTTTTTTTATGTAATGTTTTCTGTGGTGATTTCTTATTCAGATCGGGTTTTTGTGTGTGTGTCGTGAATTTTTTCCTGCATTCGCGAAGAATCGGAAATTAAATTTTCTTGACAGGATGGCCGCCTTCTTCGTGTAACATTTGCTTAGGAAATTCACAATTTCCTTGAAACCGTTCAAGAGCGTTTACTGAAATGAAAGTGCTCTAAAAGGTTTCTCATGCAGTTGACATTTCTATGGTTAAACGCTAACTCCC
>BMAV01019239.1:2478964-2542752 GCA_019973955.1 Trichonephila inaurata madagascariensis
CCCATTATTATTTAATTAAATTAAACTACTTCGCAAGCTGATAAAACGCAGGATGAATTGAGAAAAACTACATTTATATAGCAATTTATATGGAAATTAAATTTCTATAATTTAAAACAAGTACTATATATATCAATACATTTGATTATGGAAATATGGTAATGATTTTACATCATTTTTCTTATGTAAAAGTAGTTGTTCTAAAAAAAGGTTTTATGTATTTTTATATTAATATAATTTTGTCTATTGAAGTCGCTGTTAAAGTGTTTTCTTGGTTTTTTTGTACATCATAGATCGATCTTTAATAAATATGAATGAAAATATTTTTAAAACATTCAAACCATTAATTCATTTCCTAAAATTTTCCTTATTTTTATTTCCCCAATTCCAAAATTTTCAGGTGTTAAAGTTATAAAAATACAAGAATTTATGTTATTTTAACTGAAAATATATTACACATATGGCTTATTCATATAATTCCAACGCTAAATGTACTGCTTGTTATTAAATCTCGTTTATTGAAATGAAAGTTTATACAACGAAATGTATCACTCTTTTCTTACAAAAACTTAAAATCAATATAAAGGTATTTTTTGAAGGAAATTACGTAGTTCCTGTCACTTCCTACATTTTAAGCTTTTGCTTGACTTAAAAAAATACAAAAGGCTTAGTTTGTCAATTTTTAATGAAAAAATAATAAAATGAAATGAAAATAAAGGATATGCGCATAGCGACCATTTTGAGGTATGTATTGAGGAAAAAAATCTGTTTTTAATTCCATTTTCTCACTTCACTGCGCCGTCTGTGTTAGGACAGTGATAGTATGGGATGTCTTATTATTTCTGAGACTGAAATCAATAGAATTGAAAATTTTAATTATCCTGGACTTTTGAAATGGCCAATTGGATCAAATGCAATAGTTTCCCAAATATCTATTGTACACATATATGGAAATCTTAGAATGATATTTTGGCTATAACGTTACAAAAATATTGTTTTTGAAACTCAACACTTAATTTATACCAAAATGTGAACAGGAAAAATTACTGTAAGATCAAGACTTTGTGTCACCCTTTTTTTCTTTTTTCATGTGAACTGCTGTAATTCATCTCAACAGAAAATTGCATTCTGTTCGATTTTTTTATTACCATCGTCAGTAAGGGACTGATTTTGTTTTTGTTTTTAAAGATTCAAATTGACACGAAAAATTTTACGATTGTGCAAAAAAGAGGTATTTCATTCATTTAAAAATAAAATATTTATTCTCAAAATTTCAGATTAAGAAATGCCCGCCCCACCAAAAAAAAAAGTATGTAGTTTCTACCCATGATTGTCTGAATAACAAAAAGGGTTAGTAAAAAAAGTGTCTTCAAAAGTTTTGTATTTGGATTATTATTTCTAATAAAGAATTAAAAAATTTTTTTAATCATAAATATTTACTTTAGTCTCGAAACTATTGTAGCTATCTTTATCTTCTGATTATTCTTGTGTTTGAATGGATCTTAGACAAAGGTGAATAGTTTTAACCTCCTCGATACATTACTTTAAAATTATGCGCACACATATATACGTATAATTTTCATTCTACTGGTGTAAAAATTATTATATAATAGAATAGTTAAAATTGAATATGCATTTCTATAACTAATGGGCTTATATGTCTATATTCAGAACTTCTTTTTGTGAGTATTGGACGAATGTTTGTATTTCTGAAGACCTGTGTACTTACCGTCTGGATCCGATAAGTAAGACATCTGGCTGGAGAGAAAAATCGAGAAAAAAGTGCGGAAATCCGATATGTCGAGCAATAGAAAAATTCCTTTTATTTCCTTCTCTGAAAGAAGATATCGAACGAGGACTGTGACTGTCCGAGAATTCGTCCAGTCAGAAAAGAGCTTGACAGGTCAGCCAGGATAGGACGGGAAAGAAAATATCGTGGGATTTTACCCACAGCTCCTTTTTTATGAGATTTGATTTTTTTCAAGATTCCTCCACTCTCCCTACTTTTATCCTCTCCCTATGCTGGTGGATGTTTTTCAAAAGCGAATGATTGATAGTTTTTGACACTTTTTGAATCATCCAAAGCATTACCTGAAATTGGAAAAGATTCACATGTCTCGAATGTTATGAAAACATACATTTTCGGATTTCGGGAATTTTGTCTGCGTCGTCCAAATAGAATCGGCAGCTGATAAAAATACCACACGATTGGATATATTGAAAGAAAGAAAAATGCTGTATGCATTTATGTTATTTAACTCTCTTATTTAAAACCGCTGTTGCTTTCATTTGAACTTATTTAGTGAAGAGGACTCATAAATATTATTTTTTAAAAATGTTTAAGAACACTCAATAATAAAAGACACTAAATAAATCAGGACAGTTAAATGAGAGTCAAAATGCGCGCAAAGTTAGAACCAAGAACAAAGAATGGAAGAGTAACTTCGTAGTCAAATCGCGAAAATTAATGCAGAATTTCGGAAGCATAAAATGATGCATCGCTTGAGAATGTGCGCAGGAAAAGCAAAGAGTGCTTTCGTGAGCGATGAGTTGCATTACTAACGCAAACTGATGTCACACTTTACCACTTAAGGAAGGGGGGGGTCTCCAAAAAGTGACCACAGGGTCATCATCGAAGTGGTATTTAGAGGGAAGTGAATAAAATACTTCCTAGTATAAATATTTCACGAATTCTTTTATAACGACGACATTAGATAAAAGGACTTTAAATTTGCCTTAATATATTTTAATGACGCATATTCGGATAGTTTTGTACTTCGGTGAACTGAGGAAACTGAAAATTTTTTAATTTCAGAACTATAGCTATATGCGTCTTCAAATATATTTTGAATCTCCAACTTTTCTTGCTAATTCTTTCAATCTTATAAAAATCTTTTTATTTAAATAAATAAAATTAAAAATTTCTAAGGCAAACATGAATTATTTCCTTTATTAACTATATTCCTCCTCCATCCAAATAAAATATCAAAAAGGAATTGTTTTCCATGTTAGCAAAATTGCAAGTATTAGGTTTTTTAATTGTAAGTATAACACGAAATAATATAAATTTATCTACTCAGTTACAATATCTTATTACACTTTATTGAAATCAACGAATAATGAAAAAATCTGTCAAGTTTTCTTTTCAGAAAATGTAGTTTCTTTCAGTTGCCAATGAAACTGGAGAAATGCGATTTTTTTTCCGGCGTCTCAAAGTAGGGATATCAGATTCCAAATGAAACCCCATCTGCTCTAATTAAATGCCCTTTTGTCTTTTCTACGTCAACAGGTTCACTGCAATGAACTTCTCGGATAAAAAAAATCAGTAAAATGAAGAGAGGGAAAAAACTACTTTTGTTCCATTTCTTCCTACTGGTGTTATTATCTGGGAAGAAGTATTGGGGAGCGCGCGTCTCTGAATAGAAGAGAAATTAGGTGCGCTTCCAAAAGACTTTTCCTGCGTTTCTTGCAACAGGAGAAGCCCATTTCGAGTTTCTGAATCTCTGTCCTTTCATTGCGTTTTCGATTTTTATTATTTTTTTGGATTTGAATTTTTCACTTCGTTATACGTAGGAACGCGAATAATTCGGAAAATATGTCTGCTTACTCGTTTTTCCAGAATGCTTTTTTTTATCTTAATTTTATTCCTGTACTTTATTTCTCATTTTCAAGCTATAAATAGATTAAAAGAGAAAATATGTTAAACATTTTACTGCTCTGTTTTTTTTTTTTTTTTTAAATCATTTTAGATTGTAGAAGAAGAAAAAAAATCAATGAACATCTCACGATTTCTTATGTTAGGTTTCTTGTAATTTTTAATCTTAAAAAATAATTTGAGAATTGTTGTTATCTTTAAAACTTATTACTTCATTATAGGAATAATATGAAAAAAAAAAAAAAAAAAGAAGAAAATTTGAAAAACTTACTTACATTTTTAACATATAAATCCACAGTTAAAATAAGATTTTTCTCTCAATAAATAATATTGTTCCTCGAGGAAATTACTCTTGAAATCGCAGTAGAATGATTGTTTATTTTTAAAGCTTGTTTAAATGTCTCTTGGCGTTAGATGTTATAAAATTTTAGAGATTTTTCTGCATAGTATGACTATTATTCATATTTTCTAAAATAAAGAATAAAATTACAGTATTAAATATCGGGTCATACTTTTCAAAAACATCTTAATTTTTAATTTCAACCTGAGATGTTCTTTCACTTAATGTTTTATTTACACACAAAAATGAAATATATAATTTTTTATAGTTTTAAAGTATCGATGTGCACTACTATCTGTAGGTTTCAAGCGAAACCCATTTCAAAATTAGGAAAAGGGAAATGATTCGGATTTTTTTTTCTCACATTCTCTACATAAAGGTATGGAAGGTTTTCAAATAAATGTATGATTTAAAATATGAAAAAAGAAAGAAACGAAAGAATAGTGCCCTATTGTTTGCGTCCATATTCGAATTTTGCCAATGTTAAGATGCAATATTATATCAATTTTTGTTCCTTCTGTTTAGAATATTTATTTTAAAAATTTTCGCCATTTAAGGAAAAACTTTGCATCCGAAAAAAAATGGAAGCGTAGGAATATACTTTGAAAGTCGTCTCCTGGGAGAAACGCAATATGTACTGGTTTTGAAACAATATCCGCGCGCAGCTTTCAATATAAACCATATTTTTGTGAAACGAACTGCTTGTAGTAAAATATTTCACTCTGACAGCTGCACAGAGAAATAAATATTTTACGTCTCAGTTTCAATTCGTCTGCATTTTTTTTCCATAATACCTCTGGATAAAATGCATTGAATGTTTTTGAATTATTGAGATGTATGTTGTGAATGGAAGCCAAGTGAAATGAGAGACATTTGTAATGTGACCAAAACAGATTGTTAAACTGAAAGGCTTAAGTAGCATGCCATTGTGTGAAGAAATTAGATGTTTTATGAAATTTTATGAGAGGACTGGGTATTTTATTTGAACTGGAAAAACCTTATTTTTGCTACAGTAAATACAAAGTTGTAATTTCTGCAATTCTAAAAAGTCAATTGGCGGAACTGAGTTCAGTTCATGCGTCACAGAGAAATTTGCCTTAAAATAACAATTTTCCTTTCAGACATATTTTTTAGACACAAATTAAAAAAAAGTTGACTTTTGCAAAAGGAGCAAAACTCGAGGGTGAAACTGAACTTTTATGGTCGCGGTTGAAGAAAAATTGAAACGGGAAAATTGTCTCTATATAACCATTATTACCTCATAAATATTTATGTACATATATGTTTAAACTAGTTTTTTTTTAAAAAATATAATCATTAAAGTTTAACATCACCAAGTGCACGGTAATTCGCTGAAGTTAGAACAAACTATAGTGAAATTAGTTATATTTAAAATCGGTTAAAAGACGAATTGTGATATAAAAGGCTATGTATAATGTTGAAACCTATAAATGTTATAATCTAACTCTATATGTTTCTACATTTGGAATTTTTTTGATAATGCCACCTGTCTGACGGAATCAGATCGAGACCCATGAAATTCATCGCGGTAAATAGTAAAATGTACTCCTTTCGTTAGCCATAGTTTTGAACACCATACAGGGGACACACGATTTGTTCCACCCCAATTTAGAGGGAGAACACCCTGGAGGTGGTCAGGAGCCTTCCACCCATCTCATGAGAAGACTTGCTGTCGATGGCTAATTAGAGTGCCCCATGGTGCACAGGCACTACGCATTTATAAAGATCCATGCCTTCTGCGGGATTCAATCGCGATCCCTGTGGCACAATCGTCATCGTCACTACCCACTACACCGGATAAGTGGTTTCATTTGTGTAATTAATTTGTTTACTCTCTCTTCTATATTCACGTTCAACCATCATCACGCCTACTCTACTACTAACACTTATATAGAAGTCCTAATTTAAATAAATCCCGTCTTCTTCACAGAAACTGAAATGACAGTTAAAAAGATTATTTTACCCAAGAGGATTATTAGTAGAATCGTGCGCTTCTTTACTTCCTTAAAGAAGTCGTGATTTTTAGGTGGGTCTCAATGACTTGACAAAAATTACGCTTTGCTAACTTTCAATACTGATCAGGGAATTGCCAACAATTCTAAATTGACCCTAATTCCTGACCAGTTACACACTCTTAAAATCGCGCAAAGAACTCAACTAGTAAACTACCTATCGCATTTAATTAATTACTCAGAAGTGCATTCTCGTAGAAGTATAATATACAAGTACACCTCCCATTCGGGCTAGGACTAGGGGACCCCTCCTCCTCTATGGAGGAAACAAAAAACCAGCAGCCGTGTACCAGAGAATGATCGCTTGAGCCCCACTTTGCTCACGTACGATGTTGACCTCCTACATTACTTGCTATTCAGCTGTGACATCTTTCTCCTGGTCTGTCACCCTGAAAAGGAAATAAGATCATTAAGGAATCATAACAGTATCTTGCATCAGTTCGTTTAATATTAATCAAACATTAATACATACATTTTTAATATTAATTAATCATAAATGCATATATAACACTAATCAATTCTAAATGCATATACTTTTAATAATTATCAATTCTAAATACATATTTCCTCATGCAAACTCAATCTGTGTTTTTTTTTTTTTTTTTCAAAAATAAATGATAGCTTAAAAAAAGTAAAAAATACGTCTTTATAGTGAATCGAGAAAAAAAAGTAAAAAAATAATTTTTAGTATTAGAATAAAATAATTAACGAGAAAATGAATGTCATTGGGGTAAAAGTCTGCTCTATATTAAGTGTTATAATTTCTTACTAGTTCTATTCCGAAATGCTGAGTTCGTGTAAAAATGTTGTACAAAACACCCCACGCGCTTTTACCACAATGGCATTCATTTTCTCGTTAATTATTTTATTCTTATATTAAGAATTATTTTTTTTTTTTACTTTTTAGTACGATTCGCTATAAAAGCGTGTATTTTAGTTTTTTTTTTTTTAACTATAATTTATTTTTCATTTTTTAGTTCAATCTGCAATAAAACTGTGTTCTTTTTGTTTTTTAAACTATCATTTATTCAGTGTTGAATTTATCCTTGAGTTAGATATTTGGAGCCGAAATTACGTGGCTGCTGGAATTAGTTTTACTCTTAAATGAATACTAATTAATGGATCTGAAGGTTACGTATATCATAAAAAAATTATAATTCCGATGTATTAATTCTTCTTAGTTAAAACATTAAGTTTTATAGGAAATGGCAAGTGTACAAACACTTCGTGATCCACTGTATATACATAAATTTCTGACAAAAATGATCCTGAAAATTGCGTTGATGCAAAAACTGCTGACTTTTGGTTCTCAATTCGCTTATTTAAAAAAATAACAGAATACCTTTTTCTACATTTTTAAAAGTGAATGCTGGAATATTTTTACTATTATTTGTCTTGTTTTTTTTTTGTTTTTTTTTAATTTTTTAAAATATTAAGATGGAGTGCTAAAAATGGTTGTAAGCTGTTCGAGTTCAGAGAAATTATTAAATATATAACAATATTAAATACACGGCAGTCATATTTTACACTTATTCAAAGCGGCATCATCCGAAGTCTAGGAATTAGGGTGAGATTCTCTGTTTATTTGTTGTTCCATTTCTTCCGTTTCCTCCCTGCACTCATCATAGCGCCTGTTAACGTAATCAATCGAGTTTCATCTGTTTGAGAATTGCACTAATGTCTATAATTTCTTTTTGTGATTTAAGTGCAATTTATTACGTAGAATCATTGATCAAGATGATTTTCTGTTTTATAATTTTGTTTTGGTACCAATACAATGTCTAAGATTTCGCTCACAAACAATATTTACAAATAATTTGTTATTAAAATAATTATTTTTTTAAAAAAGTATTGAGAAATCTCTGCAAAAAAAGGGAATGTAATAAGTTTGATTCGTTGAAAACAAGCAAATTAAAATATAAAAAGGAATTGAGTACTACTGAGAGTTTAATATTCTAAATTCTATTTAGTATTTCTGGAGTATGATTTTGAAAAGTACGTAAGCCGAATGATGCTAATATGATTTTGTGAAAATGTTTAGTTGGGGTTTGTAGCATGCATCCGATGACTTTTTCGTTCGAATCCCAGTGAAGTGTGGACTATTGACCCCTGGTTTCTATTTTTAGAAATTGGAAATACGAGCAGGAAATCGATGGTTTGCTCTGGAGAATAGATCTGGAGGACATTCAGCGATGCGGGCAGGAAGGGACGTGCCTCGTGCATTCCGCCAGCAAGGTAAGCGCCCCCCTTTTTTCATTTTCTAAAGCAGAGTCCCCCTCCCCAACCAACCTCCCCAACCGATCAACTTTTGATCATTTTACCTCTCTCCGTTGAGGGTGGGCGGTGATTGTTTATGTTTTAGATTGTTTTAATTTAAAAATCTGAATTTAATTGTATTTAAACATGCCATCAGAATAAAATACAGTTACACCAAAAATGAATAAAAAGGGATTTAACATGGATTATTAAGTGGTTTCCATGGAAACTCGCGGAAATCCGATTCATAAACACCACAGTAAAAAAAAAAAAAGGAAATAATTTAATGTTCCTTGGGCGGCCCAATATCTTCTCTCGGCCCGGGGCTTGCGGACCACTGTTCTAAAGGAAGGCATTGAGTACCAGGAGGCTTATGTCCTTAAAGCTGTCTTACCCGGCGAGTAAAGATTAGAATTCCAGACTGCCGGCTAATTTCCCGATAGAAAAATGATCAGATTTTAATTTATCGTGTTTTGACTTTAGTAGTGAACACGGAACAGCGTAATGTCTCATTTAGATTTTTATCTCCTTTTGTGCCGCCTTTCCGGTAGAGTGGTTAGTGACGCTGACTTCTGTGCCGTAGGGCCTGGGTCGGAATCCCGGAGAAGGCGGGGATGTGTTTGTAAATGTAGAGTGCCTTTACGACATGGGGGACTCTAAATAGCCATAGAGCCTTAAGTCCTTTCTTGATGTTGATGAGAATACCCTGACCATCCCCAGGGTGTTCTCCCTCAAAATTGGGGTGGAACCGAACGCAATCACACAGTCACCTAAAGGGTGCTTCAAGCTACATCTAACGAAATGTGACACCTTTTTTTTTTAAAAAAAATGGAGATTTTTTTTGTAGTCTTTAGATTTATTTAGTACATTTTAAGAAATAAAGGCTAAAATTAAGAGGAGAATAATGAATTACTACTGCTAAAAGGGAAAAAAAGGGTAGAAATTGACAAAAAAAAAAAAAAAAAAAAACATGAACGGGGCTTTGTACAAAAATTTATATACAAATTCTCAATTTTTCAATTTTGATGCATTAATTAGCTATTTCTTTTTTAATTGACCTCCAGAATAAGAGATAGAATTTTTAGAAAAACTAGAGCACTTTTTCTTAGTTATTATATGAAATTGCTTAAAAAACAGTGATTATGTTTACCAAAGGACAGTAAATTTTATAATAAAATAGTAATTGATAAATCAGAAGGTTAAAACTGTTTTACTGTTACACAGAACACACGCACGCAAGTTTCAGCAAATTATTTTAAAATTTTTTTGAACAATCAGTGTCTCCGTTTGAGCTTTTTGAAAAAAAAAAAACACATTTCGATTTAAAACGTATTTTAAAATCTTGTGTAAAGTTATGGCATCTGCTTTTACTAAAACACTTGTAGTTTTTGTTCTATAGAATGGAAAATAAAAAATAAAAGATTGGTATTTTTGTAAAGGTACTAAGATGACACATAAAATAAAATCTTACAAAAAATATTTGTCAATTTTTGAACCAAATCGTTATTTTAAGGCAGTCGGATACCTTAATGTATTTAAACTATCGAGTACATTGTAAGAACATTAATAAAAAAAACAAATATTTCGATACAGTAGTTTCGGTATTTGTCTGTAGAAAAAAAGTCTTCCAAATTTGAATTATGCTCATTGAAAAAATGTAAAAAAATTTGAAAAAAAATTTAATAATTGTTTGTTACGTCTTTGTTGTCTAATTATTTTGATATGTATTACTTTAAAAGTGAACTGTTTTTGGATTCTTTTTGGTGTTTTAACTCTCCGTTTAAATATAGGACTGTAAAATACGTTACCCCAAAATGTGCAAAGATAGCATTGCTATATCGTATTTTGAAGAAGGTGAGCTTATTAAAATAAATGAAAACGCTGTACCTATATTTAATGATGGAGAATAATATATTACCAATCTTTCCAAAGGATGAGTGACGTGTATTACCGATATAAATTAGTTCTCGTGAATGCGATTTTGAGAATAATGTAGGAAGAACGTATCCAAACCTATCTTATAGTTTGCTGAATTTTAAAAGAAAAATTAATTTTTGGGCGTAAGTGGGGCTTTATTTACAGACTAATTATGTTTCAGAAGGTGATACTACATTTCAGAAATTTAAACTAGAGTTTATTTTTATACACATGTATAAAATTTTTCTTCATAAGGATTTTTATTACAAAATAAATGCATTTTGAATTTTTTACGTGATATATACTCGGCACCCTTTTTATCATATTTTATTTTACTTAATTACAAATAAAAAATATACCGTTAGACACATACATATGTAACGATACATATATAACCGATGTAAACATGTTTTAAAAATTTCAACATATATGTATATCTATATATAATTTCAATGAAATATATACATAATATGCAAACCTTCTAAAACGCATAACAGCAATTTTTTTATTTCAATATTTTTGTATTGTCAGATATCTTGTATTGTCAAATATGTTTGTATTGTCAACAGAGCTCGACACCAATACTTTTTGTTTATAAATATCTTGGTATAATTTTATGCAGTCCGTTCGAAAATTTGAATGTATTTTCAAAGCTAAATTTACTCCTCTTTCCATACGAATCTGTTACTTTTTAACACTTATAACCTTGAACAACTCCTAAAATTTAAAAATATTCGATAAATATCCCATTCAGCTTTGGAATGTGACGCATTTCACCGCTTTAAGCCGATGGAATACACAAATGAGCTCTGTATTTTTAAGGTATCCGACTAACATAAAATCATGATTTGTTTCAAAAACTGACAAATTTTTTTTATGATTTTATTTTATAGGCCACCATATTAGCTTGATAAAAATACCAAGTTTTTTATTTTCCATTAACTAGAACAAAACTTACAAGTGTTTTAGTAAAAGCAGATGCCATAACTTTACACAAAATGTCATACTTTAAAATGCGTTTTACTCGAAATGTGTTTTTTGCGAAAAATTCAAACTGGGACAGCGACTGCTCAAAAAGTTTTGAAAATAATTTGCTGAAATTTTTTGTGTATGATTTGTATAATAGTAAAAGTGTTTTGAGTTTCAGATTTATCAATCACTGTTTTATTTCAAAATTTACAGTCCTTTATGTGAAAATAATGACTGTTTTTTTAAGCAATTTCGTATAGTCACTAAGATAAAGTGCTCTAGTTTTTATAAAAATATCTCTTATACTGTAGGTCATTTCAAACATGAATAATAAAGAAACACATCAAAGTTGAAAAATTGTGAATTTTCCCATAAAATTTTTGTACAGAGCGGGCCGTGTTTATGTAATTTTTTGTACATTTTACCAAGTTTTTCCCATTTTAATAATAATAAATTTTTTTCTGCTTTCAAATTTAGGATTTTTTCCTTAAAATATACTAAATAAATCTAAAAATTACAAAAAAAAAAAAAAAAAAAAAAACCCCAAATTTAAATTTTTTTCAAAAAAAGTTGTCGCAAGTAGTCGGATACCTTAAGCACACCATTCTCCAGCGGTTATTACCGAAATCGGAATATATAACGTTTTTTCAATGTCCCATTATGATTTGTATTCTCCAACATAACGCGGCTTTGAAAAAATATTTTTCTCCATAGTATTCTATCGAAACAGACTGTAAAGGTATGGCAAGAAATTCTTCTAGAGAAGCGGCCATGCATCGGGAGCTAAATAAACACCCTCCACTGATAAGAAAGTAATTAAACAAAATGGATTCCTCCCTTCGAACACTAAACCACAAAATCCATTAATTCATCTTTCGCCGAAATATCTCTGTCATTAATTCAATTCTGTCGCAATCCATTTTCAACAGTAGAAACTCTTTTCTTGTTATTTCACTTGAATTGTGAAGAGTACGAAACGAGAGACTTCAATTTAGATCCGTGGAATGAGTAACGTAAATGAGCTTCGATAGTGTCTCCGCTATTGGAAGGAATTATTTTCGCTTTTTTACTGGTGCTGGTAATAACACTTAATCTGCTTTGCTATAAATCGAATTACTTAAATAATGATGCTTTAGTAGAATGAACGTACACATAAGAGGTGTGAAACATTTGCTAGCGCAATCTTGTTAAATTAGCTTCATGTTGTGCATTATGTTCTCATTCAAAATTCATCATCGTTAAAATTATTTTTGTACGTATCACAGCAGCAAAAAATAAAAATAAAAAGGTTTTTTGGTAAAAAAAATATATTATATTCCTCCAGTGTAATGATATTAAATGATTGTGTAATAGTTATTACGTTTCACAATCAAAATTTTCTCCTTACGTTTTCAGTTAGTTATCCTTGTTACATAATTTTTGGACATGAATTTTCTAAATTATTACTCCAAACTTTATAGTAAAAAGTAGTTAATATTTTAGTTTTTAATTACTAGGTTTGCATTGGATTCTGATTTGCTTAAAAAAATGTCTTACACAATTTCAATTAAAATAACGAAAAAATAATCCATAAATAATTATATTTATCAAATGAAGGTTTATGGTACAATTTATACTCTATGGGAACTTAGATTTCAATGAATTACTGTATTACAGTGTGCTATAGTCACATTTAACTTAATTCTTTCCCTTATTTTATATATTAATAGAATCCTAGTCATCATGTCTTTGCTTTGTATTTGTAATGTTGATGTATTATTTAACTGAAAGACAGCAGACCTTTCATTAAAGCATACGAGTTATTCAACAGAATTAATTGAAAAATTGCATTCCAAACCTGCATTTTCAGATGAGGAATTTTGACCATGAATGAATTGTAAAATTTGAACCTTGACCTTTTCTCAATTAAAAGAGGGGGGGGAGATTAACCTACAAATTAACCTTTTAAGTGAATGTCCTAGGAGTGATAGGGAGAAAGCAATAAACCTTAAGGGAGCAAGCGTAAGAAACCAATTTAATTTAACCTAATCTATCGTTGACTACAAATCCCCAATCCAATAATTTAATACAGTGGCGAACACTGCTCTTAAGGCTGTCTTTGGTAAAAGTACGAAAGCTTGAACTAAACGCCAAGCACATTTTCAGACAGATAAAATGCCTCAATTTCTATGGAAATTTGCAATATTATACCTCTGTTAAAAATATAGTGTTTTTAAAAATGCCAAAATATTCCATGAATACTTTCTTTTTTGTTATAATACGTGAAGGCATAGCCCATTTAACATTACGGTATAGGAGAAAAAGCGTGAAACACATTTTATACCAGAAAAAATAAATAAACTTGGTTAAAAACGAGAAGTATAATAAAAATTTCTGCTCTCTAAAGGATAGTGAAGCCATAATATCATATGAATGTCTCATTCTTTTATATCTGAAAAAATGTTCCGAATTCTGGTCCTGTTCTTTAACATTAACCGAAGACAGCCTTAAACTTAAGCTGCGAAAATAAACTTCATTTTATCTCACCTTCGTGGCGACTGTAACAGTTTCTCAGCTCCTTCTTCGTACAGTTACAAAACTCTGACTTTATATAGTCGAACTAATCTACATATCATGGTTTCTTCTTCAGAGGGATAGCTGTGAATTAAACGTGAATGCTAGCCCAAAGATTCTCGAAGAGGATTAGTGAGAAGTTCCCGTAAAGATCCGTCACAACGGCAGTTATATTGTATTTATAGTTTTGTAACTCAATACATAAAGAAGTATCCATTCCGAATTTCTTAAACATTCGTGTGTTGTGTAGTTGTTATTGATATCAATGACTCTTATGTTCCCGGAGAATCTCGAGAAGAAAAAAATTCTCGGAAAATCCGAAATTCCCTGACTGTCTTCTACAAATGCGCAAGATCCTGAATTAAACGAGGAACATATTTTCAGACAGAAAAAAGTTAAAATTTTCATGGAAATTCACAATGTTGTAGCTTTTTTGTCTGCAATTGCAGCATTTTTAATGTTTGGAAATATTCTAAAAGCAAGCATACATTGTTTCCCTTTAATACGTAAAGTGATAATTCTTTTTAACATTAAGAAATTGAAATTCGGAACACATCTTATTCCAGATAAACATAGATCAACTATAGCAAAGATGATTTGAATGAAAAACTGTATATTTTTCAATGCTATGTTAAGACAAGATTATGAGTTATGTGTTATTACAAATATGTTATGACTTTGATACTCCTCAGAAAACTATGGAGAAACAAAGTCAAAACATAATATTAATTTTGGAGAAATTTTCTATCTACACAAATGAAACGCGCGATTTCAGTTCTTATACTTTAACAATACATGAACACAACCTTAAAATAGACTCCAATGAAAATACATTTACTTGGAATACTATGTCCAATTAAAGTACTACTAAGCACAACCTTAAGCGAAAACTAACATTAATTGAGTGAATCCTGTTTTTCCAGATGAGCTTGGCCAGCCACGTGTCAGTGGAATCTAAGATGATGGAGCAAATCTTTACCCGCACCGCGGTCTTCAAGGGGAGCCTCATTGCCGTGAAGCAGCTGCGCTTCAGCAAGAAGATCGTCGACATCTCCAGAAAGACCAAGATCGAGATGAAAATTGTGAGTCTCGCTTTTCTTCATTATTGTGTTGTGCTGTGCAACCTGCTTCGTTTCTGCCAGAAGCGAATGCCGGAAAATTTATTTCGTCTCGTAGAGCAAAGTACAGTGGGATCTTAGGTGTCATCCTCATCAATGTAGCACTGATTTTGAAATTCATAGTAAACCAAACTCATTCTCTTCAGGGGATCTTATTTTTAATTCTAGCTGAGGAATGCGATTCCTATTTTATTCGGGAAACTAAGACATGTAACAAGACACGAAATTTTATTTGGATAGGTATTAAATATATATATGCTTATCAATTATTATATATCTACGGTTAGGATATTACTTTAGGCTGTGGATATGCATTTCAAAAGCAATCAATAGACTGTTATGTTTAATATGTTACGTGGACGCGTTATTTTACATTTCGCGCGTATGAATAAAAAAAAAAAAAAAAAAAAACGTTAAACCTATTTTTACTAATGAGGGAGAGGAACGTGTGAAATAAAATATTTTATATTTCATATGTAGACCTTTCGCATTTTTAATGTAAAAATTAACGGTTATATTGAATAGAAATTACTATCCTGCATATTGCAGGAAGTGTTTTTATAACGCTGCAACCGCTTTTGCGGTAATACCTCTATGATGTTCCAAGTAAAAAAAAGCACCCCCTGGTGACTAGATGACTTGATTACGGGCCAAATGAAGAATATAAGTGGTCTCACTATGAAAGTCATTCTACGTTATTTGTACTTCATTTGTTTGTTATGATACTTGTTGGACCCGTGCTGAACCTCAAAGTAAATAATAATTATTACACTAAATACACATTTGTCTCAATTATTACCAACCCCGTACATACCATGTTTGATTTAACTATTGATGTGAGACGCTCCGCAATTCTAGATTTCTACAAAATAGATTTTTTTTTTTTTCAAATTCTATTTCGTCTAACTGCATGTTATATTTTAATGTTGTTTTAATTTAACATTTTGTTTGTGTTTTAACTGGAGTGCATGCAAATGATTTAAATGATATTATAAAAGTAAATACGCTTTATAAAATGACTAAAACTAAAATAAATATGTAAATAAATAAAGAATTTCATAAGTTCCCTTACACATGCATCTGTTTGTTGACTTATACTTCGTCTAAATTTGTCCACTTCTCTTATCCTTAGTTTAGCACTAAAATTCAATTTAATATACTGGGGAAATTGTTACCAGACCGAGAAACTTATAGGGTGTGTAGGGGGTCAGAATCACATAGGAATACAGGGTCGCAAATGGAACAGTCTCGAGCTATGGTGCAAAGAAGCAGAGAAAAAGAACGGGAAGAGAAACACATTAATCTGACTGAAAACATTTTATTGCAAATTTGTGTCTAGTGTTCGAATACGACCAGAAGCCATCTGGTTGGATTGACAGCGGAGCTGCAGGGAGTTTTCCTTACGTTCTGGAAGATTCGTGGCATGTCACGTATCCTCCCAACAGCTACAAATATTCGAGCGATGAGATCTTCAACTGAAGTGTCTCGAACACTTAAATGTTCCTGTGACTCCAAAAGAAGAAGTCCATGCATGATCGGTCCGATGATCTGGCAGGCTAATGAACCGGATCACCACTGTCCAAAGGTTACTTTGAGACGTCGGCCGACGTGAATTCCGTGTTGTGGAGGAGCCCCGTCATGCTGGCACTACATGGAGCGGCACAACGTTGGAGGAACATATTCTACGTCAAGAAGTTCTTGCAGGACTCGTTGCAAGAAAATCAGATATCACCGTCCAAAAAACAGGGCAGAAGGTAGAATCCAATGAGGTAGTCTCTAAGAATGCCGGTATTGACCGAGAAACGCTGTTGAGCTGCAAGTGGATGCAATCGACGACTTTCAAAAGGATCGGAGTAAATGAAACCTTCTGTTCAACGCTATCTACCGCAATACTGCCAGAAAGAAACTTTCAAAACGTAAGAAATTCAATGCAGAGCCGTTGTCAAGCATGCCAGACGACTTTTGGTCGTAATTTCCAACATCTGTTGTAGTACAAAGTTTCATTAAAATGCTTTCTCTCCCAATCATGTGTTGTTCTTTTTCTCTGCTTCTTTGAACCATAGCTCCCAACTACGAAATTTGTGACCCTGCATTCCCATGTGGATCTGAGTCGTCTCTAAGCCCCATACAAGTTTTGTCGGTCTAGCAGTGAATCCCCCGATGCAATTTAATCTTTTCTTATAATATTTAAGAGACTAAAAAATTTTAATAATATTAAATGTTGATAGCATGCATAAAATTTACATAAAAATAATACAAAAATGTTAGTCGAACTTTAAGCTATGAAAATGAAATAATCAGCAAATTTTTGTAACACATATCTTAAAGGTTAACAAACTAAATTAAGTTAGATTTAAAAATTATGGAATATTATCAGCTTTTTTCTATAATTCTGAAGAGAAAAGAAACGTGGAATGTAATATCTTATCACCAAACCTTTTAACGTTCCCTCATTATTATAATAATTTTTTTTTATCAAACCAACGTTTTTAGTTTTAAAAACAAATTTCACGTTCCAGTCCTATGAATAATTCATTTGACCCACTTTGCTGCCCTGGTGGCAAACTCATTATAGCAATTAGGTGACGAAGTTTTATTCCTTAAATTTAGTTTGTAAATTTCAGGGGAACTTTCGCTCGGATATTTCGCGCACTACCGATATTTCATTAAATAACTGAGTTCAGGTAATGATATTCATTATATTTCTAAGCTAGAGTACATATTTTTTCTCTTCTGATAAAATTATATTTCTTTTAAGCGGAAAATATTATTACCTTTTTTATGATCTATTGCTCTCTTTACCTAAAATTTACTGGCCTTTAAAGGTTAAAGTGCAACTTGTTTTTGAAGTTCACGATTGAATGAATGGCAGTAACAATAATACATTATTAGTTTGTGGGAATTAAAATAATTAACTTTAAGATAATTTATAATAATAATGATAGTAATACTTTTATTTTAAAGAAAAACATTTATATAGTCATTGTAGAAAATGTGCAAATATCAGCATTTCACAAATTCACCAGTACGGTTTGAACACAATTGTTCATCTCCAATAGTTGTTGATAGTTTCGTTGGCAATATCCAAAAGAATCTAGCAATGTCTAATAAAAATCGCTTACCCAATTCTTAAGAGAGCTCTTAGATAGATAGAAATGTTTTTGATAGAAGCTGATGCAGCTAAACGTGTGAAAGTGACTCTGAGTGTGGTGTAACGACTACTGAATCGATTTAAATCTGCAGATTCTGTGTTTAGAAGACATGTGTTCACAAGTTCAAGCATGTGTTACTACACTTTCTTGAGACAGTCCTTCGGCCGAAAGATGAAGATCCCTACTGTGCCTGACTTTGTTGTAGATGACTTTGTCGTATCAGTAACAAACATCTGAGCAAGTACGTTGCAAAAACGTTTCACAATGCAGATATGTAAAACGATTCATTCCCTCGAAACCATCGACAATTCTTCAACATTCACGTTTTTATTCCTCACCTTCCTCTCATTCACAATTAAGGGATATTGGAAAAAGCAAAAATCTTATTTTTTTTGACAATTTAAGATTTTCACATTTTCAAATTGTATGGATTTTAACCTTTATAAAAATACCTTGCTTTAACCTCTAGGGTAGTTAGAAGCCCTATTTTTAAATGATCGTTGAAACTGGGCCATGCCCATTTGAATGGCGAAAAATGTAAACTAAGTACTTGGTTTTTGCTTAAAAGGTGAACGTCTGATATAAACTAAAACACATTTATCTTTTATTGTAAATTGAGCCATTTATTTATTTTTTTATTTCCTAGCCGATTAGAAGCCTCACAGTATACATTAAAATCAATTTATCTCAAAATGTAATTTTTGTTGTTCGATGTACTTTTTCTGAAAAAAACTACTGTTCACAGGTATGTAAATTTTTCATCATATATTTATAATTATAGCTAATATATATTGAAATAAGCTTTTTGTAAAAAACTGAAAAATTTATTTTTTACAAATTTTTTTATGTGAAAAATGGGTCAAATTTCACTATGTTTGATAAAATATTTTATAAATTATTAAAAAATTTAAAATTAGCTTATATATAAAAATCTTTTTAGTATAATGAAAAATGTGTACTTTTATATTGTATGAAAAATTTCAAGCATGTACATATAATAGATTTTGAGAAAAGGTACATCGAAAACAGCCAATTTAACATTGTCGGTATAGAGGTTTCCGACTCCCCAGCAAATTTATGTTAATTTTTGAGAATACGCCAAATATTTCAATTTGTAACAATTGGATGGGTTTGTGCATTCAGCTTTAATACTTAAATATAATTGAGTTTACCGTACAGTCGATGCTCTTTCTACAGCTGATTAAGAGCAGACAGAATATGAGAATTCATGTAATCCTTTTGCGAAAGTTTAGAGTTAATGGAATTTCTCATGTAAAGTGGCGATTAAAGTCAATCGAAGGACTAAGTTCTCTTGGGCCCTTTTTATTTGCACTCGTCAGAAAGGGAGTTTACTAGAAAATAATGCAAACGGACGTTTTTTATAATTACTATTTCGGTTTCCCACTAACAAATGGTTGTGTGGTCTGTGACGTTTTATTTGTATTTCTAGAGTTTGCTACCGTTTTTGGTTTTCACTCGCTCTTAGCATATTTATTTGACAGAATTGCTTACGGAAATAAATGAATTTGATCTCTTTTTCCTCTTTTAGCGTTTTATGAAAATAAAACACTCTTTTGCAAGAGTTGAAAAACTGTGAAATATATAATCGACACCTATAATGAGTATTTTTAATATACCTTATGCATGTGATTCTTTTCCATGCGGTTTAATTTTATTCTAAGGATTTTATAAAAATAGAAGCATTTAAAATTTATTTTATTTATTTTTTTTACCTTTATTTTTTAAAAAGAGCATAAAAACAGCGCATTGAAAATAATTAGTTTATTTTATTCTACTATTACCTTTATCGATCATTTTTTCCATGCAGTTCATAGTAGTGGAAGGGGAAATTGAGGTACATATCAAACAAATATACTTGAAAAGGTATTCAAAAGAAAAAATAAAATATATTGAGAAACATCGGGGCTATGATGTTTGTATTTCTATCTTTGAGTGAGTTCTTTATTGTACGCATGTATTTACATTAAAGCATGTAAATAGAAGGAGTTTCTCTTCCTCAAAAGCTTTTTCTTTCTACTTTACGTCAGTCAGAGGAAGCAACAAGATTCCCCTGATCCGAAGTTTCCGTTGGATTGCTTCCATTTCAACTGCATGCCAATTCTCAAAGCAAGACGTAAACAGAAATAGTATAGAGAAAAAAATAAGATTAACATTTTAAATCAGTGCATTTCTGGTTTGATTCGTTATTACGATAATTGGCAACGGACCTCATCATTTCGAGCCAGTGACGATAATAGCACCCCACGTTCCAAACTTCCATATCACACTAATGTAAGGAGTTTTGAAAGAGTTAATGTGCATCAGCACCATTGCATCACAGGCGAAACACCTCCTAGTAGCATACACATCAGAATTAATTTTAAATTTGCAAATTTGCATATGAAAAATTGAAAACATAAATTACCAATTTCTTTTATCGAATGCCTAGAAAAACTATCAATGATTTGCTTCGAGTGAAAAGATCATTAATATTTGAATGAAATATCATACTTAACAATTCAGAAAGAACTGAAAAATATTTTTTTCTTCTTTTCAGATGAGAGAAATGCATAATGACAACATTAACCAATTCATTGGCGCATGCGTCGATCCCAACTGCGTGTATGTTGTCACAGAATATTGCTTCAAAGGGAGTCTGCAGGTAAGTCTATCCAAACGGAAGTAGTTTCTGATAGAAGAATTTAAAAAGAGAGAGTGGCCGAAAAATAAAAGTCCTTTCATGGCCATTTCCCAGAAGTTTACAATTTTGTCCCTTTTGTGACTCTTGAGTACAACTTTTTTCTTTGAAGAAATCTATTTGCATCCAAAGAAACTGCATCTCTTATCCCTATTTTATGTGAGATCTTTGAAAATCACGTAAATGTAAAGAAAAAGCCTGATTACTGTGTATGTTCAAACACCCATCTTATAACCTATATATATATATATCTTCAACCTTTTATTTCTTATCTTATTCACCGACAATGTATTTAACCATGCACTTTATTTCTATCGAGTAAAATCCGCAATATTTTCTGTCAAGGCATTTTTTAAGCAAATGGTCATACTCCAGCTTTTGCTTCATTTAAAGCGGATACTTCCTATTGGTCGCGTTTTGTGCTTTTCAATGCTTTTTGCTTCTTTGAGCAGGATGAAGCCATGTACCATGGAATATCACTTTTGAATCAAATTCATTCAGAGACAGAAGAACCCTTTTTCTTTCACAAGTTTAAAACAGAAGGAAATATTTATATCTTTAATATAAATGGAGTTTTTTCAGTTAGGGTTAAATAAAAAAGTGTTAAAGTAAAAACTGCGTAGATAAGTAATACGAGGATTTAAAGTAGAAACAGATATCTCGCACAAAATAATGGAGATAGATGGTATATGCAGATTGCATAGATACAGATTGCTGGTTCAGGAATGCAAATATGATATGAACGAGAGTTAGCTCAAAGGATACATTTGCGGTTACAACCTCTAAGCGACTAGACCTGTACACTCAATGATTCCGTATGCCAGAAGCAGATTTGCTTTCTCTGAGTTCGTGGAGTCCTCCACGCTCTCTGGCCTTATGTTCCATCCTAGTGCGACTCCTTATTGTAGGGATCTTCAGGTAGGTAATTCAACTGTCCAACGAAAAATTGGCATAGTTTTCCTTTGAGAAACTTTGTGTCGAGAACCCTGCGCGTCTTATCCACTGGTAGTACCCTCGAAACTACTGGACCAATGATCGGCTTTGTATGATCCAGCCTTTTCAGAGTCCTCTACTGTCCTAAATGGGTTTCCAACCCTACCTCCCCTCGAAGTGGGTAACATTTTGCGTATATCTCACTCTTAAATGTATCATGCATTAACTGGCATAAATTAGACAAGCTTTAGCAATATAGGAACATTACGTATTATTCAGTTGTTCATAGGGAACATTTTATCGAGTTATTGAAAATAAAAACAATTATACTCGTAACTTAGTTTTTTAGACTCTCAGTGCAGTATAACAGTACTTTTTAATTTAATAACCGACTTGATGAATCCGAAAGGAAAAATTAAAGTCCTTAAAATAAAACTTGTAAGTTTTCTAAATTATTAAATATAATCAAACATTTGCAGTTGTGTTCATTATATCGCTATACGAAATTGTAATACAAAGTTTAAGTTGAAAAATAATAACGACATAAGCTAACGAACTAAAATAACACCAATTTAGAATGAAAGAATTCTTTTTTTTTTTCAAAAATATAAATGAATTCACTTAGTTCCAAAATGCTATTTAATCCCTAGAACAACCTCGTCACACCATTTTCTTTTCTAGACGTAATGGTGTTTCGATAGCAAATATAAACCTCACTTCATTTTAACCTTGCTGCCCTGGAGGCACTTGATGAGAAACTGATTCACCGTTGCCACTCAATGGGCGTAAATAGCCCCGCCCCCCGGGGGAAAAATTGAGACGAGTTACCGGAAAGTTTGAAAAGCCTCTTAAAATCGGAAAAGTAACAATATTTGGCTTGAACAAGTAAAGGAAAGCGATGGACCTTTCGAAGCGCAACCACTTCCACTTAAGAATTCTTATAAAAATTCTTCATTTCGATGCGAAGAATGAACTTTGTTGGGTCATTTTTCCTCTTATAATAAGAAAAGAAAAGAACGAGAAGAGAAATGGCCTCAAGCGCCTGCTTCGAATTTCATTAGGTTACTTGCCCGGGATTCTCCAGCCGTAAATTAATCTCGAACACGAAGAGCTACGGAGATTTTTCCTTCTTTTAACTTTTATTGTCTGATGTGAACGATGGTTTTTCGTTTGATTTTGTCATTTTCGGGTCTTATCAGTTACCGTTGAAGTAAATTAAATATCATCTGAGATTATCAGGTCACATTTTGAAGTATCGAGAAGTTAGAGAGATGAGAAAATTCGATTTTGGGTCTTAACTTGATTTTTCTCTGACTTTTGATTGGTATGCAAAGTTTCTTGTGTCAGATAATTGAACTCGACATTTTTGGAACACTTTAAGAAAAGCACTTAAAAAGTTTTGGTATTTTGTAATTCATTGTCCTGTTGATATCTTAGAGATACTTGTCATTCGTGCTTTGCTTGTCATCTGCTTTTGCATCAGAGATCTTCAAAGGGAAGCAATGACCGCAGTACTTAAGCAGTAATGCTGCGTTCCAAGTTAACCTTAAGGTATCCGACTACGTTCGGAACCACGATTTTAAAAAACGCATAAATGGATAATTATCATGATATTTAGTGTCACTTAGATTAGAATACATGTATAAAATTGTTTTAAGGACATTTTGACAAAAATTTTTTTATTTAAATACAATATTTCGGCAAAAAATTAACAGAATAATTTTTTTTCCAAATGATCTCCTTTTGTGAAAAATGCTTCTATTATAATAATATTTTGCCTGTACATAGCTCAGACTTCTTTACAGAGGCTCTACTAGAATTTTTGAAATATATAACTTAGAAGTGGGTTTATCCATATTTTACGACAACAGAGGGGAGCAATTTTAAGAAAAAAACGCCAATAATTATATTTAAATTGATGGTAACTCTGAAAATAATGTGAATTTTTCAAAATTTCTAGCTGAGCCTCTGTAGAGAAATCTGAGCTATATAAAAGCAAAATATTATTATAATAGAAGCATTTTTCACAAAAGGAGAACATTTGGAAAAAAGATTATTCTAAGTCAATTTTTTGCCAAAATATTGTATTTAAATAATTTTTTTTGTCAAAATGTTCTTAAAACAATTTTATGCATGTATTGTAATCTAAGTGACACTAAATATTTTGACAATTGTCCTTTTATGCGCTTTTTTAAAATCACTGTTCCGAACGTAGTCGGATACCTTAATGTAAGATTCTGCTGACATGGAATGAAGTTGCTTTTGTTCTGATTAAAAATTATCTTCTTTTTTGAGTGAGAAGCATGTGTTATGCCTTTTCTTGAATGCTTGGTTGGCAAAGATATCTGTTGAATAATATTTAATATTTAAAATTTGCCCTCATAATACTAGTGAGGGTTTGCTCTTTTTTATCTTTATTTCTTTCTTTTACTGCATGAGATAATTTTAAATATTATTGTAAATTGTTATTATAATTAATTCTCCCAAAAACATTTTGGTTGTGTTCTTACCCAGATATAGTTTCTTCTACATGGTAGATACCCATTTTCTTTCGATTTCCCTTTTTCCGTATCTACTTTTATGATTTTCATTCTAGGCCATTGTTGTCCATGGTGTACTCTTAGCTATGTAAATGCCCTTATTGCATAACTTATTCATTCGGAAAAATTTTGCTTTTTAAATTTATCTCAACGAAACAATATTTAAATTCTGTTTGTTTTGTTTGAAATCGGATGTGTAATGAGATCCGTTTACGATGCGGAAACATAAATAAGTGCATTAAATCTTCTGTACTGGATATTTTCATTTCGATATCAGTTGAAAAATCACTGTTTACTTTCAAACAAACCGATACTTCCTTCTAATAGTCCGCAGTAACAATTGGACCTTAGTCAACGGAGACAACAAAATGGCATTTGCGTGCTTCATATCCTCTTTATATGTCACACAATGCATTTCGACTTTCAATTGAAAATAAATTGTTCAACTACCTGAAATGCAACAATTTTTATCAAGTTTTAAAATGAATGATGATTAAACAAAGAATTTGAACGTCGATTCTTTACATTAAGTAACGAGGAATGCTGTACAAAGTTTCGAATTCTGTGTGGCGTTTGTTATATTATTAATTCAAATCTTTTAAAAATTACGAATAATGGAAGTAGAAAACTATCATCGCATGTATATGGAAATACTTTTAAAAATACATATTTCGTTGAGAAACATTTATTTCTACACATTGCGTGTATTTTATTAGTGATACTTTAAGCACACACTTTTCGCAGATAAATTAATTTTTAAGAGAACAACCATAATGGTTTTCTTTATGGTTCTAGTCATTTTTACTGTGTTTTTCTAACGGAAGACTTAATTAAAAAATGGTCACTTGTGATTTCATGCTATATCGTTGAAATTCTGGATGAAAGGGATTTTTTTCCTCTGAAAGATGGGTGATTTCCGAAAAAGATACACGGTCTTAAGAAGCTGAATCATAAAAATCCCGTGATGACAGTAGAAGATCATCATCATTCTTGACGTATTATTTCTTTTAAACTTAGTTTCTATCGTTTAAATAGACATTAGTTTTTTCAAACCATTAGGAGCAAATGAAGCTCTGCTTCTTTTATTTTAAAAGCATTTTCTTAAAAATTGTGTTCACTAGTTATGCTACAAATGTATCAGAATAAAGAATTGTTTTTTTCCCTGCTGTAGGCTCAAATTAAAATGTTTTGAATTAAGGCGAAACTTTTTTCCCCCTTAATGTTCAAATTATTAGAATTTGTTCTCATAAAATTAGAGCTTTCTTCTTGTTTTCCCCATCAATAAATAAGCCCTTGGGTTCTTCATGTATGGGGACATTGCGTGTAGCTACTATCAGGGAAATGTGCGAAGGAAGGAAAAGAAAAAGAAGAATTTTCTCAAATAATACTTTACGCCTCTTTGCTTCAAGACGCCCACACACTGCAAGAATACCTTTCGAAGGAAAAAATATGTTTTTTTTTAATAAATATTTGTTGTACCCTGCAAAGACATGAATAGAGGCTGAAAGCACGCAAATTCTGCCCGAGGAAAACCGCTTTGAAATGGATTCGTGCGTTGTTTATTTACGGACTAATTAATAGTTGATCGTAATATGTTAAAATTGAAATTATGAATTCTCTCGAGGAAACCTTAATTTTTAAGAATACTTTGTTGGCTATAATAAGGATTAATATATTATTAATTGCTAACGAAAAATATATTTTTGGTGTTTTGCCCCGAAAAAGTTACATTTAGAAAAAATGAAAGGGGCGCTTTAACTTTTTAACATTGTTAAAAGAGTTTCTGGAGGAAACTGATTTTTATGTTTTGTATGCGAGTGAATGATATTTAAATTCTATTAATTTTAAACTAATTTTGATTTCGAAATCTCACATTTTTGTTTTATTCTAGTAACCTTAATTTTTGACACGAGTGTTGTACTAAATATTTAAAATACGTTCATAAATTTTGACAACGAATTGAGTTTATTAAATATAACAAATTTGTGTCATTTGGTATAACAATGAAATAGCTTTAAATGAATATATTTCATTATTTTAATAAGATTTTCACAAGGTAATTATTCGAATTATTATAGGTTTTCCTTGGAAAAGAAAGAGTTATAGTTCAAGCAATTGGATGAATTAACTTTTTGAAAAAATATTTTACAAATATGTGCAATAGTGCTGCAAAAAAATATCTTTTCTTTTGCTTTTTGCAGAAATGAAAAAAAAAAAGTTACTTGAATAATTATTAAGAAATTATACTTTTCTAAAGCGTAATTTTTAATTTATCGCTGAAAACATTTTGAAAGGGTAATTAATTCCAAGAGACTCTGCAATATTAATCGACAAGGGCTTATGTATAACATAAATTTTCTTTTTCAGAAATAATAGATTATTAATGTCAGTCGGGTTCTTTCTCTTTAATTTCAGAACCACAAAATTTAATATTGGTTCTAAGTATTGAAATAAGATTAAACATTCATGTTGATACCATTTTAAAGAATGACATTAATTACTATTTTTTCTACTTCTTTGTTTTTCTTTTAGATTTGAATTAAAAAAAATCTGTAGTTATGTGTGGAATGAATTTTAATTATTAGTTTGGAGCCATTCATTTTTAATGCGTTTCGGTTACGAAAGTAATCGATTCTGCGTGTCACTTGCAGGTCTCCCAGGCTTTGTAAAAATACAAAAGAGGCAATCAATAGGGATGTCAAAAGTACAATACATTGATGACAGGTTGTTTCTCTGCAGCACTGTATAGAAATATTTTATGAAAAATCTTTTTTTGTTACTTCCTATCTAAAATTTATTAAGAAATTTCTAGAATCAATCATTTACTTTCGAGATAGGTTGCGAGAAATAATTATCTTTTTGAAAATATATGTGAGCTTAATCATTTGCTCAGAATAAAGTGCTTGAGATAAAGATTTTTTATTCGAGTAGAAAGTAAATACATTTGTTTCAGAAATTCAGTCATTTTGGGGGCACTTGCTCTTCTGATCAGAGATTAAACCTAAATCGGGCCACTAATTGTTTAGTAGTCGGGATTGGTTACTTTTTATCCCACAAGATGAAAAATTGTAGATCGTTGAAAATATTCTTTGCAAACTTTTCAGCCGATGCAACACTACATTAAGATTAGGAATCAATAAGTTTTAGATACAATTGGGGGAAACGAGCATCAACCTTCTTTATGCTCCAGAAGGACACTGGTGAAATCGAAAAGAAAGAAATAAAAATAAATATAGGCTTTTGTTGTCTTAAAATTTACAGTCGATCTGTTACTGTTTTTAAGTAAAATATTTGTTTTCTTTTAAGTATGTTTCCTCACTTATCTGTGCGTACCACTTTGACGTGATATTTTGATTTAAGATATTTAGTAAGAAATGTAAAGGGAGAGATATCTGTACAAATATCTACTACTACTAATTTTATGTATAATTACTTCTAAGGAAATGTTGGAAATACAAATCTGGAATTGAAACTTTATTTAATTTCCTACAGTTTCGTAGAAATAAAATTCAGCTTTAAAACTGAGATGGAATAGATTGAAGTAAATTTATGTTTTTGCACTCGGTTTCATTTGTTTTTATAATTATGATTATAGTACAAGATACTTTCAAGCTTTTGTAAAGCTCTTTCCTTATTTCATGTAAACAAAGTCACTATACATTTAAAATTTACTGTCACTTTTATTTGGCTTCTGTATTTATCTTACAGTTTTCGTGTTTGGGTTTCAAATTCGTATTTTGAAAGCAATGAGATTAAAATCTCGATCTTGTTACTGTGGATCGGGTGGGATAAGTAACAACAACATTTAAATATGTATTATAAAATATTTCTTTTAAAAATCAATTGAGCAACTCTAGCTTGTTTTGTCTTTTTACGTAAGAGGATTTTTTCCTTCAATAATTTCAGTTTGAAAAGTATGTTTCGATGGCTGATTCAAAACATATTTTTTTATCATTTATTTTTGATTTTAACAAATCTCTTCACTATCCAACTTGTTTATTTTAAAAAGAAACTGGGAAAATGTATTTTTCCTCATTATCTTAAGTATGATGATGCGTTGGGAAAAAAAGGGAGGATTCGTTTTTCCTCCTCAATTATTGGCTTCTCTTTAAGTTATTTTCAATTCATTTTGCTTAAATTCAGATTCGGATGGATTAAAAATTTTAATATAAATAACTGGAAGATTCGGTTTCAAGTAGAATTTTTTCAACTTAGTAACACTCAACTTTTATCATGGTTTCCTTTCGCTGATGTCATATCATTTTAGATTATTTAAATATGTCATGTTATGCTACCATAAAAATACAACTTTTAAAACGTTAAAAAAGTGAAACACTTTTCAGAAAATACATTTACTTTGAAACTTAAATTATTTTTTTCATTACACTATTTGTTACTTTTGTTGCTCACATTTAATTTACGTTGTGTATTTTAATTATCATTTGTTTTACTTTTTATTGAAAACAGTTTCATACATTTGTTAAAAAATAAATACCTTGAATGATTTTGTCTTCAATATTCTTTATTCGTTTCAAATTGTATTTGTATTTCTTACATTTTAATCTTTTACGTACACTTTTCGTAATAATTCGTTTTTGATTCTTATTTTTAAAAATTCTGTTTCTATTTTGAAGTAAAGTATTTCTTCATTAAATAAGGAATTATTTTTAATTAGTTTCTTTTCATTATGTATATTTATTTGCTTAAATGTTCGCTTTCTTCAACTTTTTTCTGTTTTTCATAGAAAATTATAAAAGTCTTAGTATCATAATCATAAAATACAATTTTATAAAAAAAACTGCAATGACTCCTACCGATATTAGAAATAATGATTTTTTTTTACAATTGAAAAATTTTATGCACTTTTAATGTAACATATTTTTTGTATTTAGGATACTAAAGGTTATTAATATCAAGAAACGGATAAAAATTGATAAATAATATGAAATAAAGGAATTATTCAAAAAATTTTGTAAATTCATTTTTTCATAGAAAATTTTAGTACACATGTCTTTTTTAATTTATCATATAACTAAAAAAAAAACTATTATTTTAGTTGATTGAATTTAGGATAAATATATATGGGAAATGTACTTGCTAAGTGAAAAATTAATGCATACCGATAATAGGAAACTCTTCGAGGGTCTCGGCAAAATTAAATTTCTTGTACAATTTCGTATCATTAGAACTCAGTTGCCTCTCTTAGGGGAGGAAACTGAGTGTGCAAATTGCATTGCGGCGATTGGTATTTACCTATATAGTGCCGCACTAAAAAGTGATACCAGCTCTCGAGGAATGTACTAGGTCTTAAATGGTTAAAATACCAGTACGCAGCTTTGAAAGAAATATGAGGGAACGTTTCATTTAATGCATCGAATTCAATACTAATTCTACTATTGCTTAGGATAGAGGATAGATCTCTTATAACACAACAGCATATTGCAAGCCATTTGAATTTTTAGTTTCTCTAAAAAAAGGAGTTTAATGCATTTAAAAGAATTTTTAAAGCATATGAGTTTTAAAGCTAAAGATTATATCTATGGCAATATCTGGTGCTGTTTTAAAATAAATTTTGAGCTGAAATTGATTGTATGAGAACAATCGCCATATATTATTTAATTCTGTTCATTTTAAGAATTGTAAAGTAACATTATTTTTTTTTCAATTGGGCTAAAAATAAATTTAGTATTGGTTTTTATCGTTAGATCATTGAAAAGCAATTAAATATCATGAACCATTTTTTTATTCGATTGAATTGTCACATACTGTACTTATTCAAATGACTTCTTTTGCATTGTAGTATTTACTTTTTTTTATTTATAGGATATACTAGAAAATGATGACATGAAGTTAGATAATATGTTTATAGCATCATTGGTTTTTGATCTTATAAAAGTAAGTATTTTTTTTCTCTCAAGTGAGTTGAGTGTTTCAGTAGGAAAATTTAATATTTGATTGAATTGAATTCTTTACAGCCCAAAGTACTTGGGAAGGCTAACTTCTTCCCTTTCTGAAAGGAAATCTTTTCCCCATTGCAACGAATCTGGGGGATGTTATTGCTAGTCTTGTGTGGTACCATCTAATGAAAAAAATGCAGTATGTTAATGGAGATTAAATACGGGGAGATGGAAAAACTCGCAAAAAAGAAATCTTTATTTTTTAACAAAATTTATTTTTACATGATAGAGCATGTCGGAAACAATTTTTTCTACATAATTAACAGCAGGTATTTGGAAAGACAACGTTTCTTAATCCCCCTTGAAGAGAGATGCCGTCAGTGAACAGTTTTCAAACTTTAGGAAACTCATTGCAAAACAATCTTATATATTGTGAACCGTCTGTTTCCACGATTTTCATTCACTTTTTCAACCAAACCATCATTGACAATAGGAGTCCACCTACTCCGTTCCTCGTCATGATCCAATCATCATTGAATTTTCGAACCCACTTTCTTACCACTTCATCATTCATTGCATTTTCACCATAAATCTCTAGATGATGGCGATGCATTTCTACTGGCTTAACATTCCTTGTGTTCAAAAAACGGATTACAGAACACACTTTACAATAGGCCGGGTTTGCAATTATCTTAAACATTTTGAAAGCTGACTAACCCGTGTAAAAACAACACAATGTGGATGTCATAGCGTCACTGGATCGACAATCAACCTAATAAAGGTGTGCGCAAATGTTGAACTGCAAAACTACCACTGCAGTTGTGGGGAAACAAAATGGCACTTATTTTCCGGGTACCTCTCGCATATAAAGCTAAATGAAATGAAAGGGGAAGTTGTTGATAGTGGAAATGCTGAAACCATTCATGTGATTATTAAAACCAAGTGAATATCTAAAATTCTGAAGCGTTTTCTCAGCCAACTGCACTAAAGACTTACATCAGTGGTCTTCAAACTTCTTCAACTCACGAAACGCCTTGAAGCAGAAGGTGTTTTTGTGGCAACCCCTGAACTAGAAAGCATTTTTATGAAACCATATTCTACACACACACTTCGAAGAAAATATATTAAAATAATATTTAAAGTAGATCAACAATAGATGAGTGTAAAGGCAATTAAAAAGATATTGCATTTATTATTAAAAAATTTAATCTACTTTTAATATAATTTTTGCTCATTAATAATATTAATCTGTGATCCAGGTTTCACCCACCCATGCATTATGTTTAGTAACCAGGATATATGCTTGCATTGCTTCACACATGCTTCGAAACCTATTAAGAATAAATGCATCTTATTACATATTCGGAATTTATTTTGTTTCTATACTTTGTTTTGGCAGCCACTCACGTTGAGATACGTTTTTCAATTCTATACATTGTTCTGAATGGCGTTAAAATGCTTATAGCTAAGTGAGAAATACTGCGGTTTTGCATGAGAATTTGCAACACAAAATTTAGGATCTGTTCTTGCTTAAATTTAGATTTTTAGCATCGAATCTATTGATATGGTGTAGGTGTTTTTCCACAAATGCAAAAAGGGGCATTTCCATTAGAAAACCATTTAGTTTTGCAAGATATTTTACTAACGAGTATAAAATTATCTCGTGAAACCTAGGATAGTAAACAATAAAATATTCACATTCTAGTAAGTAATCTATATGTATCAAGATAAAACGCGCGTGTTTTAATATTCTTTTATTGTATTATAATAAAAGTTTAAAAAATGTTACAAAATAAAAATTCATGGATGAATAAAATTTTCAATTTCTAAATGCAAAAGATGACCTTTAAATTCTTAAGGATATACAAACTTTTTAGAAAACTTGAATCCATTATAATTATACATTTAAAAGATTATTTTTGAATTTTTTTTTTTTTTTGTGACTCTTAGAACCCCAGGGTTCCATGGAACACAGTTTGAAAACCACTGGTTTAGAGAGTATGAGAGAGTGTAGAGTGCTCCTGTGATTCCGATTTGACTTCGGTGCGATAAGTAATTACATTTTAATCATGTGAGAAAGTGTCTTTCCACCATTAACCAAGCCATTATTTTTGTACAAAGAGAAGGAGTTTGTATATTTTAAAATTTATTATCTGCAAATAATATGTAATTCTAGCATCATTAATATTTATTTTCAATAAGCGATCATTTGAAAATTTCTTTTCATGGAAAGAATCGGATGGATTTTTATTTAGATCATTTTATGAATCTAAAAAAAAAAAAGTTCAGCAACTCACAGGTAGTTTTAGTGGAGAAACACGAAAATTGTAATACAAGGGAACACACAATGGATCTCGATAAAGTTTTCGATTGTACAATGGATTTCCTTTTCTATAAAAGGAGATGGACTTTTTCAATGAAAGCTTTTTGCGACAAAAGGGAGAAATAAAATAAAAGTTTCTCAAACGCAGGTTCTGGTTTCATTTTATTTTTTCGTCAGAATAAAAGTTTTATTCTTTTTACGTTCCTTATACTTTTGTTGCAGTTTTTATAAAATAAAAATGCAGTTTTATCCGATTCAGTCATTTAAAACCTCTCTTCCCCCTTCGCAATGCGTGTATTATTAAATTACATATCGACAAAATATGTCTTAGACACAAAAACATAAAACCACGTCATTTACGAGGAATGTCATTTATTATGTTTTTGTAATAGTTTTTATAATATTTGCTTTTGACCACGTCACTTTGTGCATGTTACTAACAAACAGAATGAAAGTTGCTCGAGTTTATTGAAAAACTAAAAGTTTACGAAATTTTATTTTGCCTCAGCGGACCACTTCAAAATCAAGTGCAATTTATTTTGAGATCATAGAGAACGTAGGAATTCGTTTAAAAAATTCAAATGAGGTGGAGGAATGTTTATTAATTACTAAACATGGTAAAAACACTGTTAAAATTCAGTAATAACGCTGTGATGGATGCGACCAAAGTTTAGATCTGCGCCGAATTCTTATAAATCCGACGGCACTGCTTCATGACAACCACAGACATAATTTCGAATTATGCAGGGTGTTTCTAAATGAATATCGGAGTTTTAACGTTTTATAGTATTTAATACATATAACTTATAAGTACAATTCATACATCGAATGAAAGAGCAACTGAAATAGTTTTGTTTGCTGCTCGTGAAGCATCTGTTAATTATTTTCCCACTTCCCGCCGATCAGCGCTCTAGTAGAAAAATGGAGACTAGTAAACACAGAAAGCATTTTGTTTTCTCCAGTTTGCAAAGACAGAATTTGCTATTAGTATACAGTGAGCCTTTCGTATTAAGTTCGGTTGTCACCAACGAGACTCACCTAAGATGAACGTTTTTTGTGCCATATCTCGGCGGAAAGTGTATGGGCCTTTCATTTTCGGAAAACCTACCAACTTCGGAGCCTATCTTGATGCTCTACAACTATGACTGTCTCCTCAATTGGAAGAAAGTGAACCAGATAACCTTTCTTGGTAGCAAAATGGCGCACCACCTCAATGGCATCTCTCAGTACACGGTTGGTTGAACATCACCCGACTAATAGATTGACAGCAAAGGGCCTCACGATAAAGCTTGTTTCGCATGACCTCCTCTGATCTGACGCCCTGCGGTTTTTATCTGGGGGGAATTCATTAAGCATTGTATGTATGTACTTCCGATACCAGCAGACACAGGATTGAAGCAGCTGTTGCACGAATCAACTTAGACACACTGAACAAAGTTTGGGATGAACTCGCCAATCAACTTGATGTGTGTCGTGTGACGAATGGAACTCACATTGAACATTTGTAAACTTGTTGGTAAAACTCTTTCAGTTACTCTTTCATTCGATGTATGAAATGTACTTGCAAGTTAAATTTAATAAATATTATAAAGCGCTAAGACTCCGATATTTCTTTAGAAATACCCTTTATTTCAATACGTTTCTCAGCCGTTTTCATTCATTTATATTCTGTGTTTCAATACCTTTTGTATGTTTATTCAATTTCTAATATTAGTTCACCTTCTCCCTATATATATATATATATATATTTATACATATATATCTTGTTCAAATTTTCAATCTCTAGTATAATATTTTTAATTCATCCTTTCAAGTTCAAATACATTTTTTAAATCTTGTAATGGATGACACTTGATGTTAATACAGATTTTTCAAATATTAACTCATTAATTAAATTAAAAGAATGAATAAATAGTAACAAACAAAAATAATAGTTCAACAGCATATATAGAAAGGAAAATCGTTCGTTGTGTCTATGAAGCGCAATAAATAACACGTTAGACTTATAATCGCAAGCTCATGGGATCTTATCCCACATGAGATGGCCTAATTTCTGAGAATTTGATTTGTTTTTTACACACTATACTGTTTTATTAGAAGAATTAAATTTAATTTATGAATAAAGAGTAACAAACAAACAAAAAATAATCCAACTCCCTATATAGAAATGAAAATGGAAAATTTCAAGGAAAATCGCTTTCTATTTTGTTACTTAATATTGTAATTATGTCATATGTATATACACATTTATATTAATTGTAACTATTTAATAAAAAGTAGCTAAAATAAAATTTCCTTTCTGGACTTAAGTAGGAATTGACATAAACTTTTTTTGTATTATTTGTTTTCTCCTTATTTATTGAAAATCCTTTTCAAAGACATAAAATCATACTAATCGCATACTAATCCATGGTTGATTTTCCTCAGAGTATGCAGAGTCGAAAAAGTCATATTTTGTTATATTTCCTGATAGGAGTACAATGATATAAATGAAAAAAATCAACTAATACTTAAATCAAGGAAGTTTAATCGATTCTAAAGTGGACTGTTTATGAAAAAAAAAAATTTGAAAAAAACTGGCCTTCAACAGAAAAATATCAATGACTCTATAACTCCAGGGATTCACACTAACTCCTGAAAAGAATATAGTTGTAAGGGAAAGGGGGAAACATACATAAAAACACATACAGATGGACACACACACAGACACCCTCTTGAATTATATTTAGCTGTTTTATATGGCCCCATGATCACTAAATTAAAGGAATTGGCTGATTTAAAGTCATCGTTAAATATTTTGAGTTTAAATTTTTACTCAAAGTTTAATGTCAGAAAATCCAGCTTAAAATTTCAAGCAATTATGAAGTAATTATTGAAAGAAATCTCAAAAAGTAAATAAAATTTAAAGTGTGTCGGTACAATGATATAAGAAATAACTTTTTGTTTTGTAAATCGTAACTCTTCTTTTTCATGAGAAAGTCTCCTAAGTTCCTCAACACAGTTGCAATAATACACTAGTATAAATGAAAGCCCCTACCAGAAAAACACAATATTATTTAACTTTGAAATTTCGGAGAAAGCTTTTTTTTTCAAGCAATCATTACTACCTTGGTGGATATTTTTATCTTTTTGCTGCTATATTCAAAAAATACGTAACACCTGTTGTTCCAAAGCTATACTAATAGCATATATAAAACTTGGAAAAGAAAATAAGATAATTAAGCTCTCACTTTAGACCATTACTGAAATATAGTTGCATATTTGGACGCAGCTCCAAGAAATAGAGGGGTCTTGTAAATCCGTTTATTTAATTGGATAGCTCAACTGTCCAGATAAATCTTCACATTTGTTCGGGAATGAGAATGCCTACCAAAAACCATGAAGTCACTCATCAGCTAGCAACAAAGTACTTGCTCATCAGCTTAAGATGGCTTACTACTTTAGTGGTTTAAACCCGCGATCTTCGGTTTCGTAATGTATTAACAAAAGTGATTACTTCTGTCCGGAGGCTATTACTGGCTTATTTGGATTCCGCTACAATACTCTCCCACCAGTGAGTCGGTGGACGATTTTTTAATTTATTACTTTTTTTTTATGTTTATTGTATTTATTTTTTTTTCCTTATTATTTATTTATTAATATTTTTTATACAAATATTTATTTTTATTTTTCTTGCGGTAGATGACGCCACGACTGTTCAGAAAAGGTTGCATTTTCTTAATTCGCTCATGGACACCAATGTAATGGTTAGAACCCGCGACCTTCGGATTCGTGGCCTAGTAACACATCCACTAGACAAAAGTTATCACCTCTGTCCGGAGGTTAATACTGGCTTATTTAGATTCCGCTACAGTACTGTTGTGTTAGGAACAATGTGAGCAACCATTTTACTTATTTCCGTCCATCGTTCGATTTTACAGTCGAAACACCATTTGGCATGAGGTGTCATAATCACATTGATTTAACTCGGCTTTTCAAGCCCCGTTTTGCTGTAAACAAGTTGCAGTAAATAGCTCAATTCCTTTCTGTAGTTAATAGATGATATCTCAACTTTCACAACTAATGTCGTTTCTTGTTACTTTGAATGTAGAGGAAATTTTTTTGACACCATTACCCGCTTCAACATCCTGCGATTTCTATAAGGCAGTTTTTGAATTCGACCATTACTTTATGCTCAGCAGAATATGTTTTCGTTTGAGTGCGATCTTTTTTGATAAAGTAGCTGCATACCCACAATGTGTTATGCTTACCGATACTCCATTTCAAGTATTTGAAATTTTCAAAGTTGTGGGTTGTACCTTATGTACCCCATAAATATACTTTTCAATCGAACAGTTAGATTATATGTAACTTAAGATGGAATATGTGCAATATTTGTATTAAAGAATCCAGGTAGCCACACTTGAGTCTTATTAGCATGAAGCCTTTGTTTATCACATTATGGGTATTGATAGCTGTTTCTATTATTTTTTTATAGCCACTTGCATGTCTGCACTTGAAAACAGTCAATGATTATTGTTGTTCTAGGGCATGATCTTCCTACACGAGAGCGATCTGAAATTTCACGGCAATCTGAAATCCTCGAACTGTGTGGTCAGCAGCCGGTGGGTTCTGCAGGTGACGGACTTCGGTCTACATGAACTGAGAGCGGCTGCAGAGACAGGATCCGTCGCAGAACATCAGTACTACAGAAGTGAGTACACTCTCCTTCACTTCGGTTTAGTTTCTACTTTTATTCTGAAATTGTGAATTTAACGATGTGTTAACCATCATTCGTGCTGTGTCTCAATGGATTATAAGGGTTCTTTTTTTAAATATATGTTTTTTGCAGATCTTTTGTGGAAAGCTCCCGAATTACTGAGGATGCCTGCTGTGAATCCATTCGGCACACAAAAGGGCGACGTGTACGCCTTTGGCATCATCTTGCATGAGATCATCGCTCGACAAGGACCCTTCGGTAGCACGGACCTCACACCAAGAGGCAAGAAAAATGCATTCTTATACTATAAAACGAATACTCTCGCATACTTAACACTTAAAATGAACAAAATTGTATTAAGAGTTTATATTATACATTTTGTTTTCAGTTTTGTACAAATCTCTGAACTGTTTCAACTGTAGGTATTGGGAAATATTTTTCAAACTGCTTCAGTTAAAACTAATTCGTATTAAGATTTAACAAAATGGGTGTGTGCCGAAGAAGCTGTGTATATAAATGAATAATCTTAAATTTTACGTTGTACAAATTCCTACGTTAAAATCAGTTCTTTTCATAAGTTTGTTTTTTTTTAAATTTTAATTTGGTAAATAAAAATATTATAATTTTAGCTTAAGCTACACACACACAATAAATTATTAAAAATTGTTCATATTAACTTAAATATGAGGTGAAAATGTCTGCACGTTTTATCTTTTAATTTCTATTAGACAATATATTTGAAATTTCTTATTCTCTGTATTTCTTTTTTAAATAGCAAAAATGACAGTCGACTTGTTTTATCGCAATATTATAATTTAAATAACCTTAATAATGAATTACTTTTGGTTCCATCTGATATAGCTTATACTAATGTCTGAATTTCGAGTTTAATGATTTTTTTTTAAATTCTGAACAAGTAATAATTGCTGTCACTTTAATTTGTAAATTGTTCTATATTTTTATATTTTTCCCTGAATTTTATATGTATTCAAAAAAAAAATGTTAATTTCAATCAGAATCAAAAAAATTATTTGTCATTGATTTTTAAGAAGCATTAATTTGAATTTTGATTATTATTTTTTTCTATATTTATATCAACGCAATATACATTCCTAAGCGCTGAAAATTAGAAACGAGCTACACTCGCGAAATTGTGCGAAGTGGTTGAACTATGTCCGATATGAAATTGATCGAAGTTGGGTGTAAATTCCCTTTGACCACATACACTGCGGTGGCACAGCAATCAGACAATGAGTCCTCTATAAAATGCTGCACACATTGAAAGATTAAAAAAACATAACGATTACATACAACTCTAGGAGGATTTTAGTAAGCGAAGAATGCCAGGTAGGCGTGTGAGAAGACATTTCGTACAGTTAAGATAATTCGACAGGAGCCTGATCATGGAACCCAGAGGCTGGTCGACGCTCCATGTTGCTTGCCAGGCCGATCGTTCAAGAGTGCTGTGATAACATGTTGAGTGCAATGGACGAGATGACACCCACGAGTGCAGAACCCGGTATGGAGGGACCAGTAACACAACGAAGTATCATGCGGCAAGCGTTCGTGGATTTCACAATGACTCGTTTCACAGCACACTCAAATGTAGTGTTGTTAGTTTGCTCCAAAAACCACTTCCGGACGCGTTCTAGAAGCGAATAGGCAATCCTCTACGTGCATTGCCTTTATCACCGAAATTTTAAGGACGTCTATAGTACTGACAGCCCAAAACGACTTGGATTGGCTATACAAGTTATTTAGTAAATACTCTTGGTTCGTTTGGGGGACAGATGATAACCAAGTACGGGTGGGAGGAGCTCTGGTGAACTTTCACCCACCACCATTTTGCCTATGACCTGAAACAAACCAGCTTTAAGTTGATAATACTCTACATGCCCCTTCGACCCACGTGCGCTGCATGTTAAATCTGTCCACACTCAACCGTCCTCCCTTTGGTGTGTTGGGGAAATTAAAAGGGAGGGGTTTCAGCTTTGTCACTCGAGCATGGTTCAAAATGACGAGGTCCGTAGCCAATAATCTTCGTGTAGTTTTATAGTACGACGTTAGCATACACTCACACACTGACTTGTCCCCACGAGGAACCTTTCTGAAAGGGTTATCTGGAGACAATTTTTAGCAATGTAATGCTTGTCCACACATAGTTTGAGCAGTTCAAGATTTTTTACATCATGTTCAAATTCTTCCATGGCTGGTCCGCTTTCGGGACTTGACTCTTTTAGGGCATTCGTGAGACTAGTTGAAACATCAGATGACTTCGTGTTACTCTGTACATGATTTGGAAATTGCAGTTCAAGATTTGTGATTTATGAGTTTCATGAAAACATCCGACGTTTAAGCGACTCAATACCATTCCGCCTTGTTGCGCTATTTTCAGTGCTCCTGAACGCATTTACATCGAAAAATAAGGAAAAGTTCAAAATATAATTACAAAAAAAAATTAATCGTTGAAAAATATTTAAGAAATATTGGGTGAAAAACTCGGGTATCATAATAAATTCCCGATTAATTAATTAATTCAGAATAAAATACGTATTATATAATTAATTGTCTTATATAATTATGAAAGGTTTTCTGTAACATATTTGAATATAAAAATAATTTAAAATCAATAATTGATGACCGACATATTGGTACAAACAAACTTCCCGACACAACCTCAACTTTCAGTTAAAAAAAACTCGATGAATGGCAGTGTTATATGTTTGCTTAACTCTGCGATTTTTTTAGTTCTGTTCTTTAATTTGAACTCGAACTCGTTTTACTTTGTTTGGAATTTCCGACTGCTTTCAGGATTCTTACGCCACCAGAGCCAACAGAAAAAGCTGCACTCGCAAATAAACAAGGACTGAGGGAGATGCACAGGTCTTATTTGTATGCTAATTTCGAACCAAAGAACTTTAATCCTTTTTAATTCCGAATCTTTTGAAGTGCTCTCCGCTTCATTCTCTCCATAGTTTTTCCTTTCATTTGTCTGCTTTTCTGTAGGATCCGGTTTTTATTTTTTAAACTAAAAGTCAGTCTTCTTTTGATTTGCAAAAGAGTTGTCTTCTCAGCTAGAAGGGGAAAACATGAATGGTTTTGCATGCATTAATGTTATTAGAATATTATCTAGGATATATGGTGAAATTTTCATTACTATTTAAACATTAAAAATAAGAGTGAATTGTAAATAAAAAATACCCTTTTTTAGTTAATTGCACTACTGTGTCCATTAAATTTGTTACACCAAGAAGGCGACATGCAACAGACGTGAAATTTTAACCACATTAAGGTGCTACAATATGCAAATCATTAGCTTTTCAGCACTCTCCGACAAAACAGGCGCCAGTAGAGACACCTACGATGTGTTTAAATGAGGATATTATTCAGCCGGTTTCTCATACACAAATATCATTTGAACGTTGTTGTCTCGTGATTTTTCGTGTAAGAAGCAGATATGCGTACCAGCACGTTTCTGACTTTAATAAAGGTCGAGTTGTAGCGTATCAGGATTGTGGTTTATCGTATTGAAGTATTTCTGCTCACGTCGGTCGAGATCCAATGACTGTTTGCTGAATATTAAATCGATGAGTTCAGGCCAGTAATTCGGAACGCCGTGCTGGATCTCAACGGCTCCCATTCTCTAGCAGCCGAGATAATACGCATGTAACCTGCATGGTCTTAATGGGTCGTGCAGCCTCGTCACGAGCTCTGAGTCAAGCATTGGGGTCGATTGCGAGACGACAAGTGTTTGTACGAACAGTTCAACGACGTTTACAGCAGCATGGACTCTCTGCTCACAGACCATGGCTTCGGCTACCCTTAGTGCTGCATCGCAGACAGAATCGTCTTAAATATCAAAGACGAAACTGGGCGCATGAACGGCAAGACGTCATCTTTTCAGATGAGTCCATGTTTTGTTTACAGCTTCAAGATGGTCACATCCGTGTTTGGTGGCATCGTGGTGAACGCACTTTGGCATCGTGCACTCGTCATCGCCATGCTGTCTAATCACCTGGCGTGACGGTATGGGGTACTACTGGATACATGTCTTGGTCACCTTTTGTTCACATTGACGGCGTTTTGAACAGTACACGTTACATTTCTGGTATGTTTCAACCCGTGTCTCTACCCTTTATTCGAGTTTCTGCGTTTCAGCAGGATAATAGACGACCGCATGTTGCCGGTATTGTACGGACCTCTCATGATGCGGAAAATGTTTAACTTTTAGCCTGGCCTGCATGTTCACCAGATCTCTCGCCAATAAAAAACGTCTGGTTTATGGTTACCAAGGGACTGGTTCGTCACCATGCACCAGTCATTACGGTTGATAAGCTGGGGCATCGTGTTAAAGCTGAATTTCCATCTTTACATGTGCATGCCGTTCAATCTCTGTTTGACTCAATGCCCAGGCGTATAAGTGCCGCTATTACTGCCAGAAGTGGTTGTTTCGGGTACTGAGTTTCTCAGGATGTATATACCCAAATTTCTTGAAAATGTAATCACTTGCTATTTATAGTATAATATATCTGTCCAATAAATATTATTTTGTAATTTGCATTTCTTCCTGGTGTAGCAATTTTAATGGCCAGTAGTGTAAAAACACTTTGAATTTTAAAAAAGAGACAAACAAATTTAACACGTTTCAGTATCAATTATTATCTTTTCGAGTTTTAATTAATAGACACTCCGCATTGTTTTTAAACACTAAAATGCACATATTGACTGAAAAAATCAAAGTTTTTTAAATAAGTACATGCTTAGAAAAATAAAAGTTGGATAATATTTTTTAAAAGTCGTACTATATAAAATCACTACTATCATACCTTTTTTGAGTATATTATATATTAAAAACAATTGTGCATCCTGCAATGTGTTACATAACTGCATCTAAGTGAAACCAAAAGCAGTTCCTTCACCAATAAACTCATGATTAAATTAAATAGCATGCAGTCTGACTGAGAGAGATAGAAGGGAAGGTACGAACACAAAAAATCTAGATATTAATAACAAATTATTTTAAATATTTTGTACGTACTTTGTGTACATATGATATGAACTTTGTGCGAAGAATTTTTTTAATTATTTTCAATTAAAAAAGTTTATCATTTTGTGTATTTTGTGTGTATTCCATATTTATGTGTACAAAATTTAAGTTTTCAAAAGTTATTCGAAAAAAAATTAAGAATAAAATGTTTTATAAAGAAGCAAGCTATTAAAAAGAAATACTACTTAGTTTACTCACCCACAATTTTACTCAGAACATCAGTTTATCAAATTGATTATTTCCTCCCTGCATTGGTTCTGAAAGGAAAATTTTGTTACCTTTTATCTTTACTTTTTCTCTTCCCCTTTCAATTCAACTTGTAGACTGTTATTTCAAAAGAGATTTTATTTTTTAACACTCTAAAATCGTAAACGTATAAGAATCTAAAAATATGCGAGGAATTGTTTTTACCTCATTTTTGTATCAATAAAATAAGAGAAATAACAGGAAATGTTACACAGTCGCATCCCTAGAGGAGTAAAAAATATCCTCTTAACCATCCTAATGAAAGACACAAACATTGAAGCTGCATCGGTGATGCTTTTATTATTTTTTACTCATTTACTTTCAGCATCTTTATATCTTGTTTTGTTTTTCATTTTCTCCATTTAAATGGAGAAAAAGTTTCGGAAGTTATTCTTGATGGTAAATTAAGACAAAAGAGGCTTTAGATGGAAAGATTTTAGAAGAGACATTTTGCGGAATCTTTGTGTTTCTTAATGGCTTCCGAAGTTTCTCTTCTAATTTTAATACTTCACCTGGAATCAGCTCTTTAATCATTTTTACTTTGAAAGGGGTCTGAAGTGTTTTAAGAATTCACTTTGATTCGTGGAAAGAGAAACAGAAGCTATTGACAATTCAATTTTGTTTACTTAAAGTAGGCCATCAATAGGATTTCTTTTCTTACGATTCAAGTCTTTTAAATGTGTTTTTTCGTCGATATTCTTTTGATGTGTTTATGTGCATGATTTTTCTCTTGAAGAGTTTTTAATATTCATTCAGTATACCAATACACACATGTTTCTGGTCAAAAGAATGTGCAGCTGTATGTTTTACACTTTTCATAGGTAAGTTGAATATTAGCACAAGGTGTGCTTTTGTTATTACAATATCAGCTGCTACTCTATTTGGAAGACTGTTTCATAATTTTTGGAGGTTGAATTACCTGCAATTCTTGCAGAAGAACATACGTAATCTCTGTTATTGATTTCAAAAGTTGTGATTTTGCTCATTGTCGACATTCTTAATTTATCCCGCGGGTCTTCTGGGGGATTGAACTTTGAGTAGGCCAGATTAATTCCTGAATATTGATATCGGAAGACTAAGTCTAATCAGGTCATGATGTTGAAACAGGAAATGACCCTCTCCAAACTGTTGCAGCAATGCAGATAACGCGGAATGTTGGAAAATGTTGAGATAAATTTCCGTCTTGAGTTGGTTCCAGACCAAGCCATTATTCCTTCCCCATTCAAGTCCAATCCGTTTCTAAGCATTCACCAATCTCCACACCCAGATTCTACCATCGGATTACTAGATCGTATTACTTAATTCGTAGTTCCATAGCACGTGATGGCATTGCTCAAGGCACCAATGGTGTACTCTCTTTTAAGATTGTAGGCACTGCTTTACGTTGTTTGCGATGATGTTTGGTTTATAAAGAGATGTTCAGTCATTAAAAACAAGATTTAATTCTCTTAAACTGTTATTGTAGTGATGGTATGTCCAGAGACTTCTTGGAATTCTAAACGCATTTTGCGATTTGCTTTCACAACTTCAAAATTCTGCGGTCCCTGTCTGCTAGACGACACGATCTACGAGATCATAACTGAACATTTATAGCTCGAACACGTTTCTACTTTACCATAAACAGCTTAAAGCCTTTTTTAAAAAATTTAGTCAATGACATTTTACGCTAATCTTAACTGCTTTTGTTTGAAAAGAAATGATCACATTTTCTTGACGAGCGTAATTGTCACCAAAATGCGGTTTTTGAGCTTGTTCATTATGCAGTAGAACGTTGTACTTTGCCTTAAAGTATCTTCGCTTAGCCTCTCATAACAGCTACAATAAAATAACTAAATTAAAATAACTAGCAAATTATTGAAACTTTCGGTGATGTTCCAAACCGAGCACCATATAGCTACACAATTGATTAGAAAGTTCTTAACTTCTCGTACCAAAATAACAGATTTTGGCATCAATAATCAAAAGAGTTTCATCAAACAAATAGGATTTTTTATTGTATTACTATCGGAATTAGACGCATTTGTGTACCAATTCTTTGTTCACCAACATATATTGATGTACAAAACTAACTGGTATATCAACTATAAGAATGCATTGTTATGTACGAATCTCTACAATCACAGTATATTGTAGACATTGAGTATGAAATCTTCTGAAAAGAAGAAATACCCGAAATATTGCGTGGATATTTTTTTTCGGGTAGTGTGTTTCTTCTTAAAAACTGACAGCATATGTCTAACATAAGGCAGACACAATACTTTGCTATAACCAGTGCCTAAATTTTTCCCGTATGTGGTATAGTGAGCCCACAACTGAAACGCTAACGCTTCAGGGAAACTCAAATCCGGTGTAATCTAACTTTTTTTTCAGTGTTTTTTTACGCATCATGTCACAGCTTTCAAAGCTGCGGTATAAGACACTACAAAATATTCTAGAAATTAATTTTTTCATTGGCTGGTTTATAATCATTTAAATTTAATCAATTTGAGACTTTAACCCCATGACTTTAAAATTACTTTGTAATGAACAGTCCCTAATTTCCATTTCCCCTTTTTTATTTGGCTGAATTTTAAGTTTTATATTATGTGGTACGGATTATTTTATTTTGAGTTTTTTATATTACATGTCCTGTATTATATTATAATTATATATTTTAATTAGTATGAATATATTCTTGATACTGTTAAGGTACACGAGCGTTCTTGGTTATTAATTTGAAGGGTTATACTTTTAACATGAATTTAGTGAACTATTTTTAATTGTTAAAAACAATGAATTCAGTGTTTCAAATGGTGTAATTATCTCGAAACCAGAATGACAATCTGCTGAAGGGGAATGGGAAAAAAAGGAACATGCGTCTAAAGCTTTTATAATTTAAAAAAAAGGACTCACCCTGATCTTTATTGTTATTAGATTCTTCGATTATCTATTTGATTCTGATAATGAATTGGTTTATTTCATCTCGCTACAGTTAAATTAAAGTGATTCATTTCAGAGAAGCGCAAGAAAGATAAAACGCTTGCGTGATTTAGAAGGGAAAGTGAATGGGTTTTTTTTTTAAAATTGGTTTTAGAATGAATTAGAAAAATAAGTTTTAAAAACGCAAAAAAATTCAACATTTGCTTAACTCAGATTTAACATAAAAGATGGAATACATTCAATGTGTTGAATTTTTTCTACAAAAAATATTATGAGAACATTTATATCCGTGATTGATATTTAATTAAAATATAACTAAGTATATTTCTACTAAAGCATTATGAATAAAATGTGTACAAAATTTATTAATAAAATGTGCAGCCGAACGAAAAATTATTTTGTTGCTCTTTTTATTATTGTGGTCCCTCATGATTTAAACAGCATTTATTTATTTTATTTTTTAATCGGATCTTCAGTTAATTGTAAAGAAAACTGATTAATCCTAATGATCTCCGCTTTATTTTTTAAAGAATCTATTGTTTAAATAATTGTCTAACATTTAAAGAAAAGACATTAATTTTGGAAAATAAATAGATTAAAGTAGTTGCTTCAGAAAAATGTAAATTAGTCTCATTTATTATTTTATTTCTAAGCTGATAATATTTAATATGTTTCAGACATATTCGCACTTTTAGCGAACGTTTTGGATGTGTAAATCTGTGATAGAGTTCATTAAATGCAAATAGACTTTATGAATGAATAAAAAGGATGTATGTGTTGTAGAATTTCATTCTTTAGATAACATTTAAACATTTTCAATAATCCTTAGGCGACGTTTTACAATTGGAAAGTTTTAAAGGTAAATTGCGCGTCGAGAATAGTTGAAATTCGTTTTAATTTATCAGCATTCCTCTCGTGTCCTCTCCGGACTCTTATCGATCCTAACATTTAAATCAAAGGGAGCAAATGTGTGTGTTCCAACTTACTCGGAAAAATTCCTTTTTCCTATGTATTCGTGTCACTATATTGTGTTCTGCTTCTTTTTGTGCGCATGTAAAATAAATGCCTTAAAAAGTGTTTTTTTTTTTTGTTTTTTTTTTGTACAGAAGTTTGAATGTTTGGTTGTTATAAAACAGTTTCATTACGTTCTGACTATTTAGCTATCTACAATTTAAACTAATTACAACACGTCTTTGAAATTTTTAAATAGTTTACAATTTGCATCTATTACCTTCAATAATGAACTTAATTTAAAAATCGTATTAAACTACAATGTGAAAGTTTCATTTTAATGCTTTAATCATGTTTTTTTCAATAGCATAATTTTTAATGTTTAAAACTTTGTACGTTAATGTATTGTAGTTCAGAATCGTTTAGTGGTTGCATCATCTAATCCATATTTTTGTATTTAGTTTTGTTTCATCTCGGCTCTTCTTGTTCTTAAAATTAACACTAGAACGCAGGAAATCTTCTACTTTCCACATGCTGTCAAGTATCATTTTGAGACGGATCGATATTAAAGGCAAAAATCAGATCAGTGTGCATTTTGCAAATTATATATATAGTACGCTTAAAAAATGCTATGCAGATAAAATAAGAATAATTTTGCAAGATTACATGGAAACAGAGAAGCAAAATAAATAACTATTATTATTTCAATCAACACATTTATATCTGAAATGTTTTGTACATTTGCCACATTGTTTATAAGAATTTATTTTATTTGTCACATTTCCGTGACATTTTTGTCTTACGCTTAAGGGGATTCTCAGCTCGCAGCAGCTCATCTGCATCCTTTCTCCTCTTATTGAATTTGTCAATATATTTTGCTCTCAATTTTCTTCAGCTAATATTTGAAAACAATTCACCTTGATAATTTTTATCTTTGCACATTTCAAAATAATTCAAGGGTTTGTACAAGCTAAGTCTAAAGTACTGCAGACGTGTGAATTGTCAACCTTCTTGAAACTAGAATATTGCCTCGCTCTTGGGTCAACGCCATGTTTTGTTGCACAATGACAGTTTCCTTCGAGTTATTTGCAATTGTTTGAATACATATAATTCTAATTACCACGTTCTTTTCTTTTTCGGTAAATTATATATGTAGAGCCATATTATCTGTTTTCAATGCTTTTGTGGAATATAACACTTTTTCTCTCTCTCACTTGATTTTATATACAATCTTGACTTTCATCTTTAGCCCATTTCGTCTCATGACATTAAAATCTTCCGTTTTTTTATGTAGTTTCTTAGCCAACTCAAGAGGTGAATATTACTCTTTACTTAAAGGGTTCAGTTAATTTTAATACTACATACATAGAAAGTCTTTGTTGTGTTGATCTCGTTTTTTTCTTTGGTTCTTAGAATGCGTTCAAACTGTACATACTTTAGAAATTAACATTTATGCAAAATTTTTGTCTGTATTTATATATAATGTGTGTGGGTTTCTATTCTCTAAATTAAGTAAATGGACATCGAGTTTTACCAGGGAATAACTGTTATGTTCTAACCGGGATTGTGTAACAACTGAAGAAGTTTTCTCACAAATGATTCCATACTTCCAAAATCCTTTGTGAATTCATCTTACTTCATTCGATTACGTCACACCTTGATTTGATATGAAATCAAAAGACTTTTGATATTTTTCAAAATTTATGTCTGGGTATGGTTTTTGTATAAAAATTCATACTTCATATATTAGACTAGATTCAAGTTCCATATTTCTATAGCTCATGAAACTTCGTCTGCATGCAAAATCGAATTGAAAGCAAAAAAAAACCTCTTTTTAAAAGTAATCAAGCCCCATTTTCTAAAATTCGACGAGATTCTGTGCATTATTTCCATTTTATTACGTGCTTTAAAAGTGTTCTGTTTATAAAATCCAAACAAACAGTCAAAATACTGTCTCTCTCTCATCATTCACCTTTCTTTTTACACTATATTGTTGAGCCACTGTTTTCTCGCAAAATGTTTTGGCTTGTTCTTTTACCGGTTGTATTTCCAGAAAAACTTTCTTTTCTCTGTAAGCCATCACAAGTTAGAAATTCATTCTGATTTGGGGAGTCATTAACTTGAATATCTTCACTAATTTTTGATCGAGATGATACATTACGATTTTCATCATCAGTTTCGTCGTATTTGTCGGATAATTCTCCACCTGATTCAAAATCAAACAATTCTCTTAGAAGCGTGGTTATTTCTTTCACGGTAACACTTCTCTTACGGTGCATTTCATATTTTATTTACAAAATATCACGAAAGAAAACCTCGCAAGAGATCGAAGTAATCATAACTCACAAGTGTATGAACTATTTTTGTAAGAAATTGCAGGTGTGTTGGTGCAGCTGAAATGGAACACGTAGAGACCAAATGTGAAAGAATAAAATTCCAAGACACAACATGCACTTAAATTAACTCACAACCTAATAGAAGAATCGCTCAGCAGAACAAGATTTGAAATAGGGGATTTGAACTTGCAACCGTGTCCAATTGAAATTATACAGGTGTTACTGGCAAATTTATTCATAAACTAATTCTGAAGAAAGCTATTTTTTCAAAATTTTCTATTCAAATTCTTCTAGCAAATTAAGCAAAATTAAGAGAAATAAAAGGAATCCATGTAAATGCATAAAATTTAGAAAATAATTTACATGCCATGTCTCAGGCGTTATAGTGTTAAAAAGCTACAATCATTTTATGCTTATGTTAGGGCCTTAGATGAGCAAATCTAGAGTTGGTTTTTATTTTTGGATCCTTCTGAAATTTAATTGGAAGTATCAAAAAGTCTCCTTCAATTAAAATGACTTCAAAAGCAGGTTGTTTGGAAGTTATGTTCATGGTCATTATTTAAAAAGACAAAATGGCTTGCAGGTTGACCGTAATACAAATTCACAACCTACGTTGCCTATTTAAGTGATTATATTCACGACATTTTATGCCTTTTTAAAAAAAAATTTGGATCTCAAATTAAAACAAGTCCAAGCATTAAATACAAAAAAAGTGTTAACTCCACATGAATGGGTTGTTGTTTTGTCCTTCCCGGAGGAAAATTTTCAGAGCCTGAGATAGGTTGGACTTGAAGATGTCGCCCGTAGCCTTGAGCACCATACAGGTAATAGTACGATTTTAGCTCAATTCCTCCCCAATTAAGAGGGAGAACACCCTGGAGAGTCAATCCTCTCCGAAAACTTTGAATGGGATGGAAATAAGAGATTCAATACGGAGCTTTTCGATATCATTTCAAATACATCACGTACCAACTTTTTTCGTGTACGTATAATCTATATATATGTTTATAATTAAAAAAGTATAATCAATATAAAAAGTAGTTGTAACTTATTTAACGTATTATAGTTGTATTTCAATTATTCGAAGCTAATAGTAATGCATTTCATATTAACTCTAAATTAAGAGAAATATTCTTATGTTATTAAAAGAAAATTTTGTACCAAAAAATAGTATAGGTGTTTTAAAGGGCTCTGTTAAATAGCTGTATATTCGCAGAATATGATCGAGTGGTTAAATTGAAGAGGAAATCACATGAAAGTTAGAATAGGAAACTTGTAAAGAGAATTATATAGTGTGCTGCCAGTGGTCGTGCCGTAAAATTTGTTGTTTGCTTAAAGTGTTAGTTTGAGTTTTAATGCAGGTTGTGAGAACAGCAGATACACAATGAGATTTTTATGTAGAGGTTACATTCTTGCCCTCCAGGACATCATTGACTTTGAAAAAATCGATTTTTCAATTTTAGTTCTAAAAAATAGTGCATATTTTTCTGAATCTAAAAATGTAAAATACTTGCATGTTTGTTGATAAAATAGCCCTAAATATGAATTTAAAATTAAATGTAAACACAAATGACCACGCCCCTTTTGACATATTTTAAATGTTTAGTTTCTCCTGTGTTTGATCCAAATAAACTTTCGATTTTTTTTTATTTGAATGAATAATAAATATATCTAAACAGGATACATGTGAATATAGTGAACAAAATATGTTTTGGAATATAATGTCTAATTTCCTTATAAAATAGATTTATATGTGAAAAAGAAAATTAAGATTTTCAAAATTTTAAGGTTTTATGATTGTTTCAAAGAAATTATACAATTAATTCATTAAAAAACTGGTTCATTATATTTGATATGTTGCTTTATATATATGTGTAAAAGTTTTTTGTATATTCAAGACATATTTTTGTAAGAAATGGAACCTACATGAAAGTATTAAAATATCTCGAAAATTATGTTCATGTTAACTTAAACAAAGGGAAAAAACACATGAATTTAAAATTACTTTTGTAACTCTAGAAAATGATTATTAGGCATATAAAAAAGGCAAGCAAATACTAATTAAGTGTATAATATGTGAAAACATTTTTTTGTTTGTTTGTTTTTTTTAGATTTTTTACTTTTTTTCAAAAGCATATTTTTTTGCATTTAGGTACACTTTTTAAGAAAATTATTACACTATATGATTCCAGATTTTTTATACCTCTACACAAGATGGCTCTGATTATAGTGAACCTAATTTTTTTCTATTAAAATAGTGCCTAATTTTTTAAAAATGGTTTTATGCATAAAAGAAACAGACAAATGAAAATTTTCCAAATTTCCAAGTTTCATAATTTTTTTACAGGAACTATACTAAAATTTTACTAAAAAAAATAAGTTTACTGTACTTTGTGTATTGTTTCATATATGTGTAAAAAATATTTTGCATAAAAAAAAGATACTTTTTAAAAAATGGTACCTAAACCTAAGTATGTATTATAAGTTCTCAAAAACTTACTTAAATTAAGTAGGGAAAAAAACTTTTGAACTAAAAAGTTATTTTATAGTTCTACAAAATAATTAAATTATCTTTATTAAGATCATAAGAAATCTAAGCTCTATTGGAAATTTTAAAAGATATATGTCTCATAAACAAAGGGTCTTAATTTTTGCATTTTACTCTTTTGAGCATGTTCTGGTTCCCTTAACATTTTACATATTTTGTTTTGCAGAAATCGTGAATCACGTGAAGCAGGTGGACAAAGAACCCTTCCGACCTCCCCTTCAAGATGCCCAATGCCAAGATTACATCGTGAATGCCATGACGGACGCATGGCACGAGAAACCAGAGAACCGACCCGACTTCCACCACCTGAGGGAAAGACTGCGCAAGATGAGAGAGGGCATGTGAGTGAAATGATTCGAAAGCGATGCATAGTTTGTTTCAAAAACTTACATCTGTGGTAAAATTCTAAGTTTTTTTCATTTGTATGCTTAATATAGGAATGGCAAGAAAATGTAATGAGGATGGAAAAAGAGCGAGAATTGTTTCATATGATCTACACGCTTTGAAATTTGAATTCAAAAAATGGCATGATGTTGATAGCTTAAGTCTTATTTTTGATATTTCTTTTTGAATGATTTTGAAACGCAAACTGTTAACATTGGTTTGGATTGTTAAATGATTTGTTCTACCAATCGTCGGTCAGTAGTCTTGCAGCGCTTTTGACTATTGAGTAGGAAAGGTTCGAACCAGGTTTTAAGCGTTTTTACATCTGTAATTTCCATTTTCGCTTTGCAAGACGTTGGGTTGCTATTCCCTCAATGTGGAAAGTCTTTTGCTGCGTATTGACTTTCTTAGCGATATTGATATAAAGTTATTTTTCCAGCTGTTACTATTTCGATTGGCGTCTCCAAAATCGCTATTTAAAATTGTTGGTCTGTTTGAAACATACATATTTATTTAGGGCATAATTATGTATATCATTGGTGATTTATGAAGGAGGATCGTAATTAAACTGTCTATGAAGATAATCAGTTGCGCTGAAAGTATTGCTTGATTTTTAACTCGCCACAAAAGACATATGTCTGATCTTGGCTTGTGCGTAGGATCTGAACAACAGACTAGACTTTCCGTAGGCGCAAACTTTAAGAGCGTTTTAAATAACTTAGTTAAAAATAGAATTCTCTCTCGCATTCATTTTCTTCACTTCGTAGGAGAGTAAGTCGGCACAATTGTTAAGTTGCTTTCACACAACATGAGGACATTCATATTACATATGTTAAGTTAAAGTATACCAATTGGCAATTAATTCTTAATATTAATCAAAGAACTTTTGGTTTGAAATAATGTTAATCACAATTTACTGACTGAATTTGTCTTATGTCAATGGCTCTCAAAATCATTATTCACCAAAACCCGTTAACAACTTAAAAAAACCGAAGGGAAATATCATTATGATAGTATTTGCTTTGTGTCACAGAGGAATGGCCTTCTGGCTGAAAAGATCCCGTTTCCAAACCATGATTCGAATTGTCAGCAAGATATGAGTACAGTTTATAACAATCAATAGTTGATAGGTCTGTAATTGTACCTCTCAAAAAACTCATAAACAAACTATTTTTTTACAATGGTTTTGTTTCTTAAATGCTATATTTATATGCATTGTGTACATAGAGTATACTATCAAAGCTCATTCCCTTCTCATTTCGTTATTATGTATTATAATTTGGTTTATTTCCTAACCTTAGCTTAATTATTTTCAGAAATTACTATAACATTAAATTGAAGGGAAAAAAAACCTTTTTTTAAAAAAAAATTTACGCGGATAATTTAAAAAATAAATTTTTGACGAAAAGAAGATTTTATTTATTCCCGTTATCATAAATCCTCAATTTGGATTTCTTTTTATGGGAAGAAGCGTAACCGGAATCAACCTGTTTAAATTATACAGATTAAGCCCAAGATTTTCTACTTTTCAGCTTCAACGCACAAGCTTACTTGATTGAAATAATATAATTTGTCACTAACATTATAATAAAATGTATTCCTTGTTATATTAAAGTTATGTTGAAGGGTTATAATATTTTTGTATTATTTGTTTTTACTTAAAACACAGGAGTGTTATCAGAAACATTTATGACATTTGCAGCGTTTAATATTCATTACTAATGCTTAGAAAAAAATGAGCTGACTTACTTAATTTATATAATGGTCTTTATATAAGAAATACAGTAGGAAGATTCATGGAAAAATTCTTGGGTGTTTGTAATCCATCAAAGTATATGTTTAAATATTTCCATCAATTGAATGGATATGTTATGGAAATGCTTCTTTTATTCATTCACAGGAAATCCAATATCATGGACAACATGATGGCCATGATGGAAAAGTACGCGTACAATTTGGAAGAACTTGTAGACGAACGGACAGTTGCATTGGTAGAGGAAAAGAAGAAAACCGAAGCCCTTTTGCACCGAATGTTGCCAAAGTGAGTCATAAAAAGTTTTCTCAAACGCTCGAGTGGTGATACAGAATTATTCTAAATATTTACTTATCGACAATTGATTGGTTGAAAGTTAAATCAGTGCTTCTCAAACTTTCAATACTGGCGCCCCCCTTTTCAATCACAATTTTTATCGCGCCCCCCTTATACAATAATGTACTGAATACAATAATAATGCACTTTGACGCTAAAGCTACAAAACTATCTTAATTATAAACCGTGCAAATTAGTAAGATATTAAATTTTATATATGTAACATTTAAGTAATATATATATATATATATTTCTCGAATTTTTAAATTGGAACAGATTGTAAAATGCGGTGGCTGCTTTCAAGACAAAATATAGATCTCAGCCAAATATATAGAAAATGCAGAATGTCAATTTCTAATCGTAAACCTTCCTTTGAAAAACTTTCTTCTGCAAGACAAACCCACGGAAGTCGCTATAACTTATTAAACTTGCTCTTAATTTTGTATTAATAAATTAGTTATAAAATACCTTGTGCAGCTCTGATACATTAAAATTATACTGTCTGAAGTACCCGCTCTTCGAAAGAGTTCATTTTTTAAAAAACTAAAACATCCTTGATAAATAGCTGAATTGTCAAAAGAGTAAAACCAAATGCGTGACAATGTTTACGAAAATGTAAAATGATATTTTAAAATGAATGCTCATATTATAATTAGTTTTAAGCGAACTGTAAATTTAAGCCTCACAGAATTAGCATTTAGAATTAATGTTAAACAATGAAAAATAATATAAAATTCCAATGAAGAATAATAGTGTTCTTTTTAATATTTAAAGCTAGAAGACTTCAAAATGTTTTATCCCGGTGGCAGACACACACTCTATACACACAGTAGCGTTAATGGTCACATGGGGTCATTGAGTCACCCCAATCCTTTTTTTTATACATATTTTATTGTACACGATTTAATTAAGAGAAAGTAAACTTACCTATACTTTCAAGAACTTTTCAATTTTTCTTTGGTAACAAATAAACAGTTTTGCCAGAATTAACGATTTCGTGATCTGTGTGTCCCTCGCGACCCCACTTCCGGGTTAAAAGTGTATTCATTATGATAATATTTATTTTACTGATAAAAAAATTGTGTACAACGTTTTTCATTATGCTTTATATGTTTGAGAATACTCATAAAGTTTTAAACCTTAAATGCGTGGGGTTTTCCAAATACAAAAACTGTTTTGCGGGAAAAAAACAAAAGGAAATTTATTTAAAACTTTAAATAAAAAAAACGAAAATAAAATTTCATTTTAATTGTTAACTTAGAAGGTCAAACAGATTATCAGCAAAAACAGTTTACAGCTTTTTGCGATTCAAAAAATAATCAGGATGATTTTTTATGTTCCTAATTTTTTTGATTCTGGGGCTGGGATTTTTTTTTCTAAATAGTAAAAAAAACACTATCATGGGTTACAGCAAATCAAAAAAAGGGTTTTTATTTGGTTTTTTATCAAAAAATAGCTAATTAGGTATTGAAGAAGTTTTTTTTTTGAGATGACTTATATCGCCTATAAATTATATCAGATAAAAGTGCATTTTTTATTTGTTGAAAATATTTTTCAGTAAATTTTAGTTTTTAAATTTTTTTTTGATATGCTCGCCCCCCTAGTTTGAAAACACTGAGTTAAAAGCTTAGAATGGGATTTTTTTAAAAAAATTTTCCCTTCCCAAATTGGAAAATTTATTTTTCTAATAATTAAAGGGGCCCAAATTCAAACAGTTTTTTAAACTAATGTATATTTTTAAAAATCAGTAAAGGATTTTTTTTGTTAAATTTTTTATATAGTTATTTAAGACCGATAAGGTTACGAAATCTGGTTTTTTTTGTTTTTATAAAATAGGGTAAAGGAAAAATTTTTGAAACAAAACCATAAAAACAAAACAAATTTCTAATTAAAATTTTTAGTATTAATTAAGTTTTAAATAAATTTTTTTTTTTAAAAAGGGGTTAAATTGCTTTAAAAAAAATAAAAATTTTTTTAAAAAATTTTTAACGATAAAAAATTTAAATTTTTTATAAGTTGTAATTAACATTTTTTTTAACTAATTTCTAAAGGGAAATAAATATTTATATTAATTTTATAAATACAATATTATCCTTTTCTTTTTTTTTTAAATAAATTTGGGAAAAACTTTAAAAAAAAACCTAAAAAAAAAAATTTGTATAAATTTTTTAAATGGGAATAGAATTAATTTTTTTTAAAAAAATTAAAACTGTTTTTTTAAATTTATTTTTTTGAAGAAAGGTTTTGAATTTTTTTTTTTTAAAAATGTTTCTTTTTACCAAATACCCCTTTTTAGAATTTTTCTAATCAATTAAAATCAAAATACCCTTTCCTTTTATTATGTGTGTATGAAATTTTCATTATGTGCTTATACTGGGTTTATTTTCCAACCAAGTTTCCTTAAAAATGAAGAGAAAATCTAGTAATACTGAAGTGTTGGGTAGAAATAAAACCGGATTAAGTTATCCCGAAACTATCGAAAATTGATATCCATTCTTCAATTCGAGTTTTAATGATATCTTAACAAGTTGGAAATCTTTGTACATAATGACTCCATTCTGAACCACAGTTTCAAGAGCTTCTTTCTTTTCCAGTAACGAGTTACAATAAATTGTATTTACGAGTGAAATTTGTTCCATTAAACCCGAAGGAAACATTCAATAGTTTTGGGAAAATGGAAATAAATGTGGTGTATCTCCTTATTATTCTGTTTTCTCTCGCTCCAAAAATAAAATAAAACCTCAGTCGGATTTATCTGGAAAGCTCCTTTTTAAAGTATCCTTCACCTCAAGAATGTACCATTCAAAGGATTTTTTCCCTCCATAACGATGGACCCTTATTGCTCCTCCTAAGAGAAGAAAGCCTCCTTATTAAAACGTCTTTCTTTTTCAAAAAAAAAAAAAATCACTGTTGATATCTCCTCTTATAGAAAGTCATTTAATCTTTTTGCATTATCATTTTCTTTCTCTTCTTTTTGTTCATTTTTTAGATGCAATTTGGGATGCTTTGGGAGATTTATTTGAATCGCACAAAAGAGGAGAGATTTTTTAAAAGAAAAAAATAGGAGGGGAACCTATCTGTCTCAAAAGATTGTAAAGTTGTCTGTGACTTTTGATTATGTTTAATATACCTTGCTTACGGTTCTTTATTTAAAAGGGCGGAAAAATCAGATTAATTTGGATTTCGTAGAAAGGTTTTCACTTTTCATTTCAGTGGTACTGAAAAATTATTTCGATTCTTCCTTCACTTCATTTCACTATTATGTTTTGCTTACTTTGCTAAAAGGTTTATTATTTGTTTACTGCAATTGTATTTTTTTTCCGTGAAGAAAATCTATTTTGCATTTCGATCAGGTATTGAAAATGAATCAGAAAATGGATCTCTTTTTAAAATTATTCCATTCCATTTAAAATTATTCCATTCTTCAAATATTATTTGGTAAAGAAAGGGGGAGAATGTAACAGTTTGTTTTTAACATCAAATGTAAATTTAACAAAATTTTCTGGATTAAAGGGAATTAGGTTTAAAAAAGTCGAAAGTTAATGATTACGTTTGTTACGTTTGTTGTGAATTACATCATTTCATTACGGCATTTCAATTAAATTTTCTTTTTGCTAAATTCTTGAGAATATGTTTTATTGATAAAGCGTGAGACATGTATTAGTATTTTGGAAGATGTTTATTTATTTATTGCTGTCAGAATTAAATTAAAAACATAGAAAAATGTGTTTATCATAGGCTTATTAATTTAAACTAATGTATTCAAGTGTTTTTTTTAACAAGTATGAGAGAAAAAATAAGCTATTGAGTCAAGCATTAAGGTATAAAATACTTTATCTTCATTTAAAAAAACCCAACAAAAAAGGGAAAAAAAAATTTAAATTCAAAACCAAAAATTTGGATCACCAAAAAGATAGGCCCCTTTTTTTTTAAACCTTATTTTAAAAGAAGGCATTTTGAAAATAAATATTTTGATAGAAAGAAAACTTTACAAATAAAGTTTATGTATACTTGTTTTGAAGAAACGCAATAAATTATTTTAAAAAATTTATTTTTCTTCAAGTTAAAAAGTTTTACTTTGAATTAATTGTAGAATGATTCTTTTTTCTGATTTAAATAAAATGCATTTTATGTATGCATCTCACTATGCTTTATATATTTCTCAAATTTTATAATTGTAAAATAATATTTACAATATAAAACAATATGTTACAAAATTTCATTTTGTCTAATGAAATTTTTGAATAGTTTTATGAAAATTCTTTTCTGTATTTATTGATAATTATTGTTTTAAGGAAATCAAAAAGTATACTTGGGTTTTTTAATACCCAATTTCCCTTTTTTTTGGGCCGGGCCCTGCTTTTTTATTTTTTTTTAGCATTTTTCCCCTTTGATTTGTCTTTTATTGGCACATAATTTGTTCAAATTTGTCTAAGAAGTTTATTTCTATGCATTTCTCCTATCGTAATAGACATGGAATTATATTATTATTCTCTAGTTCATAGATCTAACCAATATTTGCATCTGATCCAAATACATACTTTTTCGTGACTAAGAAGAAACAATGTTTCGTATAAGAGAAGGAAACTATACTCTTTCTGAATGTCAGCTGGGGTTGGGGGTCAAACCCTGGGTTTTAATCAGAAGAGCCTGCTAACTGTTTACATGAATTATGCATGATTTTGCTCAGTGGTGGAGAAAGTATTTTAATGAGACAAAGCCCCAAACTTTCCCGCCAATTAAGGATTTGGCGAGAGAAAACCTTTGTTCTTGGCTACAGTTTACTAACATTGCATTCGGGCGGCTCCTTTGCAGGTTGTATGGAATAATTTGTGACTCTGAGACAATAATCCATCCTTTTCCGGAAGGAATTAATGGGAAAGCTCTTGGAAATAGATAGTTAGGAAAATTAATGTTCATAAATTCAGTCGCGTTGGCCATGCATTCTAAGACTGGGAGGTTGAAATAAATTTTCTGAACTGAGAGAAAAGTTGATCTCCTTTTAAAGATGAGTTTTCAATTACTGAATGGGCCGATGTAGCTGCATTCGCTTTTCTCAAGAATCATTACTTTCAGAAATCAACCTGATTCACGTTCTTTTCTGCAACTGATTATATTTCCGGATTTTTATTCAAATACTCAAAAGTTCATTGAGCTGCTTCGAATTGCTTTATGAACCTCTCGTTTGGTAGCAGCATGAGGGCTCTTAAATAAACTAAACTCAGAGGTGCAACAGCCCATGAAGGTCAAGCCCTATTGAGCCTATCTCAGTATGCGTGACCTTGGCACTGAGGTGCATGTGCAGATGTACCTGTCAGTTGGTCAGTCTGATGTGAAACCCCAGTGTTTAGTCCTCAAGCACACTTGGTACTGATTTATCGACCCACTGAAGGGATAAAAGGCTGAGTCGACCTTACCCAGCCCGAGGATAGAACCCCGAATTTGTAGTGTGGAAGTGCTATACGCTACCACTGGGCTTTGGCCTGTTGACTACGAACCTCGTCATTTTGAATCCTGGTAGAATACGAAGACGATCGAATTTCCACACCCCTTCAACGTGAGGACGTTGAGTTTAGACAGAAGAGAATCCTTTCATTGGTATGATAATGAAGTCGTTATTTGATAGTGGTTCAACCCGTTTCTATTAACGCTCGCGTTGTTTTACCTTAATTCAAAGTAAATCAAGCAATTGACAGCTACGCAACGGCTGTTCAATCCTATCAGGATTGTCGACAAAAACATCGACGGCTTCCCCGAGCCTAATTTGTTTGGGGAATATAAAACTTGTAAATAATCGATTACACCCCTTTTATAAATTGCTTCCATTATTTCATTAATTATTCCGAAATAAATCATGTTTCAATGGGTTTTTTTTAGAATTTAAATAACAATTACATGGGTCGAAAGAATTGAAAATAATTTTTTGTGACGCTTTGTTTTCTAGAATTAACCCTATTTTCTTCAAAGTAATGAATCGTTCCTAAAAAAACAAGGGGTTTTCATTTTATTTTCTGCAATCTTATGGTGGTGTATTTTTCACGGGAAAATCGATGGTTTGGCTCCAAATAAGCTTTATAAATAATTCATCATTTGCATTTATTTTGAGACAAACATTCCATAATTGCAATATATATGTATATAATACATGTAAATAATGTATGCTCTCAGTGCAATCAATGCATTAAGTATGCATTATTAGTTTATTTAATGGAATGAGCTATAATTTTCATGTGTAATAAGTACTAATTAAAGAAAAAAAACTTCCAGCAAAAAAGTCGGATATTTAAATCTTGTTAAACAAAATACTCACAGATTATTCAACTACGATTTGGTGAGAACTTGTATCAAATAAACTCTTCGTTAATTTAATGAAGGAATGTATTGAAGAATAAAAGGTTTGTGTGTGTGTGAAAATCCTTTTGAAATCTATGGTTTTACATTTATCACTTTTCGGAAGTAGGGGAAGGGGTCAAAGTCACGGACTCGTGGCTGGGATACTAGCGCCGCCGGAAGGAGCCGATGCACGTACAATCGATCGAGGATCAAACATCTACCAGTGGGTGTGGTGTGGCAGTTAGGAGATGAGAGTGCCAGCTGAGGTGTTGTCCTCGATTGAGGTTCAAAATGACCATGTCCGTTGCCAATAGCCCTCATGGAGCTTTATAGTGCGTCGTTAATATAACTAAATGGAGAATTTGTCGTCAGGACTTAATTTGATTTTTCATTGCTTCCATAGCATCCCACTCTAAGGCAATGCAAGGGCTATCTCGGTCAATTCACGACCTCACTCTCTCAATTTCCACCCCCACCTCGACCTATTTAAAGTGTCCTCTCCACATGGCGGATCTTTAGTGACACCGGAATATTGGAAAAGGCCCAGAACAATCTGTCATTAAATAAGCCTAAATTGTAAAAAGTTGACCTGCATATAAGTGTTTATTTTGTAAATCTGCATACCATACGCTTCTCCAGGTGTGTGTGCCTCCCAGTTTAGAAATCTCTGCCACATAGCTTCATAACTGTTTTTATTTTAAGAATGCAAGACATATTATTCAAGTGATAATTTCATATACATGATTCCCGCACCCAGCCGGTAGAGTGGTTCATGACGCTGAGAGCGGTGCCCCAGGGTCTGGGTTTGAATCCCGGAGAAGACATGGATGTTTGTAAATGTATAGTGCCTTGGCAGCATGGGGGTACTCTAAATAGCCGTCGAGCCGCAAGTCCTCTTGTGAGGTGGGTGGAAAGGGAAGAGAGGTGGGAAGCCCCTGGACACCCCTAAGGGTTTTTCCTTTAAATTAGAGTTGAATTACAAAATCAGTCATCTGCAAGGTCCAAAAGCTGGCTAACGACGGCAAAAAATGTAGCCCTTATCCGCGATGAATTTCACGGGCCTCGATCTGACTTCGTCAGGCAGGTGGCATTAGTAACAACAACAAATGACTCCTTTTCATTTATTTATGTTGTTTGAACATTTCATTCCCTTTTTTAAGATTCATTTTGGGCTGCGAGCAATATTTCGAAGCTATGCATCAGAAAGTTCTCTCTCTGTTTCCCTTTCTATCTTGAGGAGCTCGCGAAACATAGTTCGCCGCCCGTTTTATCAATTTCAGAACGACCCACTTTTAATATAGGTGACGTTTATCCATTCGCGGTACTTTGGGTTCTAATTTAAAAACATTTAGTACGTGTGCAGCTCTTTTTAGCCTTGTTTAATAAAGTTTAAAATTCTTTGAATTCTTATTAAATGATTAAATACGAAACTTACGAGACATTTTCGAAAATAAAGTTACATTGTGCAGAACAAAGGTACTCAACCTTTATTTCGGACAGGCCAACGACGTAGCCGCAGGGTGTGTATCGCTAGGGTGAGGAAGATATTCAAAATTTTCTTCTGCAACATTGTGTGAAATCTTTTACTCTGACATTCCAGTTCTCGATCGGAACCTCTTCTTTGTGGTGATCCCCACCAAATATTGTCACTCCGTCCTATTTTTTTTTTTTGAATGCGGGTGTTTAAAGGGTTTCCATCCATGGGAACATTATGTGCAACAAAATGGTGTCGTAACCTTGTCATGAACAGGCAAGCTAACGATGATTTCTCATAATTTTCCTCCAGGAACTCAATTTTGCATCCAGAGGCCTTTATATTAATGAAGAATATAAAAAAATATAGGGCAACATTTCACATTGACAAGATCAAAAATTAAGTTGAAATTTTATTTCGAAATTGAGCGGTAAATTGCTTTGACTAGGGGATACAAAAAATTGTACCTGGACAAAAAGGTTTGGAAAAGAGCAATAAGTAAGGTGTGTTCCCCCAGTTAATGGTGATTTTATGAGTTAAAATGTTTTGACTGAATACGAAACGTTGTGTCATATTTGTTAAATACTCAAGTAAAGGGAAAATATTTATATAGGTGACATTATTTATATAAACAATGGGTACTTTGTATTGGTCAGTGAAATTAAATTAAATAACATTCATTGCTAACAACTTTATTGTCCAAAAAGTATAATCCCCTTTTCAATGATTGTCCATAGAATTGTGAAAAAGTTTTAAAGGCATTTGTAAATGCTGGTTCTCTTAATGTGCACATATAAACATTCAAATAGTACCTTAATGCCGTGAGTCTTTTCTTGTCAAATAAGCATTAAAACATTTTCTTCTTAAAGGCGTAATTGAACTTTTACGTATTGTGTGTGAATTTCAGCGAGAATCTCATCCCTGTGTACATAATCGACACGTATCAATGACTTGGTCGTCATTTTCTTGAATCCGACTCTTTCTAATAAATCTTAATTTCACTGGTTTCAATTCCTAATGGTAAACATCTCGTTTAATTTGTTTCATATTAAAATAGTAACGGTATCATTCCCACAAAGTTCAGAATAATGATTTCGCATAATATTGATTAGATGTATTCAACTTCATCACATCTTCGTAAGCCGAAACGTTTTGTGAAATTAAATTATATTAAATTCATCAGTTTCAAAATATAGGGATTAGTAAGTGAAACATTGTTGAATTATAATTTTAATAATTTATAATTTGTTAAATTTAAATAAAATTACTTCACACAATTAAATTGGTTTAACTAATGAACTAACTAAAACTAAACTAATTAATGTTTCATAAAACGTAGCTATTTTTTTTCTATAAAAGCCATACTTTTAAGAATACGTGAAAATTATTTCTGTTTTGAGTTTATTTACAAAAAAAAATTTCTCCCGGGGAAATTCAAGGTGAATCCGAAAACAGCTAAAGCATTGAATCCAAATTTCTTGGTTACTTTGGTAAAATTAATTCCTTGATGCATATAATCACTGAAATTCATCCCATTTTAACAAAGTGTCTTTCAATGTTCTTTTGTTCCGAAGCCTCTGATTTCTCCTTTTTGTCTTTTTCTTTTAGTTTATCCTCTAACACTTTTTTACATGGGGAGTACGTTATTATAGAAGAAGATCCAGCTTTCCTGCCTGTTGTTTACGTTGTGTTTCCATTCCAATGGATTTGACTTTTAAAAAATTTACTTAAGTTTTAAATGAGACTATATTATTATTTATATATTTAGTAATTATTGTTAAGCTCTCAATATTATACACCAAACTCATTATTTAACTTTATTTTTATTCCATATATTTTGTCGAGTCATTTCGAATACTATACTTTTACGTCGGGTATTATGAAATGCTAGGTTTTCCCCCCAAGTCACTTGAAAATGAACCTTTTAAAATGGGAAAAAACAGGGACACACAGCTAAAAAGCAAACACCCCAAAAGGGGGCAACACTTTTCAATAACAGAGAGTTTTTTTTTTTTCAGTTTTTGGTTTTTTTACGCAATTAGCATACAAACAGAAAAACACCACCTTCCCCGGGGGGGTATATATACCAAAAAACCCGGGCTTTTATCTTTTAAATGTTCTCTAAGACAATATATTTGATTGCTTTTAGTAACTAAATGCGGCTTTTTTAAACGTTTTTATTTTTTTTCCGGGGTTAGTGGTTTAAAAAAAAAAAAAATAAAATTAAGGTAGCTCGCATGTTAAAACCCGCAACTTCCCAGACTTTCACATGATTCGCGTATAGTCTTCGATACTTGTTCATCGCTGAGAATCGCGACAGTCCTAAAAACTATATTCAAATAATCCTATTAAATGGTATTGTTAGTTGCGTAAAAAAA
>BMAV01019240.1:2713-13450 GCA_019973955.1 Trichonephila inaurata madagascariensis
ATATATGTATAATGTTGCACTCAATGTTTAAGATCTCTGTAGTTTATTTTGAAAATTCACATAAAAAAAAGAATTAAAAAAATACATCAGATTATTTTGTTTTAAATAACACAATTCGGATAATTTTCAATCGTAACATACCCTTAAAGTTACTTGATATATAAATTTAACAATAATTTTTAACTAATATTTTAGCAGTGTGAACGCTAAGGAATACTGAAAACAATCAGTGGTCAAGTTTTCGAAATTTACTTTCTATAACTTAACATTTTTCTTCATCATATCAGAAATATGTGTAAATAATGACAAAAACAACATAGTGTTTCGCAAGCATTCATTTGAAATAAATGATTTTAGATGTATTATCTATCTTTTTATTGAGAATTAAAAAATTCACTTGTGAAAAACTTTTGTTTCCTTCAACTAATTTTATGTAAAAAGTTTTATTGTACAGTACTGAAAAAAAAAAAATTGTCGCGCAAGGAAACGTCCGCGAAATAGCATGTTTTTGCAATAAAATGTTGTCCACATAAATTGCTGGCTCCCTTTCTTTTATTATTTACATTTCAAACACAAAGATCAAATAATATTGAATTTAATAATTTTTTCTTTTACTTTAATACTATTTTAAATATTTCTAAGAAATTTCATAATCACAACTTTTTATTAGAAAAAAGATTTAATCAGTTTCTTGAAGAAACTCTAGCAAATTTATGTAATGTATATTTTAAAATATTTGAAACTGAAAACAGGCCGAGTATTCAGTTAATACTTTATTAAACATTCAGAGACATTGCATTAAATTTTGTGTTTCTTAATATATAAAAATATTTATTGAACTGTTTTTAACTAGCTCAACCATTGAGTAAAGGCGCGGATTCAAATTGTCATAGAAGTTTTAGAACAGGGGTACTCAAACTTTTTTCCCGCCTGGCCGCATACACGTAACAGGTATTTCACGTGGGCCGCACACACATGACAAGTATTTCTCAAGGGCCGCAACATGCACAGATAACGGAACAAACACTCTATAAGACCAACACAACACTGGACAAAGAAAATTGATCAAAATATTAAAACTCATTTTTAGCTTTTGTTTTAATACCATATTAACACTTTTCGATCAAACATACACAAAAAATATTTATTTTTATGCATTTTTTTACTGAGTTATGGGATAATTTCTATTTCTTTTCATCTATGAACCAAGCTCTTGCGTACTTTCTACTATTAAAAAAAAATCATAGCAAAATTGATATATTTGATTGTTTGATTGATAGAATTTACCACTAAATGTTTAGTAAATTGTTCTCCAGTAATTGAATTTCTTAGTGCAATGGGCTCTGACCAGGCCACTCAGAAAAGGCCGGTGGTCCACATGTGGCCCGCGGGCTGCAGGTTGAGTATTACTTCTCTAGAAGCTCAAGTTAGCGTGGCGTGTAAGTCTGAAAAGTTATCTGCCAGCTCAGTTGTCGTCCTCGTCATATGTTCGCGACATACATTTGCGAGATCCAACACCAAAATTTTCGTGTAGCTGAAGTGAATAAGAGTTACATTAACGTTGCACTATATAAAGCAACACAATCGCTAATGGCAACGGACCTCGCAAATTTAAACCTCTGTCAACTGACAAAGGGCAACACACATCTGAGCTGGCACCGCTCTCCTAACTGCCATATAACACCAATGGGAAGACATTGAGCCTCGACAGATTTCACGTGTCTCCTCTACACGGCGGGTTTTCAGTGGCACCACGACTTGTACTAGTGACCACAAGTACTTGACCATAACCACTAGGTTATCGCGGCCACTTTTGCAGCTCAAACTGGCACGTTAATAATCATTCAGTTGATTTAGCATAATTGTTAAAATTCTGAATAAGACCCGTGACGCGTTTAATGGGCGCGTATCTGTATTGTAACAGTGATTGTCGAACAGAATTTCGAACCGCAAGTGGGTAATGATTGCAGCTCAAATTATTAATAATGTCTTGTGGAATAATCCAACATCGAATTTTCATTTAACTTAAGTTGTGTTATTATAGTAAGAAGTAGAGAGAGAGTTATATTTACGTCGCACTATAAAACTACACGAGGGCTATTATAGTAAAAAAATAAATAAATAAGAGTTGGAATTTCTAATATATCCTAATATTTATGGAAACTTTTTAATGTAGTTATTTGGAGAATTGCAATCTATACCCAGACAAACGGGGGCAATTGCCTTTGCTGTTACTTATGCCACCTGATGGACAGTTATATCAGTCATCGAAATTAATCGTGGTGAAGGGCTTGATTTTAACCCCTGTCGTTAGCCCTGTCGTTGAGCACCATGCAGGTGACAGTACAATTTTGCTCGGTTCCACCCCAATTTTGAGGGAGAACACCCTGGGCATGATCAGAGGCCACCCACTTCTCTTCCCCTTTCACCAATCTCACGAGAGGACTGACGGCTCGAAGGCTATTTAGAATACCCCATGTCTCGAAGGCACAGACATCCATGCCTTCTCCGGGATTCGAACCCAGGCTTTTGGGCACCGCAGTCAGCGCCACTAACAACTATACCGGATGGGCGGTAATTTGTTGTTCAATGTACCATTTAATTTCACAGTCAAAAAAGAAAAACAGAGAGAGAGAGAGAGAGAGAGAGTGCGCCGAATAAATATATATATACACACACAGTTTTCTTATTGTTTGGATGTAAGACCTTCAAAAACGGAAAAATTATAGATGGATTAGAAGTTACGTAATGTGTCATTCTAGATAAGAATGATTATGAAACTAACATTAATAACTGCATATTCAAAAAGATAGTTTGCTTCATAACATCCCAAAAGAGAAATAAATGACAATTACTATTGTTACGCAACTTGTCTGTTTTCATTTCCCGTCTAATATTGTGAAGATGATACAGTCTCGTAATTGTTTAGTTTACATCAACTGTTCTTTTGTTTGTGATTCAATGCTTTGTCTTTTTGCAAGTCTGCTTTACAAGTGAATAAAGGTATTTTCTTTTTTTTTTACTTTTGGGGTCATGCTTTCTTGTAACAGAATTTTATAATTGTTTGTCGAGCTGTTATGCATTTAGAACTATTAGATAGTTCTTATTTTGGATTAACACATTTTACCAACAATAGTTATTTTATTCAACACTTCTTCCATATTTCAATAATTACTTACTAATCTTGCCGGCGTTTCCAATTTGTACCTCATCCTATTTTAGGGTCTCTTTTATTTCAGACTGGAAGCAATTAACTATTCTAATGTAAAACGAGCATTTAACACAGTAAACAGCGCGAAAACCTTTTCGGAAAATGCCATTACAGTTAATGGGATTAGAAGAAAAAGAATACCACATAGCTTTATAACGGTTGAGAAACTCATTGAACCGTCTGTCAGCTAAAACAGTGACGAACAAACAGTAAGATTAAAGAAAAAAGTGGTATTTTAGCTTTTCTCTTCCCGCCATCGCTGAACATGAAAGTCCTCTGGTTGCCATAGCAACGATGAGAACGACTCTAGCGCCGTCTTGTGGATGCATTCAAGAAACAGCTGGGTATGACGGGTTACCATTATTGGCGCTATAGTGGTATAATCGAAATTTTAAAATAAATATCTCCGAGAAGTGGATTTTAATTCCTCCAAAAAAGATGTCCATTTGTTCCGATGTGATTGACCAACTAGTAATAACTAGATACCCACTTTTTTATTCACCAAAATATTTCGTAATCAATTTAAATACTTATTTTCAAAAGAATAATGCGCAGAAAATCGATTGAGAAGTTAATTTTTAACGAATTATTTTATTTATGTAATTAGTGTCTTCGGTTGATTCTTTGATACAAACTTTTGGCTCTCTGGCAATTTTTAAATGCTAATTAAATAAGATTTCTCAAAACAACTAATTTAAGAAATGGTATGTTCTTTATATATTATTACGTAATTGGCTTAACATGTGTGTATCGATTTTATCTTTCATGTTACAAACATGATTTCGAACGCGTTTCGAAGCAGATCTTCATACTTGCCTTAAAATTAAAAATTATACTCTTAAAATAAATTTCAAGAATCATTAAGAATCTTCGAAAAACTCCAAAAGTTTTAAAATATATTTAATTTAGAAATTTTTATTCTAATTTTAAAATCTTTCTGTACTTCAAAAACTCTCATTTTTTTATCAGACCTACCAAAACAGAATTGACAAATGCTGGGCATTAATTCACCCAAAAGTTAAACTTGTTCTCTTTTAAACAATTTAAAAATTCTGAATAGTAATATTAAGAATTAAAAAAAAAAAACAATAATAAATTAGGTATAAAGTTAGCAGTTATTTTTCAATTAGATTATTTAAAGTATACGTTTGTTATGTTATTGTTACAACCCTAAAGCTTATACAAGCAACTAGCAGAATAACACAGAACGATATAAATACATAACGTTTTTAAAACTGCTATTTTTATAAGAATCGTTGCAATTTTTTTGGGGAGAGAGTTTTAAAAATAATTTCAAATATTGTAGCAATACCGAATTAACTTTTGTGGCAAATTTTAAATTACATTTCCGTAGAGAAAGCGAAAATTGAATAAGAATTGAAAAAATAAACTTTAATTAAATTTAAAAATGAATATTCAATAAAACATTACTTTTTTTTTATAATAATTTTATCATCAAATAACTGACACGCACAATACATAGTTTCAAAGCATGGAGCAATAGGTGTATGTGGAGGGGGAAAGAATGCGTTCCCATTTTTCGCTTATGAACAGTTCTAAATACAAACTGCACTATTTTAAGTACACATTTTATCCCAGAACTTTGAATTATTATGGCATATCTAAAATGCGGTAAATTCAAAATGTATAATCTGACAATAATACATATTAACTCAAAAACAATACTGGAATGAAGAAAACAGTTTTAAATTGAATGATAAAAAGAAAATTAATAAAAAAAAACAACTTACATTAAACCTACATTGATGACAATATAATACGTAAAACAAAATTTTGTTTCCAATTTAGATTTATAACTGCTTTCGATCAGTAATTTGTAATTTATATGATACTGTAACCCCTGACTGTACTATTTAAAAATAAAGTAAATATACTGTACCTTCTTCTTCAATGGCTCGACAGTGGGTGGGTGGGTCCTGGCCTTCTCCAAAAGTTTTCACCAGGCATCCCTACTTTTGGCAACTGTTTTCCAGTTTTTGACCTTTAAAATATCGATGCAGCCAATCCATCTGAACGGGGGTCTGCCCTGAGGTCTATTTCCCATGGGCTTTGCCAGAAAGATTTTCTTGAAGCAACGATCTTCATTCATTCTAGACAGATGACCAACCCATTTAAGTCTGATCCATTCACTTGGATCCCACCTAGAATGCAGCGTAAGATCTTTCTCTCGAAAATTTCCGAAGCTTCCTCATCACGTAAAGTCAATGGAAAAGTCTCTGATGCATAAGTCAGGACAGATCTTATATACAATATATCTCAGAAGAGATAAATTAATTACTCTTTTAAAAATCCTTCTTACAGTGCAGAACTTCTTAGAATTAACTCCTGAGAGATACTGACACCAAATAATCAATGGACTATCAATATCAAAAGTTTTATAAGGTAACATAGAAATCACAGTAGCTTTTTGCCTGGTAGATATACAGTTGAACCGCGGTTTCATTTCCTGATTCCATCGATTGATTGCTTACTTATGTCGCACTCAAAAGCTACAGGATGACCATCGGCTACTGTCTTTGCAAGTTTGAACTCTTGCCAAGTGAAGAGAACGACACCTGAACTGGTATCTCCTTTTTCAAATTTCAACACCAAGCTAACGTAAAGACTTCGAGTCTCGATAGATTTAATATGCACCAGTCCTTCTGCAAGGTGGGTTTTTAATGGCACCAGGATTCTAACCCACGATTTCACAGAATGACAGATAGCATCGAGTTTCCGATCATGAGCAATCAGCTACCACGATCATTCTTAGTTCATCCAAAACTTTTCTTGTGTAACAACTGAATTTTTTGTAGAATAATCAGAACCTGGTCTGATGATATTTGATATTAGTATGTGCAAGTTAGAAACCTCAGGGATCAGCTCAAGTGTAGGCTGTTAGGGCTCAATATTATTAAGTTAATTGCAACAGCTATATCTAGAGTAGCTGTCGCCAAGCTTTAGAACCTCATAGATGCCAAAATTTTAATTTTACATTTGGCGGACCACGAATATGATAAATTAATGTATGGCCGACCACTACAATTATATTGTCACAATTACTGAAGCACTATGCCGCCAATTTACCATGGTTGTCAACTCTGGTAAATGTATGCGTGTCAAATGGTAATGTTAGCGAAGTCATAATGTTTTTGTTGAGTTACATATTCGAATACTGATTCCATTGAAAACCAGTCGTATAACAAAAACCTGTTGAGGCCTTATGTTGGTTTGCGTGTATATCGAAAATGGGTTACTAACGTAGGTGTCCACCATCATCTGACCGCGGGATTCATAATTTACAGAACGGTTAAAGAGGGTGAACGAAAATGTTTGACAACACGCAAACGTTCCATTGCATTTCAGATCCTTTTTATTTCAGGAGATTTTTTTTTACAGTGCGAATATTTTTAAAGCAATTCTACGCGAGGTTCCATTCCAAGTCTGATAGCTCATTAAATATATCTACAGTTTTCTGGAAGGAACATGTAATGTTAAATGATAATAAAAATATGCAATATTTGTGACCAAGTAACTTACTATGTGCTCACATTACTGAATATATCGGTTATTTATGTTAAGTAATAATAATGGTGTAATTATAATTTAGATACTGATATATACACTCTTTTGAAAGAAAAAAAAATGCCATAGTTCTATGATAGAAAAGGCCGTTTTATTGAAGTTAAATATGTGTCAATTTCATTAACACAAACGAACAGTCTCCTTTTTATGCTTAGCATTCCATATTGAATGCTAAAATCAATAATTCATAACTGATCTCTCCCCACTCCTATTTGAATAGTTTATGAAATGAATAATAAAAGCACCAAAATCTCATCTTGCAATACATTCTACTAATCATTCGTTATTTGCTGGTGCACATCCGTGACATTTTGTGACCTTCTATGCTCTTAAGTTTAGAGTCTAAATGGGGGGGGGGGAGAGAATGGAAAAAAGATCTGATACTCTTGATGACACTCACAAAGAAAGAAAATCAACAGCATAGAGTTAGTCCAGAGATATGTGCGAGCCTCAGGGAAATTCACACTATTTTGCCGACAAATGGTACCAGATCGACGCGTCATGATGGTTAACACAATTCGATCTCATCAAAATACCATTTGACAATTTAGAGTTCACTAGAAAAAAAACAACATATGTTGTTGTAAGAGTAAATATTCCACACCATCAACCCAGAAAAAATTACTGTATGCCTTTGTAATACGAAATCTGTCTTCGTCCTTTTAACTCTCGAGTCTGATGGTCATCCTCTATAAGCTTGAGCTAGTATTCAGCTCTGACAGCCTTCTGGTAGCCATGATGATTAGTTACGACACCACTCTGGACAATTCGGTCGAGATTAAATGCATGGTCTTAAAGACCGATAGAATGGAAACCACCATACTGAAACAATGTTAACATCGGAAAATGTAGGACCAACTTGAACGGTGATACACAAAACAACACATTTGGATACATATTTATTGAAAGTAAGAATGTGTTCCTGATTGATGGTTCTCAACACCTTATCCACCATTGGCCATAGTTCATCTTCAGAACGCGGCAATGGAAAGATATGTAAGCGGCGTCCAGTCAGTGTTCGATCGGTGTAAGATCAAGAAAAAGTGGTGTCCAGGGAAGCATCTATGCATCTTGCAGTGTATGTTATCTGATCAAGAGTTATACTTTACGATAAAAAGCACTGTGGGAACCTTCGAAGGAAGGGGAATGTCACTACTAGCAGTGTATCGTTCACGTATCATTGATCCGCCATAGTGACTATAATACGAATGTCAGATATGATTTGCTAATATACGCGATAGAGGCCCGCACCCTTATATCGTGTCATTGCGTAATGGGTGTTCTACAGATTTGTCCAGATTGGATCTGTTTCGAAGTCAGCATCACACTTATACACAACTACTTCCTTTGGACAAACTGAAACGTGACTCGTCTGAGAACACGACCTTATGAAATTCCAGCGTTGCTGCTACATTTATTGTTGATTGTTCTTAACTTGGCACTTTAAAGCAACATGAGGACTATTGGTGATGGACTTCGTAATTTAGAACCTCGGTCGGGTTATAAGGACAACACTTAAGTTTTTAACTCACTCTTAGATTTCTGAACGATATCAATGTGAGAACTTAGAGTCTCATTAGGTTTCATGAGCACTAGCCTTTCTACACGGCAGGTCTTTAGTGACACCAGGACTTGAACCCACGAATCAACAGAAATAATTCCGACTACGATCAGGACCACTAGTTTACCGCTAACACAAAATCTTTGTTTCGTAGTGTCAGTATGGTACAGTTGGTGGTATATATATACACACACTCCAATTTCTTTCTTCTTTGGCATTGTAGGTCATACAACTTTTTCACTTAGTATCTTATTTTATTTTATTATACTACATAAAAATATATATGTATTCTGCTCCACGTATTAATATTTATAAGTGCATCTGGATTTCCCTTGAAAATTTGTAAGAAATCATTTTGCTACATGTGCTGAGTATTTGCGTCTATTTTGAACACACACTAATATAAATTTGAATATGCAATTTTCTTCGATATACAAGCAGTAAAATGAAAAAAAGTGCCACATTAGCATGACAACCCTTTGAATGTCTGAGCCTTCCTCAGAAGTTTTCCCCATTCTGCCCTTCTCCATCAATTGATCTGCAGTTTTTCACTTTTAGGATGACAAAGTTCTCATCCATACAGTCTTTCCATCTCCTTTTGGGTCTTCCCTTCGGTCTTTTATTAGATTAGAGGGAGTTGCATTAAAATTTTGCAATCTGTTCGTTCTGGGCTCATTTTTACTATGTGCCCTGCCCATCTAATTCTACTTAGTTTTATGGACTTAAAAATAACATCACTATTAAAAATTTTATATATTTCAAAATTACATCTTTTTCTCCAACTGTTATTATCGAGAACAGCACCAAATATGGTTCGAAGGACCTTCCTTTCAAAAGTCGCCAAGATCTTCTCTCCTTTTTGTCAATTTCCGTGTCTCTGAAGCATATGTCAAAACTGATTTAAAAAACTGAAACCTTATACAAGAGGATTTTTGTTTATCTTTTTATTTAGTGAGACTTCAATAATGATCTTAAACCAAAGAAACAACAAGTACATAAACATATGTCTCTACCACAAAATTAATAATTTACTGGACCATCATTATTACTGATGACACTAAGGACCTTTACTATAATTTTTGAAATACTTTCTAGCCTAGATTTATTTAAATTGTTCTATGCACGTACAAGTCAGCCATTCGGTATAGTGGCAACGCTGACTGCCATGCCATTGGGCCTGGGCTCGAATCATGGATGCTTGTAAATGTATAGTGCCTTCGAAGCATGGGGGTACTTTAAATGGCCGTTGGTTGGTGGCAGAGGAAGAGAGGTGGAAGGCTCCTAACCACCCCTAGGATGTTCTTTCTCAAAATTGGGGTGAAACCGATATGTCATTCTGTCACCTGTATGGCGCTCGAAGCTACGGAGAACGACAGGCGTCACTTAGCCCTTTACCATGATGAATTTCGTGGTTTGGTCTGGTCTTTGCCGATCTGGTGGTATTAGTAACAACAACAAGATGCACATACAATAGACATCTTTTGGTTCATCAACAGAAAAATAGCTCGTTATTTGTTTTTATTCGGGGAATTAGGAGCTCTTTAACGTTTTCCACGGGGTTGAGTTCTGGAAAACTGGCTGGTCAGTTCAATAAATCAACTTTTCTACAGGGTTAATCTCTGTTTGGTGCTGTCGTTGCATTGGACAGAAACATTGTCCTACGAAATCTTCATAAATAAAATAAAAAGGTTCTGATTTAACACACCTAAGTGTACGAAATTATTCATTTTACACGAGACAAATGCTAGAGGCAGTAAGAGCTCCCCAGACCATGCAACTTCCCCTCTGAAATTTCCCTTTGAAAAATACCTTTTGCTTTTTCTCAAATCTGTATCAAATCAGACCGGATCATCCAAATTAATTTTTTTCATCACTGTACACAATTTGCAACAAAAATACGCAGTGAGAAGTATATGAAAAAATACAACAAAAGAGGGAAAAAAAAATAACTTGCTTCATCCTAGTCTGTTCGCATGTTTTTTTCGGGCAAACTCAAGCCTTCCATTCTTATGAAATAGTTTGAAACATCATCATCACACACATAATGCAGTGTTTCTCAAACTGTGGGGCGCGCTACCCTTTGGGGGCGTGACAACTCTACAAGGGGGGCATGAGCCTATTGAAAAGTCGAGAACAAAAGATTATTTAAAAATTTTTTTTAATTTACTGAAAGTAAAGAAAACAAAATACATTCTTTTCTGACGTAATAAAAAATAAAATACACATTTACACTGATATATTACACTTATAAATATATCAGTGCTACACAATGTATTTTATAATTAATTTAACAATTCTAAGTTAAAAACAAATTTATTAATTACTAGTGACCCTATGGGTTTGTCATATATATAATTTATAACAAAAATTAACTCTTATC
>BMAV01019240.1:18278-36858 GCA_019973955.1 Trichonephila inaurata madagascariensis
ACGAGGGAAATTTTTTGGAAAGCTGGATGCGTAATATATGTTCTTGTTTTCTACTTGAAATTTTTTTTTATTTCTGACATTTCTTTTATTGAACAACAGAGAATCAATCTTGTTTTGACTAAAATCTTATTCTTTTGTAGTTCCTAAGACAATATGTATAACTATTATTTTTGCTTTTCCTAATGCGCATAAAAATCATGTTGGCCAACATTTATGATGACATCATTCTCAAAAGTTTTGCTTTTATGATTTTGAATGCGTGTGTGTGTGAATAAAATAAAACAAATAAGAAAAAATCTCCAAAAAGATCTGTGACGACACAGTTTTTATTTATAAATTTTTCGAAACACAAAAGCATTTTGACAGTGATTTTAATTGCAATGCGCTTGGATTGATTATTTCCTTCCTTTATATGAACTCGCAATTTATTACCTGAATAGACATTTGTTTGGTATACTTTCTTTAAGTATTTCTTTTCGTTGAAGAATGTTACGAAAGTATTTCATTCAAAACAGTAATACAAAGATGAATCACAGTTTTAAGGACATTACGACAATGTAATGGAGTAAATATACGTTTTTCATACATCTTTATAATCAATTATTTGCACAATTATGCACACCGAAAGCCGATTGTTTCCATTTTATGAAGTTCGTGCAAGCTTCTAAAATTCTGTAGAACACCATATTGCATAAGGTTATTCAATTCTCATAAAATATATTTAACATACCTTTTAGTTTTATTTCAAAAAATAAAAAAAGCCTAACTCCTTTTTACTCTGTCTCTCACACACACGTGCGAAGAAAGAGACAGAGGAAGAAGTAAGTTAGTCTACAAACTGTTAAAGATAGTTCAGAACTGTTAAAGCTGTTTGTTTACAAATATGTCGCTATGTGGTAGGGTTACTGATTTCCGGGGTTATTCCATTCCTGGGCAGGGGCGGCTCTAGGGCCGGACAAACCGGACCCCTGCCCGGGGCGGCAAATTTTAAGGGCGGCATTTGGATCGAATTTGAGATTTTCCCCCTTGATACAAAAATTTTTATATATTTTCTGAAGTAATATTAGGTAGGAATTTGGTATTTCATTTAAAAAGGAAAATAAGGAAAAGGATATTATTTCATTAAAATAAGGAAATAAGATACTTATTTCCTTATTTTGTACACTGGATGTTAAATGCCAGTTTTCTTTTCTGTTAAATTTGAAGGTTTCGAGACGGGAATGAAATCATGAAATTTGATATGATTATACATCTTTCACTAGTAACTTTCTCTCCATCCCGGAGTGGGGCCACAACGGACATTCCTTTCACCCGTACGATGTCTGGTGTCAGCTATCCAAAAGGGGACAGGGGTTATTGGAGTTTTTGATGGCTAGAGAGCCACATGAAATGTTCTATTTTATTCTCGAGTGTAGTTACTATTAAGTTAATATAAACGCTTGGGACCCCCACCATCAGTAGACTCTTTTTCGAAGAAATTGACCGCTGAAATGAGTGTGTGTGTGATTCCTTCTATAATATTTAACTCGTTTCAAATAATAACACAGGTAATTATGTTCTTAATTTCGAATGATTTTGTATTTCTTAAGACTTAAAAAAATATACATAATTGTTATGCTGCCTTTTTGTTCGCAAGAATTATTCATGTTTTATAGGTGTGTATCTATATGTGAATAACTAATCTTTTTTAATTTTTATTTTTTGCTTTGGAGAGGGGCGGCATTTTTCATTTTTGTCCGGGGTGGCAAAACTTCTAGAGCCGGCCCTGTCCCGGGAATGTCCAAGAAATCCCGGCATTGTAATTGTCGTTCCCGGAATTCCCGGAAATGCATCAAAATTTAAAAAAATTTAAAAACGAGTCATTTTAAAATAAAATCAATCATAATTATATAAAATAAGGATCCATATAAATATTATAAAATTAATACTTATTTATATAATGAGCTGAAAAATACAAAAAATATACAATAAATTGATTATTTATTTTTAAAATAGGATTTCAGAAAGCATAAGCAATTAATACTTTATCACTCAGCCTAGTTCTAAGCTTTGGGACGAACAATCCGGCAGCAGAAAATGCTCTCTCGGCTTCAACTGACGTTGGAGGAATTGTTCCTAAAGCCTCATATGGTTTTATAATGTTTGGTGATGGATTTTCATTCGAGTCGAACAACTGCATATCTTGTTTCATGATTTTGTTGAAACTAGTACTTTTTTTGGTCGAACACTATAAAACTTTTGTTTTAGAGTAAATTTCTTTTTCTAATTTTTCGTCCAACGTCAGAGGTTTTTCTTTCAAAATCTTCCTGCTCTTTTCTTCTGAGTGCGAAGAGTTGAATATTGATCTCTCTTCTTTGCAGAAAAGCCTTGACTCTATGATTTGGGCTTGTCCAAACAAACAATTTTTACTATCAATCGCGAAATATCGACAGTAATTGCAGCTGCTTCATATTTTCTCCCAAAATTCAGGTATTGCATTAATCCTATTAATGTTACTCCTATCCAAATAGTTTCCGCTTTCATTCCCTGATATTTGTTAAAATTGTGATTTCTACCTCCTGCTGTATATATTGAAGCTTCAAAATGTAATTCTCAGAAGATTACGAATTATTGTCTAAAGGAATCTTGTCCCATCACGGCAATCCTGGGACTAAAGCTCGATAAACCCAAGAGAAAACTGAGGAGTTTTAGTGGCAATTTCTTCAATAGCCTCCTTACACCCCAAACTTAGCCCCAAGTGATTATCTGATATTAATGCGCTTATATAAGCAAAATGTTTTACGTAAGGACCATAAGCGTTTCACGTTTGATGCAGATGCTGAACGTGAGATGCATAAGTGGCTGAAATAGCAGGTATATTTATACACTTATGCGTGCATTTAAGACTTCGAGGTAACGCATGATTTTATTTAAACAAAAACCTTTAATTTATTTAGTTTCTGAAACAAAAAACTTTCTATTTTTTTTCTTACAGAATTAACATTTATAAAAATTTGGTTGATTAAATAATTTTATAAAAAATATTATTTTTTTTTAAAAAAATACCCTTACTTTATGAAAAGTCTCATTATAATCGGGCAATGGACTAATGATGATGGAATTCATAAATTTCAGCAATGATTAAATAAAGCCCAGGCTGGGCAAGATCGACTCAGCCGTTCATCCCTTCAGTGGGTCAATAAATGAGTATCAAACATGCTTGGGAACTAAACACCGGGGATTTTACGTCAGAAAAACTTCCTGACCGAAACATCAGCACATGCACCTAAGCGCCTACGGATACGAAAATTGAGATAGGCGCAGTAGGCCTTGGCCATCATGGGCTGTCACGTCACTGAGTTTAGTTTAGTTTTAGATTAAATAAAGAGATGATGTTAGAATATATAATAGTTATCTCCTTTTCTATAGCCAATTAAACAACACAAACTCGATGACTTATTCTTCTCTCATAATTCAATGTTTTAGTTGCAGTGAGAATTATTGGACAATCTTGAAGTTTCACAAAAAACTTAAAATGGCGTCTGGTAAAAACTGTGTCCTTTCTTTCATCACTGAAATTCGTATGGAATCAGTGGCAGAGCCTGATGAAAGTTGTTGATATTGCCAGGAAAGAAGAAGTTGTTGATATTGCCTGGAAAATAAATATGGAAGTGGAGAGTGATGACGTTCAAGAACTGCTGGATTTTTCCACAATCAGAAGCTGACAACTGATGCCCCCATAGAAATGCATGAACAAGAGCAAGATTGAAGAACTTCAGTCTATGAAGAATGGAAATTTGAGCCATCAGACTACTTTGTTAAATTTCATGATACCTTCAACATGAAAATAACTTGGGCTTGCAAATTTGTATTTATGTTATCTAAGATTTTATTTTATTCATCTTTTTTTTCTAAGCTATTATACCTTTCGTCTCCTGCCCCAACTAAAAATAATTTATATACAAAATTATACCCCGACTTATACGGTTATCACTCAGTCCCACCTATTGCGTAAGTTTGGGGTAATCTCTCTATATAAAAATGGATATTTGTATGTATGAAATCGCATCACTCTAACACCGTTCAACCGATTACTATGAAAATTAGCAAGTATATGTATTTTTTTGTGGAGAAGTTTTTTGTGCTACCCTCTTTGTTTCAGCTCCCCACCAGGTGGCGCTACAGCATATCAACTTATGCACCGTTCAATCAAACGCAAAGTTGCCGACAGGTCGTCAAAAATGATGTCAACTTGGCTCTATCGCCGATATTTCGCTATGTTTCGATTGAATCGTCATTATAATGTGAGGAACGGTGTTGCTTGCGAATATTGCAAATTTAACATAAAATAAATACAGCAGTAAGTAATATTAATGTATTACTACACATCTAGATATAAATTATTTACATTATTTTAAGCGTTCATTATACAAAATGTGTAACTTTTACTGAGCAGAGATCAGCTTAGGAAGATGTTTTCGAAAATAGACCCACAAGAAAGTTACGGGGCGTTATAAATAAAAAAAAAAATCCTTTTTATTAGTTATTAGATCAACAGACTTAAAATTTAACAAAGGGTTTTAGTTCAACTGAGATATGCAAAAAGCTCTTTTTTTTGTTTAATTTGCAATTCACGTAAAATTAATTCATTAAAAACTTTTTTATCCTTCGATCTGTATTGTTGAATTTTTCTTAATTCACCCGTGCGAAGAATGGGTGCACCAGCTAGTACTGTATAAGAAAACATGTGCATCTTGCAAAAATATAAAAAAAAAAAAAATAAATAAATAAATAACAAGACTATAAATAAAAGAAAAGAAGACACAAAAAATAAAGCTCTTCTTCAAATAACTTTTTATTATTATTACTTATAAGAAATACATCTGGCAAAGAATTTTCGAAAAATATGTAGTAGCGTAGGTAGTGTTGCAAATATTACCAGAAATGCAGTTTTTGAAATAAAGGAGATACTGTGTGTGAAATCTCTCTATGTACGTGACGATGAATGAATTGATCCTCTTTTCGCTCTATTACATTAATGCCAAGAATTTCAGAGAAAATGGGCTAAAATTCATGTATTTCTTTCCTTTTTTTCCAATTTGATGCTTTGAGATTCTCACTAAAATTTTCGGGTGTTTTAAGCTACACCATGAAAAGAACCAGCGGCTTCGAAGTTGATGTTCTCAATATATCATAGTTATATTTTAAAATTACGAAATGAGACATATTGCTTTTTTTGTAATTAAGAATGCTTTTGATTACTGGGTTTTCGAAAAATATAGCCCCACTTTCAAATTTAGATATTCACTTATGTATTCTTATACTTTATAAAGAAAGTACCAAAGCTTTCATACCATGTTTTATTGCGTAATATCAGAGTGGGCAGCATTGGTTTCGCACAACCAGAAACGTCTTAAGACTACTTGAGGCCCTGGGCTCCTACACAAATGTAGGCCTCAACTATGACCCTTAAAAGTAGACAGTACATAGTATGCTGTGACGTTTCCCGCCACACAGCTGTGAATCGTCTTCTTTTGTGAATATGATCATCACGTGCAATGACATTTACACCTTTAAAATATTGCGCGGTCTTGCCTTGGTCATGGCCCCGACAACCTTTGACACCACGAGGAACCCCTAAATCTACCCACAAACCGGATGCAACTATCGGATAAAGCCGCCGACCCTATCATCCCGAAGGCCTAGAGAGGGCAGAGAGAGAACGGGAGATGGTCTGAAAACTTCCCTGAGAAAGGACCGAACCTCCTCCCTCACAAACAACATCCTTTGAACTCTAATAATCTTGACAAAAATTTTAATAACTTCAATGCATGTTCCGTAATTAATAGCTGTGACGTAAATAAACTAAATATATAAATTAATCACTATCATGCTAACTTTATTTATCTCAAACGTCACAATATACTGGAACAAACAATAACTCGAAATATTAATGTACATGACTTACAACGGTTCTACCGACTGCCGAAATTCAAAGGTTTTCGGAGAATGCAACCCGAAATAACATTTTATCGTTGAAATTATTAGAATTATGATCTTATTAAGGCTGAGTCAAGAACGAGACGATGTCCCCAAAGCGGCCGAGGCCAAAGGCTTGGGCTCATGCCTTAAGACGTTTCTACGCACAACACATCGAATCTACGTAACGTCACTTCAGCTTCAGCTAGATTTTGTTTTTTGACAATATGCTACCTATCGTTATTAATCTTATATAAACCCAACTCAAACTCAGTGGCGCAATAGCCCATGAGGGCAGGGCCTACTGTGCCCATCCCAATATACGTAACCATTGCGCGCTGAGGTGCATGAGCAGATGTCTTGATCAGGTGGTCAGTCTGAAGCGAGACCCCCAGTGCTTAAGTCCCCAAGCAAGCTATACTAACTACCCCAAGAGAACTATAAATATTAGATACCACTTGTAAATTGTGGATCTTGAAGGTGGACTTCGTTTATAGGTAGTCCGAAATTTACACTGTACATTTGATGCAAATTTAAATTCGATAAATAATGCTACAACTTTTTTGGCGATGAAGTCATTTTGGAATGAGATTTTTCCAAAACGTGGACGTCGCACCATCTAATTTGCATTTCATTAAAAAAACTTTTATCTTTTCTTTATGGAACATACGAGTTAAAAACTGCAAATGAAAATTTGAAAGTTTAGCTATTCTTTTCGGATACCTTATATTTTAATTAATGTTGTAATCAAAGACGGGAAGTAAAAAATGAGGGTATCTACTAGCATTTTTGATTCTTTTCTTTTCTCCTTTTTTTACGTTTAACGAAAATGTTTTCGTTATCTCAAATTCGCAATACATCAAAATGTCATAATATTTTTAGAAATTCCCAATACATTAAAGTTATAATATTTTAAGGATAAGTTTTTCATACATTGGATTAAAAACTTTAAAAATATTTTGAGCATCAAATGCTTTATTGTTACTCAAAAAAAAAAAAAAAAAAAAATGTTATATATTTTTAGAACTGATTTTTTTTTAGAATGTATGATATTTAATATTGACAACAAGAAACTGCATCTTTTTTGTAGTTAAAATACCTATTATAAGTTAGACTGCTATAAATATAAATTACTTTAAGGTACCCACAAAAAAAAATTGTTTAAAAAATTGTTTTGGAGATTGTAACAGTAAAAATATAATGTTTTATATTCAAATTATGTTATTAAATGGATTCTGAAAATGAAAACTCATTTTGACAACCCATTATTTCACAATTAAAAAAAAACAATTTTGAAATTTTTAGAACATTTTAAAAATGCTACAATTTTAAAAATTTTTAATTACTTTGAGATATTCATGCCTCTTAGATTCTTGGAAACAACAGTTACTGTATCGATTTGAAAATCTGTTTCTTTGTTGAAATTTAATAATTTTTTATAGCTAAACCTGGAAAAAACTCGAAATTTTTTTAAACATTAACTTTAAGATTTTTAAAGAAAATAACTAGAGATCTCAGCCCTAAATCCATACTAAATGTTTTAGAACATATATTTGGGAGTCTCTATAAAAAATTTCAAGACTCTATCTTGAACAGAAAAAAAGCTTTAGAAATTAGAAAACACTTACATCTACAAAATTAAAAGTCTGAGAAAAACACATTTAAAGTTTTTAAAGGTGTAAAACAAAAGTTAATAATGCCTGTAAAGCTCTAATTTTTTAATATGTTATTACATTTTTAAAATTCAAAATATGCTTTGGCATTATATTGATAGTATTTGTTACGTCGGCAGATTATTCAACTTTATCTTAACTTAATATTTTCACAAAATTTTTAAACACAAAGTATTTATACACAAAATTTAATGATACAAACTTAAGCTAGAAATTACCAACTTTGTAAATAGTTCTAATTTTTTTCTCAGTTTTAAATCGGAGCAGGTTAGCAAGTTTAAGTTTTTAAAATACTGTAAAAAAGCACTACACTATATTTATTATTATATGTTTTGGTACAAGGAAATAATGCAATATTTGTATTCAGAAATGTCATTGTGATATCATTTGAAGACTTAATTTCTATGTTTTTCATTTTCAGTCGTATTCCATCTTTTCCAAATATTACTTCTCATAGCAACCTGAGTACGTTTTGACCGTGATATTTTCTCAACAGAAAAAAAAAAAAAAATAATGAAAACCAAGTAAAAGGCTTTTAAGCTATATAAACTATGCATAAAAATAAATATTGTTCTTGAAATCAGTCTTAATTAACCATGAGAGAACTTAAAAATTTCAAAACATAATCAAACGAAAATTACTATTTTAGTAATAAAAATTGCAGTTGATAGCCATTTGACACTGAAAAAATGGATTGTGTTCAATAACATTTTTAATTAATTCTATTTAGAAGTAAAAGTATAAAAATGCTTTAAAATGAAACCGGAAGTAAAATTTAGACTCAAGAAAACTTCAAATATATTAAAAACAAATTGGTTTTCAGATTTGAAACTCTGGGGCAAGCTTGCGTGGGATGTATGGGACGTAGAATAATAATAATAATAAAAAACAGTACTTTTGTTATTTTTAGGGTACTGTTATGCCTTAAAATGAATCATTGAGAAATAGCGCAATTGATAAAGCTTTAATACGGGACACGCACAGTCAATGTGTAAATTAAGAAGTTGAATAGTTAATATTGGAGTACTCGTAATATTAATAAAATATTGTGATTGTTTTAATTATTATTTTTAAATGGAATAGGAAGCTTTTAAAATAATTTTAAAATTCTACTTAAAAAATAGACAAACTCGAGAATTTAATCGCATGAATATGTTCAGTGTGAGTCAACATCCAAAATATTTGCATTTTACAGATAAAGGGTGGGCAAACAGCAGTTCACGTGCCATATGCAGCCCGCCAAGATAGCCAGAAAAGGTGATAGGGTACATTTATCTTATTAAAGTGATTTCAAAATTAATCGCGCTTCCACTATAGATGATATGGAACTAACACAATAAATAAATTGATTAAAACTTCACTATTTTATTTAACTTATATTTATTGATTTTTAGGGTACAGTTTACATCTTTTATTTGATGCAAAGTTAACTAATGAATGCAATCATTTTAAAAAGGTGCTGTCCTCCTGGATTTTTCGCTTCCACAATCCTAAAACAATTGCCCACCTCTCTTATACATAGATGTTTATCATGAATAAATTGGAAATGAATTTTTTGAGAATGGTATAAGTTTTATAATTTAATTAATTTTTTTTCTAAATGAGTAATAAGAAAATGTAACATTTTGTTTAGATAAAAAATGTATATGGGGGTTAAAAAAAAAATTACAAACTCCAAAAAAAAAAAAAAAAAAAAAAAAGCATCTCGCGCAACCATCTAAGAATATTTTACAATTTGAACCAAAAATCCGATTTTTGATGCAATAATACAACAAAGGTAATGTGAGAAGTTTTTTTTTCAGTTTATAAAATAAATAAATAAATATTACATAAACGTGTTGAGAAAGAGTCATCAACACTCTCTTGCCACGGAGAAAAAAAAAAGAAAAAAAAAGCCCTTAATTTATGTACTACAAAAGTAAATTTTTTACTATTTTGATTCAAGAACTTACTTGTATATATTTTCTGCTTTAGATAATAATACATTAGACATATGAAGTCTAGCACAAAATCTTTAAACCGTAAGAAATTAGATACAAAATAATTGTAACTATATTACGTGGTGTATAAAAATATTTTTCATTTTAAAAATGCATCACGTTTTAAAAAAGAAGTTAAAAAAAATCTTTCAAAAAAATATAATTTGTTCCTTATCAAGTTTTTTCTTTCGATGCATTTCGTGATTTCGGTTAAAAATTTTCTTTCTACGTTAATCAGTACTAATTCAATTGCTCATCTAAAAAAAAAAAGATTTAAAATAAAAAAAACTCATTTTCTTAAATTTTACAAGTAACCAAAGACATAAAAAGGAAATTAAATCAATTACTGAAGCTCTAAAAGGACTTTATCACGGAAGATTCTGACGTTTCATCAGCTGGCGATCCATCCTGCGTGTAACACATTATGACCGAGTCGCCAAAATAATACTGAAGGCACGAACATGGAATTAAATTATAGCGTTGGCTTCCACTTGGCGTTAATTTCGCCTTCAGTTGGCGGAGCGAGATTGCCCTTCCGGTAGCAACCCTGACTCAAGCTTTTATGCCTCGTATTTTCCTCTGCTTTGTTTACATTGACACAAATTTGGCGCTGCAACTTTTTCGACGTTTTTAAATGATGCATCAGTGAGCTACTCATCCGAACGATGTGATCATCTATCTGTGGAAATCAGTCTCAATGCAATCAGGATTATGCGGACTGTCCAAACCATGGCTCCGAGCCCAGCTGGTGGTTGAAAGGCTGGCGATTCAAAATGGAGGCTAAGTCTAGATTCTCTCACTGCTCGCCGCTATTTACAATGTGACATTTCGAACTATCAAATCTCATTTTGTGAGTTGCGGCCGCACATGGGGAAAGAACAAGAACTTATAGACGCCGCAAGGAGTGGAAATATTGCAACGGTCGAGAGATATTTGAGTCAAAGAGCCAAGAGATCAGGCCCCCTTGCAAGGTGGGTAGAGTCTATTTTACAACCTCTCGAGGGGTCCGGGTTGTTTGTGGGGATGGGGTGTATTTCAACTTTTCTACCTTTTTTTTATACTCTCTCCTGTAATTCATTGAAACTTTTTGATTGTAAATGTTGGCTTTCCTGTATTGCACGTATTCCTGTCAGCGCGATTATTTCTAAGCGGAGTTTCAGGATCCGCAACTAATAGTAAATATAACGGTGCTCCGTTATGACAAGGCTTAGCACTGTGTAAGCTGCATGTGAATAATAATATAGTGCTCATGTTTAAAATATCGGAGTTATATTTAACATAAAAATATTTCAGCTTATACTACATTTTTATTAATAAATATAAAAATAATCTGATTTCAAGGGCTGTTTTTTAAGTATGTCTAGTTTAAATATTAAAAATTGGGAAATTACAGTTATTTGTTTTTTAAATGTTAAATTAGCTTGTATATAAAAGGAATTCTTTGTTTTATGGGATAAATAGTGAACTAATTCTTTTTCAATCGGAGAGAGAGAGAGAGAAATTGTTATGCAATTCATAAACAATTCGTTTCAATTATTTGTACCGTCTAAAAATTTTAAGTACAATACTAAATTATTGACATTTCTTGAGCTTATTTAAAGATTGATGACTTTCCTTGGTTAATTAAATTTATAAGATATGCTTAAACTCTAGTACAATTTATATTTCCTGATTTTAGATTAATATTTTTCACGAGCAATTACTTATGAAATTAAAATTGTGTTTTCTTCATTTCTTTTCCAATTAGCATTGTTTATTTTGGTGCAGTTAATTTTATTTAATCTTTAAGAATGAATCTTACTTTTTTCAAATTAAATGCATTAATTCCAATCCATGTGTTTATTATTAAAATAAATTTCGTAGCTGAAATATTTTAATTCAGTTTTGTTTTTTTGCTGAAATAAGTGCAGTATTATCCCAATGTTAAACTAAATTCATTTGATATATATATATTTTTTTAGATAAAATTTTAAAAATTGGCCTTTTTCAAACATAAATTAAATATATCTTTTCCAAAGCACACATTTTTATTTATAAGTGATTCTTGATTTTTTTTATTTTTAATTCATAATTTTTTGAATGAATATATCCATAAGAAGAAATTGATTTATCTTTTAAAAAATACATTGTGAATTATATATATATATTTAAGTGTTTCAAACGCTCGCAAATTTTTCAAATTTTTTTCATTCAGAATTTAATGTTTTTATTTATTTATTTTTTAAATTGTTATCTATTAAATTAAAAATTTAATTATTAGAGAAATTATTAAAATTTTCACTCTAAATGCGTGTCTGTATCGAATGATATGAGCAAATAAGTTTAGAAGCATTTCTTACTGTAAAATTTCTTCAATGCATTTAAATTTCTAATGATATCATTCCTCTCATATTGAGCCATAAATAGTAATATTTAACGGCCGAATATTTTTTGGGTTTGATTTAACAATAATTTAAGAGATTAATATATGTGCAGAATGTGTTTGTTGCATAAATGAAATACGCTTATAAATAATGGAAAATGCTTTATCACAACAGTAACATGCATTGAACAATTAATTTCAAACATTTCTGCAACTTTTTCTTTCAAATAAATTTTTATCAGTTGTATATGAAAACGAAACATTATTCCTTATATTTTATTATAATCATGCTATTATGTTCTATCATTTTATGTTTTTGTGTAAAAAAATAATTAAATTAATTTCGATTATAAATTAAAATGATTTCAATTTAAAATTTTATAAGTGTTTAGTTTTCTAAGTTTTTGGTGGTAATAACCGATAGAAGTCGAAATTAATTATAGTAAAAAAATTAGTTTCAAAAGAATTCTATGATAACAATTTAATCGTATTGAAGTGGATAATCGATGATGGTTAATAATTTTTGTATTGTAAATGTTTAACATTATTTTTTAGATTTCGTTCGGTATTAATAAAAAGCTTTTAGTTTTCTTTATTAAGTTATTTGTCGATAGGTTTTTAAAAGCTTGAAATGAGTCATGTTACTTTTTTTTTTCCTTTTTCATTTCATGGGAGGATATTTTGTTTTATCTTAACAGTTTGAGGTCATAACCTTTATCAAAGCTTTTTATCAATATTATACGTTTGTTATAATCTTGTATCGATATTCAGAAAGAATGAATTGAACTTCTGTAGAAACAACGTATAATAAAGATAAAAAAGCTCATTATAGGTAACAAATTGATTGCTTATAAACTGATTGGCTTAATTGAACATTATCCATATCAAATCTAAATCAAATAATTAAAGACAATTAAAATTTCGATTTATCTCAAAATCAAGCCAATTATATTATTTGTAGGTCGAGGGATATATGAATTCTCACAACAACAGTTTAGGTTTCCATTATATTAATGGTCATTATTCAATGTTTTGATATGAATTTAAAAGTTCTTTAACTGTCAAAAGTAATTCATTAAATAAAATATTGATGGTTATTTTTTTTATACTTGTTGGATATTTTATCTGACGATAATGATAATAATACATCAATTATCCAATGGTACGATAGTTGAGTTCTTATTTTAATTGCTTAAAATTATTATATTTTTGTCTTAAAAATTTTTTCTTTTCTCTATTTTAAGAGTTTTTGAATAAAATCGTTTAAATTTTTAGGAATGGTTTTTTAATTTTTGTAGAATTATTCTATATTTGTATATGAATTTTAGAATATTTTAAGTACTTTCTGAGAGGCTATCTGACATAAATTATATGTTATACGCAACGTTTTTATTAGTAATTTAAAGTGTATATAATGATTTTACTTAATTCATTTAATTTTGTCTGTAAATCATATGTTCGTCAGAAATTCGAGTCTATAGAAAATCGTGAATTTTTTAAAAATTTGATTAAATGGTCTACGTTTTCAGTCTGTCCTTGAAAATAGTATTGAAATGCAAGTGTAAGATATAAAAGTTTTTTTTTTCGTACTCGAGAGATTTTAATGTTTTTTTAAATTTTTTTTTATCTACATATCTTCTGTAAATATTTTTTTTTATCTACATATCTTCTGTTAATATTTATTTTTTTATGTACATATTTCTTACATAATCTGAACTTCTAAGGGTGTCTTATATTTATTTTTAAGATATTTAGTTCAATAATTTTTTGTGTAGTTAGGTTTAAGAAAATACAGTCGGGAAACTGATGTAAAATAGGCTAAATTACAGTTATTTTTATATTATATATATAGATATTGGGGGATTATATAAGCTTAAAATAATTAAAAAATATTAATAAATGAAAAAATCAGAACCAAACCCCCTTCGAAAAAAATTAGAAAATATTATTAGTGCAGACTATAAGGTAACCCCAAAATAAAAATGATATATTTGTAATAAAAACGCTGTTGTTCTGTGATATTCAGTAAATCAAATTTCAAATGTAGACTTAGGACTGAATAGCGAGGTTAAACTAGTTTTATGGTATACACTAACCTTTACCTTTTTTGGATAAATTTACAAAAAGTAAATGCATGTATTTCTGCATAAAATGAAAAGAAAAAATGTATACATAAAAAAGCAATAGAGGATCTATTATAAAATAAACAAAATAAAAAAAAAGAACATTAAAAATAAAAAATTTTGATAAAAAAAATTAAAAATGGTAAGTTTATTACAACATTGAAGATAAAACCTAAGTGCCCACATTCAAAGCAAACTTCTGCATAAATAAAAATAGATAGTTAACTACGAATACATTTTTATTTTATTTCAAAAGCTTATGTCAAGAGGGAATGGCAAAAATAATTCATAGAAATTTAAATTATAAGGTTTTGCGATATATGTTTGTTTGATTTACCAATAAATATCGTATTCATTTGTGTGCTGCTTTATATAGTGGAAATAAAATACTAAAGACCCCTTATCTATGAAAAACAATTCTTTTTGCTTGGCTGCATTTAATTTTCATATTCACGTTTTCTGAAGAGTATCAAGTTAGCTCTTAGTATGTTTGCTGATTCTAAATTATTTAAGTTATTTGATCAAAATTAAATCTGGAAAATGTTTAGATGGATGTTTACGATTAAAAAAAAATTAACTACATTTCTCTACAGATGGTAATATAAAAACATTTTACAAACTAAAAAAGAATTAACTAGTATTTTTTTTCAATGAAATCAACAAAAACGTTTTTAAATCATGGATTAAATAACTTTAATTTTGCGCATGTTCAAAATATTTTATTTTCAAAAGAAGCATGTAAAGTAATTCTTTAGGTTTAAATCGACGATTCCCATTGTTCAATGACTGAAACGCACTATTCAATTTACAAAACAATAAGAATTATTATCTGTATTTAAGATGCTTACACATTTTTATTTGTATGATTTATACATTTATGTATTCGTAAGGTGCTAGTTTATAAGAATTTAAAATCACGAAAAGTGCTTTGTGTTTTAAAATCGTATTGTATTTGAAAACAAAAAAATAACTAATATTTAAATGTAATTTTTATGGCATGAACACAAAATAAACATCCCCCTTTCATTATTCCATTTAAAATTCCTATTCTCAATTACCGATCCATTCCCATGAATTTTTCTGCACTTTGTCAGATCCACCCAAATAAAAAATTCCCCCCGGTAGCTACTACCTTTTGAAAAGTTGATGGCCTCTTATTGAAAACAATCCTTTCTCAGGTGATATTGATACAGTCGAAGGTCTTTAGTGGCACGCTCGAGCGTGTAAATTTGGTACCTTGATTTCCAGTTTCTGAATGACTCTTGACGTCACAATTACAGTTATCTCGTTAGTTCCGCACTGCTTAATTCCTTAATTACTCTGTCCCCCTAATGCACCTCACTTTCAGCCCACCACACCCATATCAACCAAGGCTTTAATACTCTACTACTACTCGCAGGGGATCACAAGATCTTTAGCCTATGGCGAAGGCGGCACCATCAATACGTCGTTTACTCTTTAGGCGGATCAAGCATTGTGTGTGAAGTACATGAAAGATAAATGATCCTAACTGTAAATGCATAGAAGACGTATTCATTGGAAAAGTTATCTATAAAAGTCATCAAGGTATAGCTATGATCCGATTGTTAGATTGACCAGGATGACATAATGACATAGTCCCCGGAAGATAGGTCAAATCGCGAGTAGAGAAGATCAAAAGAAAATCATAGTCATTATGCAGTCTGGTATGCGGAACCTCTACAGTAAAATATTCAAACTATCAGATTTTGCTTCAGAAGTAGCTTTTGCTTGTTGTCTATTGAATACTATTATGGTCTGATTTTCAAAATTTGCATTGTTCTTCGAATCGTTACGTGTAGTTTAAACCAATGGTTTTCCCCTATAAAAGGAAGGGAAGTATAAATAGTTATAACAGAAAACAATTTCTTCTGAATTTTGCATGAGAATTCTGGTAAAATTGCATGCTTGGTTGAAAAAGAAATAAAGTCAAGTCTAAGATTAAAGTCAAGTTAAGATTTACTGGCATCAGTAGTTTATACAGGTCAAAGATTTCTGACATATTGAAGTAAGAATAATCGATGTGCAAGTTACATGAATCAGAATTTTCTTTCAAATACGTCCTTCTAATAGAATAATCTAAAAATAATTTCTGAGAGAGGGAGAAAAAAGTTACGTATGTATGAATTTATGCTTAAATATTATTTATACATTTATCCAAACATTTTTAAGCGGCATTTTACGCACGTAAAACCATTAATATAAGCATATATTTAAATTAAAATAATTTAAATATCTTAAATCTTAATTGATATATTTATCAAGAAGTGAGGTAATATTTATGAAAACTAGGCAAACAAAAGGAAAAAGTAGTAAGTTAAAATTAAAGTTTTTCATTAAAGTAAAAGTTATGAGAATTATTCCTTTTAAAAAATATATAGATTTTCATAGATCGTTTTGTTTTATTCCTAATCTAATGTTATGCATGAAAGACATGCAAATGGAATCGTACGTTTCAAGTTTTAAACATTTGTAAGAAAATTAATGATTCAAAACTAGAGTTTTTGAATACATTTTTTCTTGAATTCTAATATTTAAATATAAAATATATATAATGAATGTATCTGATTTTTAAAATTTATTTTTCATTTTATTATTTGCGTAGTCAATCCGAAAAGGAATACACATAAAAATTAATTGTTTCAATTTCTGAACTTTAATCTGCTGAATAAAAATTTACAATAAGTTTTCTAATTATATCAAGTGTTTTAAGTTAAAATTTAATTTTTAAGGTGCTCTTGACTTTAAAAATTCCGTTTTTCTCGTATTAAATTATTTGCTCTTGAAAAATTATAGCTGTATATCATAGTTTTATTCTCCCCCTCTCTCTTTTTAAGCTAAAAACATCTTTAAAAATTTCCCTTTTTTTGTTTGAACGAAACCGATATAAATTTAATATATTAACAACGTGACGCTGCTCTTCTTTATTGTATTTCAACAAAGGATCATAATCACGACTGGTGAATATTTATCAGAAAAGGCCATTCGAAGTAAGATTTATTTAGCTTTGATAACTTTGAAAATATGTGCAATCGCATTGACGCAATACATTGAATGAAAGTCCTGGAAGGTCTCAATGATAAAATATTGGTTTTGAGTCATGAAACTAAAAATAAACTGTGATACGAATTTTATAGATAATAACAATGCAGAAGAAACATTTTTTCATGTATGGAAAATACCGAGTGAACTGAATTTGAGTTGCATCTTTAAATTTTAAATCGAACTGTCTGAATCTTTTTAATATTATGGTATACTTTAGAATATGTTTTTCTCGAATTTCTTGATATTTTATATTTAGTTTTTTTCTAAAATTTCAGACTGTTGCTTATGAACATATTCTGTAATAATTATATGTTTAAAATTGTTATATATTATTTATTTTGAAAAAAAAAATAAAAAGATAAAAAATATCAAAATAAATATCTTTAAAAAGGAATAAAAAGATATTTAAAATGTAGCGTCAAAGTAGGAAGGCGTAATGCTCTGTTTAATGATCTTGGCGTAATTTTAGTTGAGAATAAATAAGTCATGGTCGAATTTCAAAGCCAAGTACATATGTAACCTTCATTTTTCCCCTTATTATAATAGCCTTGTTTATATGTTTTATTGTACTTTTAAGCAAAATATTTTTCTAGTTGTGAGATCATAAATATCTACAATCTTGTTAAATGCTTTAAAGAGGCAGCGTGAAAAATATTTGCAATGTTTTCTCTATATGTTCTGATATAACATTTATCTGCATATTCAAGCATGTAAATGAAATGAGTTACATGTCTCTCATTTCTTTTACAAGTTTTTATTTAATTTGCTATATAATTTGTTCCAGTAGAATCTTACAACTCAATTTTGAAGCTGATGTCTTCATCCGATTGAGCTGAAATTTTGTATACTTGTTTAGTTTGGATGATAATGCATGTTTTGACCATTTATATACCGATATTGCAATTAGTTAAAAAGATATTAATTAAAAACTTTAAAACGCATAATTGTCTTACACCCCTGTTGACTTTTTATTCTGCGAAGCAGCTTATCGGATTGAGCTTAAAGAAGTTCCGATTTTTCGACCTTTTTTAAAATACCATCTAATTTTTTCTATCAAACTGAGACAAAAAATATTTGCGTAATCGGAAAGATCATTTATTTCGCCACGATACGGTATAATTCTTTTAAAAAAATAATGACATTTTCTATTTTTTACGATTTTTTCTAAAATGAGTCAAAATCGATGCGTTTTCATGAAAATGATTTCTAAATCGTTCCGTATGAATTTTTTTTCGTGTTAATGAATCGATGTTCTGCACTAAAAAAGTTCAGGCTCTTCTCTTTTAGAATCAGTCATTTAAAAAAAAAAATGCCGAAGACTTTTTTTTACGATTTTTAAAAAAATACTCAGATTTTCAATTAAACATTTAATAACTTCGTCATTTTTAATTACACGAAGCTTTTTTTTCGTTTGTAGAATAG